>CM053787.1:70654107-71254107 GCA_028749045.1 Cupressus sempervirens
TAAATAATAAAACAATGCATTGACTTAGGTAAACTTAAGTAAAGTTAATAAGTAAATACTTATTTACACCAACACTGTTCTATATAGACCTCGTCTTCCAATAGCCATTCAAAAATGTAGATTTAACATTCATTTGATAAACTTTAAAATCTTTGTATGTAGAGTTCTTACTCTTTCTAGTCTTGCAATAGGAGTGAATGTTTCTCCATAGTTTATCCCTTCTTCTTGTGCATACCCCTTGCAAACTAATCTTTCCTTATTCCTTGTGACTTCACCATTTTCATCTAACTTTTTTCTATACATCCACTTGGTGCCAATCACATTTTTATGTTATGGTCTAGGAACTAGAGTCCATGCCTTATTCTTCTCAATATGTTTAATCTCTTCTTTCATGGCTTTACTCCAGTCCACATCTTCTAAGGCATCTTACACTATTTTAGGTTCATGCATGCTAAGCAAACATGTATCACTTCACAACCTATTTCTTGGCATTGGTCTTGCATCTTTATCTCCAATAATTTGTGGAACATGATGATGTCTTTTGACATACTTTGATAATCCTAGTTCTACTCTATTTTTCTCATTTGGTCTATCAACTTCCGAATCACTATGCATTTCTCTATCAGGTAATTCAACACCTCTTTCATGTACACTAATCTTAGAATTAGAATGTCCCTCAACTTCATTTTGTAACTCAACACCAAACTATGGCTCAATTCCTAAATGAAACTTGACATTCATTGTATGTGACTCAACAATCACAAAAACTTGTTATTGATTTGCAACTTGATTTACAACATCTTCACCAACATGCATACCTTCATAAAAGTATACAAATGATTTGTATTCCTCTAGTTCCTCCATAGGTTCAGCCTCATGTACTTGTGCATATTCATCAAATTTTTACATTTGCACTTTCCACAAGTTTGTTAGTGTTAGTATTTAAACACTTATAAGCTTTACTTCTTATGGAATAGCCAAGGAATATACCTTCTTCACTTTTTGCATCTAACTTACAATTCCTAAAATCTTTGAGAATATAACACTTGCTTCCAAATACCTTAAAATATTTTACATTGGGTGAGTATCCATACCATAGCTCAAAAGGTGTTGAATGAGTACCTTTCTTGACTTGCACACGGTTTAAGGTATAGACAACTGCACTTACAACCTCTCTCTAGTATTTCAAAGCAAGAATCTTCTCTATCATGAGTGTCTTAGCATAGTCCATTATAGATTTTTTCCTCCTTTCAACAATTTTATTTTGTGGAGGGGTCCTAGGGGTAGATGTCTATCTTTTGATTTCTTTGTCATTACGAAACATCTTAAACTCATTTGATCTAAATTTTCCTCCTCTGTCAGATCTCAAACATTTCAGACTTTTACCTGTTTCCTTCTCAACTCTTGCTAAATATCACTTAAAAATTTGGAAAGCATCAAATTTATATTTAAAAAACATAACTATCATCATCCTGGAATACTCATCAACAAATAACATAATGTACTTATCACCTTTGTAGCTTTGCACATTAATTCATCCACATAGGTCAATATGAACAATCTCCAAAATTCCTTTAGAGGTGTGAATCTCACTCTTAAAACTAGACTTTGTCATTTTGCCTAATTGACATTGTTTGCAAATTATATTGTTAGGTTTTTTCAACTTAGGAAGACCTCTAACTCTTCTCATGTTATTGATGCAAACTTGATCTGATGGATGGATCTAGACTAATTGCAGTATTGAATGCTTAAATAAAATCAAATTAGCGGAAGTCTTAATACATTTATACATAAATAAAATTATGCATCAAAACTTAATGTGAGAAATAGAATTGAGAGAAAAGAAGATAAAAAGATGCAAACAAAGTTCACCAAAAATGTGACTACGTCTCTAGGTCTGCTCCAATATAGTGAGACTGATCTATTTATTCTCCAAAATCAATTACAAATGCACCAAGTCCATTCCTTCGAGCACTTGGGCAACAAAAAAACTTTGACATACAAGAATGGCTCAAAAATCTCCTTACAAGACCTCTCTATTCTTTCAAAACTTCACCAAGACCAATTTCTCTCCAAGCCTCTTGTTTTTTTTAAAAAAAAATGAACCTAGCCCCCTTCTTTTTATACATGAAATTTTCCTAATTTGGCCCAAAACCAATTAATCCATAATTAGACATTTTAACCATAAGACACCTACAAATAACCCCTTTGCCATTTTTATATTTTGGCATTACATTCATATTTGGGGTTTAGTTATTAATAAAATAACAATAAGCCCTATTTAAAGAGTAGGCAGTTTGTTTGTTTCAAACTCAAATAAAATTATGCCCCACATTTAACTAAAAGCAATGTGTGGCGCAATGACCACATAGCTTGTACACTTGCTGTGAGGTCGGGGGTTCAAATCCATGGGTTGTTTAAACTAAACTTGGCGGCACAAATAATTTAAATGGAAATTTTGTTAAAGAGTTGTTAAGGACTCCATGTGGGGTAGTGGCAAAGAAGGAAAGTGGTAAATGGGAGGTTTAAGGTTCAAACCTCCTCAACCAATTTTTTCAAACGATCAAATTGGCATGAAGCAACTTGAGGTGCCATGTGGCACTATTTTACTTGCTCATATTTTTGACACGTGTCATGACCTGCGCTATTGATATCATGATGACATCACCACTATTACATTTTGCCTCCAAAATTCAAATGACCATAACTTTCACATATGAAGTCCGTTTTTAACGAAACGAACGCCGTTGGAAAGCTTGTGATGAGATCTTCATTTTAAAATCCATTATTTACCACTTTTGAGATGATCTAATTTTGTCCCTTATCTAGCCCTCTGGTCTACTTGTTGACCATAACTTTGACCAAGCATAACTTTTGCATCTAGACTCTATTTTTGTCCGTTCAAGTTGTGTTGGAATCAGGACACTGATATCTTTCTAATGGTGCAGATTCTGGAGAGAAATGAGACACTTCAATTTTCACTAAAAATATCCACCGAATCAAAACCAAGTTATCAAAATTAGGATGACATAACCTCTTGTGCCATAACTATAAATCATCAAATTCTACAACTAGACAAGTAGTATCATCCATATCAAGGTAGAATAGATTACCTCTAGTTTGATCACCTTTTCCCATTAGTTTTCCATCTGTATCATATATCTTAGCAATCTTGTTGTCAAACTCAACCTTGTAGCCTGAACTATTCAGTTGTGAAATGCTCAAAAAATTATAGTTAAGTCCTTCAACATAATAAGCATTGTCACATAAAATATTTTCTATGAGTTTGATAGAACCTTTTCCTTTTATCAGACAACGTGCATCATTATCAAGCATTACACTATTTCTAGCATAATAATTCAAGTTAATGAACTTACTTTTATCTCCAGTCATGTGATGTGAACACCCATTGTTAATGATCCATCCGTCATTCTTGTTCACACAAGACACTAGTGCAGTTGCCTCATCCTCATCAGAATCATCCTTTATTGCAACGTACACCACTTCATCATCATGATCGTTAGATCCATCTTTGGTTTCCTCTTCTATAATGTAGCAAGACTTCTTGACTTTTTCTTTGTAATCTTTGTTGTTCTCATCTCTTCTACATTTGTACTTGTCTCCACCATTATAATTTTTCTTCTCTGGACATCTAGCAATAATATGACCAACCTCATTTTAATTAAAACACATAATAGGTAACTTACCTTTGAATTTTCCTTTACCTCTATGAAATCTCCTTGCTAGTAGTTCTTCAAGATATTCTACATCCTTCTCATCTATATCACTATCACCGGAAACATATTTTACCTTTTTTTCTTCTTATTCTTCTCATTAGGTTCCTTTAATGATAGCTTAGCTTTGAAAGTAGATTCAACATTGTCAAATTTGAAGTTGTCAAAATTAGATAGCTCAAAAGTAGTGAGCCTACCTACTAGACCTTCAATAGTTAGATTAGAACTTGGTATACATCTCAGTTCTTATATTAAAAAAACTCTAATAGCATAGATGGGCATCAATGTTCTCAAAAATTTTCTTAAAACAATTTCATCATCTATCTTACCAGTACACCCTCTTATAACATTAAAAACATCTTTTATCCTAGAGCAATATTGAGCAACATTCTCACCTTCTTGCATTCTCATATCATTGAACTTACCTCTAAGACTTTCAGGTTTGGCTCTTAAAATATTTGCATCACCTCCATAGATGGTGTGAAGAGCATCCCACATCTTATTTGCACTATCACAACTTTTGATGTCCTCAAACTCAGCATAATTTAGGGTAGAGGCAATCTACAACATTTCATGATTGTGTTTTTTAATTTTATTTTATAGATCTTCAACAGTTAGGGCTCTAGTAGGATCAACATGCTCATTGGAAATGGCAGATTGTGCATGGTCTCCAAGACCTTCTAGGTGTAGCTTCATCAAACTTTGCCATGCAAGAAAGTTGTCCCTATTAAGCTTGGGTATCTCTCTTTTTGACATCTTGATCTTTTGCTTCTAGTAGCTTCAAACTAGTCCACTTAGGCGAATGGCTCTGATACCAATTGTTGGAATTGTTTAGAATAACTGGGGGGGGTGGGGGCTGGGGGAGGGCAGTAGAGCAGAGGGTGAATCAGTTACCCAAGGCTTGGATGTAAAAATAACACTTTTCTCAACTTAGTGAACCCATATTCATGCATGCATCTATTAGATCATAAAACCACTTAAACTTTGAAGGTTATTATAAAATCAAATTTACATAAATGTAAGCATGAAACATAATAGATTCAATAACACATTTGACACAATGATTTTATGTGAAAACCCAATTTGGGAAAAACCACCAATAACATGATACTCATTCTCACTCTTCTGAAGTAATGCCCTATGAAAGGCTAACCCTATTAAAGGTTATAATGTACATTGTTAATTGTGATCTAGTTAGAGGATTTCAATCACCTTGTTAGGAGTGAGCCTTGGTAGAGGGCTTTAGTTCATTCGCTTGGAATGTCACCTGGTTAAAGGATTTAAAAATGACTACTAGGTCAACCTTAATCCAAAAGATTTACCCTAGATTGGTACAATGATTAGAAAGTAATAGTAAGGCTTGATTTGATAACAAGTTACAACTCACTTATAGATTATAAATCTTTGTTTTAGTCCTTCATTTTTCTTGGCTTTCACACACTTCATCTTTGATAGCTTGTTCACCCTTCAAGCATCCACACTCTTAAGCCTTCTTGCTTTGCTTGCCAAGAACAATCTCTTCTATTTGGTCACTCAATGAAGCAATACCTTAGACCTCTTGTCTAACTTAGATTCTTGAACATTGATCAACCTTGCTTCTAACCAACCATCTCTATAAATAGAAAATTTAGATATTTTTTTGTTCATCCTCTATCATCCATTTTAGGGTTAGGTAGGATCAGGTAGGATTCAATGAATCTACCCGTATTTTCATTTTAGTCATTTCTAGAAGCTTTTCCTTCAATCCTCTTTGAATTCACCTCAAAATGGTTTGCCATAAATTCTATCCAACCAAGGCATCATAGTTATCTTCCACACGCTTCACAAAATTTAAGAAAATAAAATAATCAGTGTAGATTCGTGAAATCCATGATTTAACATTAATACTAGCACTTGACATCAATATTCTATCACTCAACTTTTATATTATTCTTCCACTCGTCATCCATTAGATAACTTGACAAACACTAAAATTTACTGGTGCTTGGCATCAACTAAACCTTACTCAGCTTATACTGTATCACTCAACATACACTGAACTTTGACTTCGTTCGATTCCAACTGATTTTCTTCTCAGCTTGCACTATCTTTGCTCAACACCTACTATCCACTCAGCCAAGCTTAGCAGGCTCTATTCTTCTTAATTGTTCCTTTAGACTTAATGGGTGTATCCAACCTTTACAACCTTAAGTAGATAACCAATGCACTATATCACTACTATCTTAATTGATCTTTGTACTCCTTTTTCATATCATAAATCAACCTTTCCTCTAGGTGATTTTGTTATCTCATTTGATCAAAACCTCTTCATCAATCAAACAAATGATAGTACTCAAATCAACTAAGTAGTTTTTTACTAGCAAGTAGTAGGTTTGACATCAGTGATAAAACAATGATTGAAACACTTTCTCATTCTTATATACAACATAGTGTGTGTGCAAGGAGAGGAATGCTAAGAGTTTAAAGGGCATTCATGGTGGCTAAGATGACTATAACAGAGTTATGCATTGTAGAATCAGTTTGAGAAGAATAGAATAAAGAAGTGAAAGGATATAGGAGATAGATCTGATAAGGAAGATCAAGGTTTAAACAATAAGGAGAAGATTTGACATCTAGTAGAAAGGCGCTAATCAAAGGATCATGGTGCCGAGTCATTCTGATAGGTGATACAAAGAAAATCTCTTAACTGAGTTCTTTCTTTAATGTAAGTTTAAATCCTCTAACAAGGTGAGACCTAGCAGTCTTTGTAAGCCTTTAACAAGATAGACCTCTCACAGGGTAGATCATAGATTATGATCAAGCACTTTGTAGCCATAATAGGCCACACTTTACAACTGTAGTAGTGAAGATTTGTCAATATCATCCCTACCCCAATTTTACCTTCTCATTGGAGGGTTTCTAGGTAATCGAATTTATTGTGTGAAGTGTTATTTACTTTATGCTATGGATATGATGCATGTTATGTTATATCAGTTTACATGTTAAGTTATGAGATGGATGTTAATGATATGTTTTAAGAGGAAAAAGTTTTAAGAGCTGATTCACGTCCCCCCCTGTTAGAACTTACTTTCCTATTGTCATTTCCAACACCTTTCACATCAATCACTAGAGCATTCCACACATTTTCATGCAAATGCAACATTTTGAGAGGAGAGCTTTCTATAAAGTTCTATCCCAGAGCTTTGAAAAAGCTTATTGTAATTTTTGGCTTATAGCATAGTAGATAATTTTATAAGTAATGGGCTGAAGTCTAGATTATTTATTAATTTATTATTATTATTTGTTAATATTAATTATGATTATGTGTTAAGCTCGAGTAGACTCGAACACAAGACTTCTTAAATGAGAGGCTCACAATTTGCCTTTGTGTTGTAGGCTCTTGCCTAATAATGTAATAGATAATCACCTTTTTAAGATATATATATATATATATATATATATATATATATATATATATATATATATATATATATATAAACTCAAAAATTTAATCAAACATAAATGTTGGAAAATAGTTAAATAATGATTGTCTGTGATTGCCTAATTAATTGGTTCTATCACAATAAATGAATGCAATAATATCCTGCTATAGGGGTGAACTAATAATATAATTTGTTAGATATTTTCACATATACATTTATTTACTATTCTATATTCCCAATATTATATAAAAATACAATGCAATTATTATTTTTCAATAGTTAATCCTTCAATTATTAACAAAAAATTATTTAAAAAAAAACCATCATATTTATTAATTATTTTTAAATAAGAAGATCAAATTAAACAATAAAAAAATTGTAATCGAATAATAAGAAATAAATGTAAAAAAAACTAAACTAAGCCATTTAAATGAAATGAAATGAATATAATAATAATAGTTTGACATTTATGAAATAATATAATTTTATGTTTAGTTGTTCTCTATACACTTTGTCTTACTATTTATATTTCTATCTGTTGGTGTAAATAGGTATTTACTATTTACACTTTACTTAAGTTTACTTAGGTTAGTGCATTATTTTATTATTTCTCTTTATGAGACACTTAGGAGTTTGTGCATCTTCTACAGTTGTCATGTAGACAACATAGAAGTACGCAACTCTAATTATGCACATGGGGTCTACACCACAGGAGTTTGCATCATTCACTGAGTTGTCATGTAGACAACACAATTTTTCGCACTCCTACTTTTTCACATGTTGTCTACAACACTGATGTGCGTGTTTCACCTTTGTAGGCTTATCCTCACATCATAGCACTTACTTCTGTGCATAATGGAGGATAACCCATATCTGGTGGACATGTGCCTGGTTGTTGGACTTATCATGATGCTGATCTTGAGGCATTCTAGATGCATCTCAGAGGCCTTTATATTGAGGCACTCCTAGTGTACTTGTACAAGAATTGAATACTATATAGTTATTCTGATCATACTCTGGTCTAATTTGTGCTTGTGTTTTGAGTTCCTTAGTCTTGGAGAAATTTTTCCCTAACGTAGATTCTTACATGGTATCAAAGTTGAGGGAGATACTCGTCACATAGCCATTGGAGACTTTGTTGCTTCATCTCTTTAAGGGACCCGATTCAGTTCTAGAGCATCAGCTACAATTGGGAGCATCTAGAGCCGAAGCAGACCTTGCCATTACATCTGGAGAAAAGATTCGATGAAGATTGACTATAAATTTGCCTATTTTAGGCCATAGTCAACCGAGAGGCAAATTTTTTTTTGCAAATCGAAACCCGAAGGTCCAATTTGCAAATTCGAGTATGGTCTTTCATCAATCTGATTAATTTATTTTTGGACTGAGATTCTATATATTTTTTTCCATTGTGGAATTATTTTTCAGATTTTTTTTTCTCAAAATTATTCAAAATTAGTTTCACCATTTAATTCTCTGTGAGAGAAAATATTATTGTGGCACTGGGTCATCGCATCCTAGCCCGCAGACCATTTAATTTATTTATTGCAGGGCTTATTTAATTAGTGCACACTTAAATTGGGCTGGGCTACTCAATTCGGCGAGCCTCCACCTAAATTCGACAACAATATTTTTGGCAGCGATTGATGCGACCGGCCAACATTTAATTGGTAGGCATGCCATTTATTGTATTTTTGCGACAAGTTTATATTAAAGAGCCCGAAAAGAGCACATCCCATGAATGTGGGATAAAAAACCATCTCCGGCAATGTGAAAAGAAAAACTGGCACGAGAAACCTATTCTTCAGAACGTTCTAGCGACAACAAACAATATTTCGGGGTGTGAATATTCCTTGCGACTGCGCCGCGTGATGTGGTTTGACTCATGCTGCTCAACTCTAGACATGTCTGTACATGAGTCAGCACATCTGCACAGTCAGCACCACAGTGGATCCGGACCCTGCACACGTTAGCAGATCATACGCCGATAAAGAGTACACATGGAATTTTTGTACAGTCCATGTCATCTTTCGTACAAGATGATGTCATCGAAGGCTAAATTTGTGCTGATGTCATCACTTTTTCGAGCCTAAAATTGACACCCGTCTGGACGTCATCACAAGCCGATTTATAACTATTGCGATGACAGTTTGGATGTCAAATTTAACATATTATTTTCCTCTGCAAACCCCTCTTCATTTGCAATTTTAATTTTGGAGCTTGACTTCAAACAACCATAACTTGGTCATACGGACTCCAAATCAAGTGCAATTTTTTTTGATTTTTGGTAAAATTTTTTGAATTTTTTAGTGGTGTAGTTTGTTTCTGGTTTTGGTGCTCAGATTGGTCAAAAATCATAGTTTTTCATGACTGTACCTATCTAATCCTGCTTTTTGCAACTTCAAACGCATCGTACGAGCTCATCTGGACTCATTTTTAGGTTCTTTTTTTTTTTGAAAGTGTATATTTTTTCGTCTAGTTTTTAGATCTGCAGTTAGATTGTAGTCTTATTTGGTCAAAAGTATCACTTTTAGAGATAGGTCTTGTTTTGCATTGTAATGCTTCACAAGTGATCTCATTTTGAGCTACATTGTAATAGTCCAGATTTTTACTCTATACAGAGGTTGTAATTAGCAAAATCAAAAAGCCCACTTTGTCCATTTTGGCAAGTGGCCCATTGTAAACACACTATATATAAAGTGCCAAAATCATTTTTTTGGGGGGGGGGATAAATTGATTGAGTGAAAAGGGGGTGTGTGTATTGTGTACTATGTCTCCTTTATCTTGAGTTCTTGCATCATGGGTTCTTTTTCAAAGTTAACTCCACATAATTATTCTACTTGAAAAGAAAATATTAAAGAGCCATTGGTAGAAAAAAGTTTATGGCGTTATGTCATCGGTGTAGCCAGGAAACCTCCTGCTAATGCTGATGAAGCTCGTAAAGAAGATTGGGAATCCAAACAAGAGATGGCCTTAGGAACCTTGTTGAAAAATATCTCTGATCCTATCAAATTTCACATTAGGAAGCTTATAGATCCAATAGAGGTTTGGGCTAAACTAGAAGCTTTGTATGGGACAGTAGATGAAGACATGGCTTACACAATAGAGGATAAACTTCTCAAGTTGGATCCTAAAATTTTTGACACAATTAAAGACTATCTTACCCAAGTAGAAATGTATAGGGCTCAACTAAATGATTGTGGAGAACCCATTAAAGATGGAAAGATGATCAAACACATCATGACTCATCTTCCATCCGAATATGCTCCTTTTGTTTCTAGCTTTAATACACACAAATTAACAATGGGTAGTGCCTATATTAAGCCTTCATTTGAGAAATTCTCAGAAATGTTGATCCTTGAACATGACAATCTAGTGGGCATGGGAATTCTCAAGTATTCCAAAACCAAAGCCTTGGTAGCAAATGAAGGTAATTCAAGTGGTAAAAACTCAAACAAGAAGCAGAAGCAATGGAAGGCCAAGCAACAAGATGACAAACAATAGTCCTCCTCAAAACAAAAATCTTCCACAAGTCAATCTTCTTCTACTCAAAATTCTTCTTCACAACAAGAAAAATCTTCTTCCAAGAACAATAAAAAAGGGAACAATTCCAACAAAAAGGAGAAGAAAACATGTTCCTATTGTAAGAAGAATGGACATGAAGAACATGAGTGCAAAGATAAGCAGATTGATGAATTGGTAAAAATTATGAAGAAACACAAAATTGATGTTCCTAATACATACAAAGACAAGGGTTCTTCATCCACTTCAAAGGGCAAGGGCCAAGCTTTAGTTTCAAGTACAAACAATCTGGAGGAATGGGTTCTAGATTCTGGAGCATCTCATCACATGGAGGCTTCAAGGAAACACTTTTCTTCTTTAAAAACTTCAAATGTACTTTACATCTATGTGGGCAATGACACTCAAATTAAAGTAGAAGGTAAAGGGAATGTTGAGTTAGAGAATGGCGTCTTCAAGGATGTACTGCATGTTCCAAGCGTTAGCACCAACCTTCTCTCTATATATCAAATTACTCACTATGGATGTGGCAACAAAGTAGAGTTCCTCCCTGACACAGTAGTGGCAAAGAATCTCAAAGATGATTCAATGGTGGCGATTGGAAAGGTAAACCATGAGACAAGACTTTATTCTTTCTCACATTTTGTGCCTAAGTCCACGTCTCTTGCCTTGTTGACTCATTCAAACACTCAAAGTAAACTATGGCATGACAAATTTGGACACCTTAATTATCGCTACCTTCAGCAATTAAGCAGCAAGGAAATGGTCATTGGTCTACCTCAAGTCCAGTTTTTAGAGGGAGTATGTCTAGGTTGTGAAGCAGGTAAACATCTCGAAGAGAAATATGACAAGGGGAAGTCTTGGAAAGCAACTGCTGTTCTAGAATTGGTACATAGTGATGTAGCTGGCCCTTTTCTAGTACCTTCTTTTGGTAAGGCCTGCTATGTTCTCACATTTATTGATGATTTTTCAAGGTACACTTGGGTCTTTTTCCTTGGTCATAAGAGTGAAGTCTTTGACAACTTTATCACATTCAAAGCTCAAGTTGAGAAGAAATCTAGGAAAGCCATCAAGATACTAAGGATAGATAATGGCAGAGAATATGTCAATTCCAGACTTATAGACTATTGCACACATGAGGGGATAGATCTTCAATATTTAGTTGCATACACACCACAATAGAATGGTGTAGCTGAACCAAAGAACATAACCCTTAAAGAAATAACTACTTGCATGCTTCAACACAAGTCTCTTGATCAAGTGTTTTGGGCTGAAGCCATGTGCTATGCCAACTACATTCAAAACCAAAGTCCACATAAGGCCTTAGATGGAATAACACCTTTTGAGGCATGGTGTGGAAGGAAACCAAGTGTTAAGCACTTCAAAGTTTTTGGTTCTCCAGCATGAGCAAGGATACCTCCACAAAAGTGTAAGGCATTAGAACCTCAAAGCAAACCATGCATATTTGTTGGATATCCTGATCATCTCAAAGCATATAAATTAATAGATCCAGAGACTCATGAAATATTCTATGAGAGGAGTGTTCATTTTGAAGAGACATGTCCAAGTTTGGCTTCTTCAACTCCTCATTCTTCCTCCAATGTGGATAGTGAACACAGTGATGAAAGTGACTTAGAAGATGAAATTCCTTCAACCTTGACTCACAGGACACCACCTTCACAGGGTCAACAAATAGTTGCGGACATTCCTTCATCTTCTTCCACTCAACCTCATTGGGCACAACAAACCCTTGATACAACAGGTTCATTGGTGGAAAATCCTTTAGATACTCAGAGGACTAGGTCACAGCACAAGTCATTTCCACATGCATACATAGCCATTGCTTCAGATCCACAGTCTTTTAAGGAAGCATCAGGGATTCTAGAATGAGATACAACTATAGAGGAAGAATACAATTCTTTGATAAAAAATAACACATGGGACTTAGTTCCCCTTCCTAAGGGAAGAAAATTGGTTCGATGCAAGTGGATCTATCAAACCAAATTTGCAGCAGATGGAAGTATTGATAAACATAAGGCTCGAATAGTTGTCAAAGGTTTCTTGCAAGTTCCATGTATTGATTATACAGAGACTTTTGCACCAGTTGCCAAGATGAACTCCATTCGCCTGACACTAGCAATTGTTGTAGCTCAAGGATGGGTTGTACACCAGATGGATGTTAAGAGTGCATTTTTGAATGGTGACCTTCATGAGGAAATTTATATGGAGCAGCCACAGGGGTTCATACATGATTCTACTATGGTTTGCAGATTAAAGAAGTCTATTTATGGTTTAAAGCAGGCTCCTTGGGCTTGGTATGCCAAAATGGATTCATTTCTCCTCTCAGTAGGTTTCAGAAGATGTCATTCTGATTCAAATGTTTACATTCTTCAGAAAGATGACTCTCACTTGATCTTAGTTCTTTATGTCGATGACTTGATCATTACAGGGAGCACTGCATCCATCATAGCCAGTGTTAAGACCTCTCTTCAGGACATATTTTCCATGACAGACTTGGGTTTTCTACACTACTTCCTTGGTATTGAGATCATACAGTCTTCAGTAGGGATTTCACTTTCACAGCCCAAGTATGCTCTTGACTTGCTTTCACAATTTCACATGAGTGACTGTAAACCTGCTTCTACTCCCTTCTTATCAGGTATCAAGCTAGAGGCTAAGTGCACAACTCCACTTGTTGATGCGACATTATACAAATAGTTAGTTGGGAGCCTTATCTACTTGAAACACACACGCCTTGATATTGCCTTTGTAGTTGGTATGGTTTCACGCTTTATGCAAGAACCTCATGAGCTTCATTAGAAGGCTGCCAAGCACATTTTTCACTATATCAAGGGTACACATACACATGGGATTCATTATGCAGTAGGTACAGGGCTTCAGTTGATTGGATACACAAATTCAGACTATGCAGGAGACTTAGATTCTCGGAAGTCTACTTCAGGGTACACATTTCACCTTGGTTTCGGCCCTATTTGTTGGCAAAGTAAGAAGTAGAACAATGTTGCTCTTTTTTCCACAGAGGCTAAGTATTGAGGGGTTGTCAATGTAGCTACAGAGGCTCTTTGGTTATAGCACATCCTGGAGGAATTTGGATTCGATCTACCTAAGCTGGCAGTTCTTCATTTGGACAATTAGAGTGCCATTGAAATCTTTAAGCATCCAATTTAGCATCAGCGGACAAAGCACATTGAGGTTCACATGCACTATATCAGAGAGCTTATACATGAGCAGATCATTGCACTTCAGTACTGTCCTACAATAGAGCAAGTCGCTGATATTTTCACCAAACCCTTCACTAAAGTCAAGTATACTCATTTACGAGATCTCTTGGGGGTGTGGGATGTTGCAGATAGGGAAGTCCCTTGACTTCTCTCTTCTCTCTTCTTATGGGAGGGATTTTTTCCTCTTATGAGGTCTTCTTCTCTCTCTTTCTCTATTGTACTTATCGCTCTTTTTTGGGGGAGGGTTTTTCTCATGAGGTTTTCCCTCTTTCTCTGGTTTATGAGAGATTGCATTGCATCATTTTAGCATTTCTTTTGTACATGGGTACCTATTATGGCCTAGTAGCCAGGACCCATTATGCATTAGTGAACTTAAGTGCATTCCCCTAGGTTGCACTTAAGGGTGTTGGTGTAAATAGGTATTTACTATTTACACTTTACTTAAGTTTACTTAGGTTAGTGCATTATTTTATTATTTTGCATTATTTTATTATTTCTCTTTATGAGACACTTAGGAGTTTGTGCATCTTCTACAGTTGTCATGTAGACAACATAGAAGTACACAACTCTAATTATGCACATGGTGTCTACACCATAGAAGTTTGCATCATTCATTGAGTTCTCATGTAGACAACATAGTTTTTCACACTCCTAATTTTGCACATGTTGTCTACAACACTGATGTGCGTGTTTCACCTTTGTAGGCTTATCCTCACATCATAGCACTTACTTCTGTGCATAATGGAGGATAACCCATATCTAGTGGACATGTGCCTGGTTGTTGGACTTATCATGATGCTGATTTTGAGGCATTCTAGATGCATCTCAGAGGCCTTTATATTGAGGCACTCCTAGTGTAATTGTACAAGAATTGAATACTATATAGTTATTCTGATCATACTCTGGTCTAATTTGTGCTTGTGTTTTGAGTTCCTTGGTCTTGGGGAAATTCTGCCCTAACACAGATTCTTAACTATCTATAGGCACAAACCTTTTTTTTTTATCAATAAGAGGTCGAAGCCAAGATTAATTATTTTGTGTTGTGTTTTATTATTATTATTTTCTAGTAAGTGTGAGTGCAAGTAGATTCAAACCCAAGACCTCTTCGATAAGAGGCTCACAATTTACCATTATGTTGTGGGCTCTTCTCTCTATAGGCACAAACTTTCAATCCAATATACTTATTTGTCTAATTTCGATGATTATTCAATAAAATCAGCAACCCTCACTTCTAAATCAACACTAAGGAAAAATGAATAAGAGAAAACCAAGGATCAACCTCTGACTTTCATAAATCCTCAAAATAGAGCCATGTATTGATTGCACAGACACAACCTTCCACACCACTAAAACAATTGTGTAAAGAAAATCAAGTAGAAAGATGTCTCAAATGAAAATCAATTAGAATAATGTCTCAAATGGTACAAAACCATAGATAAATGTACAAGTAACATTAAGAGTTTACGTAAACAAGATTTGCGAAAATAAAATATGACTTTGTTTTCTTTATCATGGGAATTTACATGTTGAAAGTCATTGATTTGGACAATCAATTAACTATTTTACTCGGTCATTATATTATACATTAAACAACACATGATACCCACGTTTATTATTCCAAGTAGGTAAACAATGGATAACATATTAAATATAATTTATCCACAAAACAACAACTATTATGTCTTAAAGTTCTAGATTATGTTGTATATGAGCATTCAACAATACATGCTCAAAATGGGGTTTTAATTAGGGATTAGTGTGTAGAAAGTTGAGTAAATCCTCCTAGAAGGCACCCTTCTTTTACTATTCTTGGAACTCCTTTTCAATCTACAACTTGAAAAAATAAATCTCACCTTAAATGGATGGATTTTATGTTGATAAGACCAAGGGTGGTTGAGGATGTAACCACCAAATTATCGACAACCTTAAAAAGACAAATAGCTATATCATGGAATGGAAATGCCTCTCTTTTTCCACTAGTGATATAATGTATCTGAAACAATACTAATTCTAAATCTTTTCCCAATATTTTACTATCATAACTTTGAATTGAAGAGGTCATAACTATTAAAACTCTATTACTAACAATAAGCATCCCAAAATATCCATCTCAATATGAAACTTGAATCTCTCCATTTCAATAATATGCACCTGATGAAATCACGTTAAACTCAAGTTCTCTTTACACCATGAATAGAATCTAAAAAATTATTTCCATGTGGTAGAAATAAGGGATTATTTTCATAAGACAAGTCCCTTGAAAAAAAATCAGATTTTCACATACCCAAATCTGCATTATCATAGAATTTGGGAATTTGGAATTGATTCCATTAAACCCCAATTAAAATCAGATTATTTTTCCAAATAGAATCTATATGAAAGAACGAAGAATGTTCAATTTAAAATCTCTCTTCAAAAGATATATAAATCTGCACTTACCAAGTTGAAACTATACTAAATAATTCCAAGCTAAATTTCATCAATTCCCATTCTTCATATATGAATTTGTTTAATACCAAAAACCATTGAGAATTTTTCTTAATTTAGAATGCAAACGATTCTTTCACCAAACCACCATACTCACAAAATACTAAAGGGAGGAAATCTTGTTTTGGTTAAACCTATGAATCGGTTCGTATTCCAAAAATCTGATTTAAACCCATTCTACTAATTATAGTTCCAACCCATAACATGATGAGGTTCTGATTTGTGAATCAAATTTCACCTTTCAAATTCAAGAAACCCGATGCCCACAAGAACATAAAATTATAATGGATTTAGTAGTTCATAGCCGACTATATAAAAAGAACTCATATGAAATCAATTTTTGTAAAACCTATGTCATTCCATGATCATACAATACATATGCAACAAACTCACAATATAGTTAAAAGATTGAATTAGTTATGTTCCATAGTAATTTCAATTGATTGAATACATAATAATGGTGACTCTCTGGTCGAAAACCAAAGAGCTCCAATTCTTTTCACAATTTCAATGCTCTCCCCCTTAGCCTAATCTCCTCAGTCGACTATCATAACTGTTGTTTAAATATAACAAGGATGCATGTTACATAGAGATTCAGGGTAGTTATCAAAACTACCCATGATTACATAATGTTGTCCATCCTTGGAAATATTCATATTTTAGATTAGAATAATTTACATGGATCCCATGAAATTCTAAAATATTTAACATAGTCATATTATGCAATTTGGCCTATTACATTAATGACTTCATTTTGACATGGAATTTAATTCTATTTTTTTCAACTTTGGAGTTACATAAAATATGACGAATTTCATTGATCTGCTAGTGCTCTTGCACCAACTAGCATTTGAATGATTACCTTAATCAACCTTTGTCCTTCATTTGTAACCATTTGTGGCTATGGTTTCTGAGCAAGATAATCAATGGCATTATATTTACCCCTTGCATCACCTTTAGGTGTAAGTGCTAGTCTATAATTATATAATGTAATTTTTTTTATTAAATAATAAATTGACATAATATATAGTCATAGTAGGGTGGAGTGAAATAGGTGTCTCAAGTTTATTATCCCTCATTTTTTAGACACCTTATATATAAGAATCTATGCCAATTATATTAATATTTTAGGATATATATTTGGATTTTTTTTGGGGATAGTTTTTAATTTAATTTTATATAATTTAAGTTGATAATTTTTTAATTTAATTTAAATATTGTAAAGATGAAAAAATTAGATATATATTTTGTGTAGCAATTTGAGATACATTGTCTAAGAGCATGATTTTAAACTATTTGATGTTTTAATTGACCAAAACATCAATCTAATATATGGAAATAGATTCTAATTTATCTCTAAATAATTTTTTACATTCTAGAATATAGTTCCTACCAAGTTCAAGACAATGGACCTTCACCTAATTCAAGATTATACATATTAAAATTTTCTTACTTTTTAAAATTCAAATATTATAATGGGTCTAAACTTGTAATGTTCCTGAGCATACATAAAGGAGCACGATGAAAAAAATACCATACAACATAGATTATGTGTACATTGGGGAAATTAAAAGGTGATGTACAATGTGGGTGTAATAAAGGTGATGTATGGTGTGGAGGAGGGAATAATACCATGCAGTATTAGCAATGAGATTATGGTGTAGTATGTTGGAGAAAGAGGGTGGTGGTCGTATGGTATATGGAGGAGGAGGAAAAATGGTGATGATGAGTATGGTGGGAGAAGTTAAATTGAGGGGAAAGTGGTGTGAGACCGTACAACTAGAAGGATGCACACATTGAAAAAATACTCTACTTTTGGGAGGGCTTTGAGGTGAGAGCCAATGATGTGGAAACAAATATAATTTAGTGAATGCACCAAATATTTTCCATATATATATGTGTATGCCAAACATAGAGATACAAAATATTGTCGCTGAAATACAAAATATTATACTCACAAATGAGGATTGTGCTTCGATTTGTAAGATCTAAGCAAGTAATAAAGAGAACAAATTAGGATGAGGGTTGAATCCCATTGAAACTAGAATAATCAAATAGGGAAGGTCTTTCACTTCCAAAATAATAAACAACAAAGAATTCCAACTAGAATTTGCAATACAAAGAAAATAATCCAAATCACATGCCTACAACAACCAACAACAAGGCCTTATAAAATGGCTTTAGGGAAGCTTCTTGAATGATTACAAAAAATGCCATTAGGTTGACATGCTTCAAGAAAGAAAACAATGAGTGGGCCTAAGGGATAAATAAATTAATTGTTGACCACATTAAAATGATTATTATACTAATTTCTCAAATTATTTTGGTGGCATCACTATCGTCTAGCTCAAAAATTTCTTGCCCTCAACAAATTGCAGACTTGGATGCTCTAGAAATTACTTGCTTTTTGAAGAGGCATCCTCAATCATAAGATCCTTTTATCATACTAGAAACTCCTTAATGATGTAGGGCCTGAGCCTCTTTTTTTGGACATTTGTGATTTCCTCTAGCTCTAGAATTAATTTCCCCTTTTTGTCAATATGAGGCAATTCATTCAACACTGTGATGTGTTATCCAATAACCTTCTTTAAACATGACACATGAAAAATGTTGTGGAGTGGACTCCCTTCAGAAAGCTCCAATTTATAGGCTACTTTGCCTACTCTCTGAACCACCCTATACACTCTATAAATCATAGTTTTAACTTCTTACCATATGATTTCAGGGAGAATTATCTCTATGGTTGAAGATGGGGGTATATTAGATCACCAACCTCAAAACATCTCTCTACTCGATGTTAATCTACATACATCTTCTACTGGTTGAGAGTCCTTTATAAATTTTCCTTAAGAGATCTCATGATATCTAAACTCTCATGTATTGAGTCTTTAGTCCTCAGTGTGTGACTCTCACCCAATGCCAGATCCATGAACGATGAGGGTTCATAACCATACAATTCTTTGAAGGGTGACATGCTTATTGACATATAATAGGTAGCATTGTGACAATGCTCACCCAAATGTAGCCAATAAAACCATGCCTTCTGTTGTGTTGAAACACAGTTCCTCAAATATTGATCCAATCATTTGTTCACAATCTTTGTCTATTAATCTTACTCTGGGTGGTAGCTCATACTTGGTGACAAATCTATCCCTATTAACCTAAATAACTCCATCCTCAAAAAGTGCTAAGAAAATGACTATCATTGTCACTTACTATATTCTACGGAAGACCATGTACATAGAAAACCTCATGAAAGAATAAGTCCACCACTTGAGATGCCTAGTTTCTAGTGGAGATGGAAAATAAATGGGCATACTTGGTCAAATGATTAACCTTCCCATGTACTTTGGGCAATCCAGTGATGAAAACCATCGAGATGTTTCCCACTTCTAGTAAGGGATTGGCAATGGTTGAAGAAG
Source organism: Cupressus sempervirens (assembly GCA_028749045.1). Taxonomy (NCBI): domain Eukaryota; kingdom Viridiplantae; phylum Streptophyta; class Pinopsida; order Cupressales; family Cupressaceae; genus Cupressus; species Cupressus sempervirens. The sequence continues at coordinate 70,673,934 of CM053787.1, forward strand.
CTTTGCTGGTAGAGTTTCCTCGTATTTGTTTTACTACTAGGTTTAACATTCTTGTACATACTACAAGATATCATTCTTTAGGCTTTTCCATGTGAACCATTCTTAGATCTTCCTATAGGTCTTTATGTATCCATGATGTCTAGCCAAAGGTAAATCATCTCCTTAACAATCCAATCCTTCATTTTGGACTCGAGAACCAAATAGATCACGCCCTTGTAGTAGATGATGTTATCTACCACCTTATACGTATCATCTTGCACTTGACCTTACATCAACTAACAAGTGGATGTGTTCTTGGAGTATTCAACCAATATGTGTTCCTTCTAATCTATTCAAATCTAAGACAAAGAACATATCACAAGCCTTCTTATTAGAGAATGAACTACTACATTATTTTTTTCCTTTATATTCTTAATTTCAAAGTTAAATGCTTGGATTTCACTTACCAAATTATGTTGTCATTCATTCAAAACTCTCTGCTCTAAGAGATATCTCAAGCTATTGTGATCTGTTCACACCACAAATTTTTCTCCCATGAGATATTGTCAAAATTTTGTCAGTGTATGCATGATGAAGAGCATTTCTTTTTTGTAGATGGAGTAAAGTTTATTTTCCCTTGAGAGCTTGTGACTCTCAAATGCCAAGGGTGATGGTCTTGCATCAACACTTGATACCTTTCTCCCAATGCGTCACATGCTAAGATGAAGGGTTGATTGAAGTTAGGTAGTGCCAACATGTGACATGAACTTGCAACTTCCTTCAACTTGTAGAAGATGTGTTGTGCCTTCTCATCTCAATCAAAAGATCTTTTTTTGTCAAGTTTGTTAGTGGTGCACTAAGCTGAGAGAACCCCTTCACACATATTTTGTAATAACTACACAATCCAAGGAATCCATGTAGATTAGAGAGAGTCTTGGGTGGCTACCAATCCAAGATGGCTTGAATATTTTCTTGGTGCACCTGAACCCCTCAAGCACATATTATGTACCCTAGATACAATAGCTTTATCATTCCAAATTTACATTTGGATCTTTTGTCAAACAATGATTGTGACTCCATGATTTGATCACTTCATCTAAATATCTCAAATGTTCTTCACATGTCTTACTATAAATTATAAGTATATTAGAAAAAACACTAGTAGGAATATTTGCAATTTCTTGTTGAAGATGTGGTTCATGCAAGATTGGAAAGTGGCTGTAGTATTGTTCAAACCAAATGTCATGACAAAGAACTCATAATGACCATAATGACAACATAAGGTAATCTATTCTGCATCTTTTTGTTAGAATGAATGTGTTGGAATTACAAATAGAAAAGGTAAACTTCTGGGGGGGGGGGGGGTGTGAATCAATGCTTCAAACTTTGACCCATTAAATATTCACCACACATCCATCTCACATATTCAATAAGTAAAATGAAATACCATGTAAAGCATATACTTCTAAAACATGTAAAAAAGTAAGCATTCACACATATATGACACATGATATGATTACCCAAAAAATTGGGGTAGGGATAACACCCAAAAATCTTTATTATTGTAGTAATAAAGTGTATCTAATGAAGGTTACAATGTTTAATCATGAACCATGATCTACCCTGTGAAAGGTCTACCTCGTTAAAGGCTTACATAGACTAATAGGTCTTACCCTGTTAAAGGATTTCAACACCCTGTTAAAATTGTGCCTAATTTTAGAGGATTTCAATACAACCTGTTAGGACTACTCTGTTAAGAGATTTAATTGATTCACATGTTATAATGTCTCAGCAATGATCTTGTGGTTAGCACTCTGATGCTTGATGAAAGATCACCTCTATTCTACTTGTGTACTTGATCCTTCTTGATCAGATGACTTTGTGCTATTCATTGTTTCCTTCCTTTGTTCTCCTTTTATTGATTCTGCAATATAATTTAGATCATAATGCCTTGATTACCATGAGCGTAATAGTTTTCACATGAAAAACTCTCCTTCCTCATTCATTCATTCCCTTGCTCACTCATTAATAAATTTAGGGTTTGTCCTCCTTAAGAAGACCTAGGTGATTTAGGGTTAGGTATGAATCAATGGTTGTGATTCATCCATATTGCCACTTAACCCTTCCCTTTACCTAATTGGGTGCATGTAATACATATGGATTTCAACTTAAAATTCATCCTTATCACCAAAATATCATAATTCAATCCTTAAATTGGCTCAAAAATGGTTTACATAATAGTTTGTGCCAATACAAACAACTATGACAAAATTGTGTTACTCGACATGTGAAGTCCCTTGTGCTTGGCATATACTATGACTTCAATGTTGTCACTTGGCATTTTAATGACTTGGCATGCATTTCTTGCTCAACTCCTAAATCACTCAACATATACTATCTGCTCAGCACATGAATGACTCAACACTCACTATTTACTAAACATGTACTGACTTACATGTTGTGCTCAACATATGTTACTTATTCAGTATGAACTAAGTAAATGACTTAAGTGTATAGACACTCACTTGTCAAAATCATTCTAAGATCAACAATCTCCCCTTTTGAAATGAGTGCAAAAACACTTGGTCATACATTAATACTCTTATTCTTACGAGGATAACATAAACTCTTATTCAAATTCTATACAAGATTTCAAATTGTTAAAATTTTGCAACATGATTTATACCTTGAAATCTTATAACTCTCCCTGAGTTGTTTGATCTGTTCTATACTTTATTATGTATCAAAATCTTTCTCCTATTGAGTAGATTTGCCTCAACTGGTACTCTTTCACTATTTTCTACTTTTACTCTATTTTTTTTTGTTTGAATTCTCTTACTCCCCATATTTCTCTTACTCTCCCATTCTTTCTCCCCCATAGCTCTTATCCCCACTAGATCTTACTCCCCCTTTTTGAAATTAATGTCAATGAGTTATAAACTAAGTGTATTTGTCCAAAAAGGATTTATGGACCTCAAGAATAATCTTAAGAGCTGCATCCCAATTATCACATGCTATCACCAAAAAATTAATTTGGATGGCCAGCTCAACAAAAAGGTGTACTAAGCCATCTAATGTAGAAAGATTGGGGTCTTTCTTCATAAGTGTTTCTGCATAGCCTAGCTCCTTGTGTAGAATATCCATGTGAGGAGTCAATGTTGATTGGATGCTGATCAGTTTAGCCATTATATTTGCTTCATTGGCTTGTAGTGTGGCTAATTGAATTTGGGTTTACAAGAGTGTTCTAAAATGTTTCTCACTTAGCGCTGGGGTCATGGGAAATTTAGCTTTGGATGACTGCATTTGACTTTCCAAGCTCAGGATGTGATTCCTTGTCTCCTATCTGAAGAGTGTAGGATTACACAATTTGGTGTATAGAGAGAAAATGTTCTCTAGTACCTTCTTCACACTACATATCTTAGTTGCCAATACATCTTGTGTTAGTGCTATATCACTAGATATCTTCTCATTCACTTTATTTTGAAACTTCTTCTCAGACCATTCTAATAATTTTGTATAAGTATCTAGGTCTGTATCACTTACTCTGTCCACTATGTTGGTCAGTTGTTCAATGATTGGCTTTGTTTCATTTGGAGTAGGCAGATTAAATGCATCTAAGAAAATTTGTTTGATCTCAATCAAAGCTTTCTTTTGCTGATGCTCCCTTCTGAGCAATTCTTGATGTTTCTTTTTTGCTAGGGCCTCTTGAAGTATACCCATATGCTCAATTGTTATTGCTGCTAAGTCAAACTTGGGAAAAATAATTTCTTCATCTAGGCTAACATCTAATAAGTGATTACCTCTTCTACCTTTAATGAACTAGGACTCAAAAATGAGAATTGCAAAGGTGTTGCATCTATGCTTGGCCTTTGAAGAGTTTAATTGGAAGGAGTTGCTGATTATAGTAATGTTACTAGTGCTTGAGTTACTTCTAGCTCCTTTGGCTTGGTTGTCACATTTGTCTCTTTAGGCTTGTCCTTTTTTGTGTTATTGTTCTAGTTGCACCTTGAACTTATGTTGGAGGTGCATGTACATCTACCTGACTTGTTTGAATTGGTGTCTCAACATTAACTTATTTTTCCACCTTATCTTCTATAACTGTTTGAACCTTGTCTTTTTTAGGTTCTTGATCATTTTGTGATACTAGAGTGCTTTCCTTGGGTGTACTGACAATGCATCCTATTGTCTCCTTCTTTTGATATACAACTATGTGTGGTGAAGTTTGTACACTTGTGACTTGAGGAGTGATTGTAGGTGTGGCTTGTGTTTTCACTTTCTCCTCCAACTTTTGAATTTCATCAATACTTACCAATATAGGGTTGTCACATAATTTGGCCTATAGTGTGGATTAGTTAAGTATCTTTTTCAAATCTTCCTCTATTAGGGGATTGATGTTCTAAGTAATAGGATTAGAAACATCCTTTACTGTAATAGTTTTAGTACTTAGACTTATTACCTATGGAGGGCTAGTATCTGACATTTGCGTATCTTGTACACCTTGGTCTAGTTGTTGCTCTTCCTCAGTTGTTTCCTGATCATCAATGTTCATTTTAGTACCTCCCTCAACTATGTCTTCTTTATTTTTATCTTCTTTCTCATCTTCTACCGCAATAGGTTCTTTCTCATCATCTTTGGTTGTGGCTAGTCCGTATGTAATTTTCCATATTTGTTTGGACTTCTTTACAACATCCTCTATGTTTTTCTGTAATATGTTGAATGCCGTTTGCTTAGGTACAAATCTCACAACATATTTCTTTATGGCTTTTTTCATTTCAGCCTTGTTGAGTTTTGGCATAACTTGGGTGAGGGATGTCTCCCTAATTTTCTTTTCTAAGTTCAAATAATAATGCCATTTTTTCTCAACTCTATCATATAGACTCTTGGGTATTGCATTGGTAATTTCTAGAGGAGCTTTCTTAAATGTAGCCATCATGGTATACATTGCTTCCTCTACTTGATTCTTCTCAATCTTTCCAACTTTATCAAATTCAATGTGAGAGAATCTTGACAAATCAACATTGTTTCTAATGTTCTCACATAAATTATCTATATATGAGGAGGGACTATGAATAACCACTTAGAATTGCCTAATGTCATTAGATTCAGTCTTCTCCTCATCAAACTCAGCCTGAGCAACATACTTTCTTCTTGGTCTTTTTTGTGTTCCACCGTCCTGCTCTATAGGCTTGGCTACCTCTTTAGCCTTTTGTGTAGTGACTCTTGTACTAGCCCTTGTCCTGTTGGTTTAGGTTGACTAGGTTTTACAACCTTCTTTGGTCTTGTCAGCGTAGATGTCTTTTCCTTTCTTTTCCTTTTGTCATTGGGTGTAGGTGCTTCCTTGACTTCTTTTTCCTTGGTACCTTCTACAATTTTTGTCTCCTCTTCCTTCTTATCCTCTCCTTGTCCTTGTGTTAGAGCTAGTGGTGGTTGAGCCTATGAGTCTTCTTTTTCTTCTTCAACATCTTCTTCTTCATCCTCCTTGACTCCTTCACCAAATTTTTCTTTTAGTTTATTCACCAATTTATTCTTCTTCTTGATTATAGAGATAGTCTTCAACTCCATAGTGATTTTAGATTCAGCCAATTCATAGTTACCAAATGCTTTGGCTTCTTTGTCCACTTTTTCTACAAGTAATGTTGTGATTGCTGCAGAGACCTCATCTACATTTATCTCAAAATATAATGGACTTAGCCATCTCACTCTAGGAATTGCTATTTGTAAATATGTATGATTAGTATCAAATAGGAAGCAAACATCATCATAATGTCTCTCCACTAGTGAGACTAGTATCCTTAGTCTATTCTTCATGGATTGTTTGAAATCTTCAAAATAACTAGTCATTACTGACTCAAAATTATTTCCTAATTGTTCAATGAACTCTCCTATCTATACTGCAATTGATATATTTATCTTCCATGCAACCTTGCCAAAAGTAGGAAATGTATTTTTTACATAGAAGAAAATACATACCAAAATAGATCCAAATTGGCAGTGAGAACTCTTTGTTTTCATTATTGCTCCTAGGTTTTCAATTAATTTCTACAATTGTAACTCAACAAGACCATAAGAATGATCTTTCTTCACAATTTTATAGCCTACATCCACTACAATGCAAGGTACACTATTTAATCTACTTGATTGATAAAAATTATGTGCTATCATCCTCACTGCAAAAGCTATTAGGGGATCTATGATTGTATCAATGATCATACCCCTTTTGTTCCATACAACCCCTATGTTCTTTTCAATAACTTCTTTCGACTCACTTCTCATAGTCTTTGGCTGATCTATGGTTGGATACCTTGTTACCCTATGGATAATTTTCTGTGTGATTTTAACTAGGCCATTATTTAGTGTTACTAAGTTGTCATGTATTCTACTTAAGATAATCCTTATCCACTCAATTTTTGAAGACGTTCAAAAAATCTAGGGCACAAGTTAACTCTTTCTTCTTGACAATGTCAAATTCTTCTCTCAATGCTCCATTTTCACATAGTTTTCCATATGCTTCTCTAATTTCCATGTCACCAATGCTACCAATCTTTCAATTATAACAATTCTTGCCATCTTGTATTGTTAAGACTTGTGGTGGTATCATAGACAATGCACCAAAGGAATCCTACTTATATGCTATGTTTGGAATAACCTTGAAAATAGGTTGTTTAATCTTGTTACTAATTAAGTAAAAATTTAAAAATTCTTTACCCTCTACACCTTTCACTTTTGAAGAACTAGATGTCATCTCACAAATCTAGGGTTTGCAAAATTTGAAACTATGTAACTTGACACACGATAAATACCTTACAAATCTTGACAAAATAGTGTCAAATAGCTGTTCAAATATTTTGAAAATACTCTGATGAATTTCTCCAAATCACCTTTAGCTCTTTGCCTTCTTTCTTGATTTTGAATGATGTTAAATGAGAAAAAAAGATCAAATAACCCTTAAAACATTGCAATTAATGCAAAGTGCTTACACAACTGTAAGCTCGGCATCAACTAATTTTTGGCTCACTCAGCATCCACATGTCTTTCCATTTGCTTGACAACCATTACAAGCTTGGCCTCAACTAACTAGTTTTATTAACTTGGCAATAACATGATAAACTAAAAAAACTTTAAAGACTTTTTTAAATTTCTAATAACACTTTGCATCTTTATTCATGCATATGTAATCTTTTTAAAACTTAATCCTTGGAACTAATGTATGGTACAACTTTTGAATATTAGTCCAATATACCTCTTGATTGCTTAGTTTGATGAGGTGTAATCACCTAACCCATTGGGTGAAGTGATCCCATCTACATTTAATGTGTTGCAATCCTCCTTTCTCTTCCATGTGTTGTTCATCTCATCTATGATATTTTCCATATTTACCATGCCTTTTCCTTTGATGAACTCACAACTTGGTGTCTTTGACCTTGTTGGACAATGTCAGCTGATGTGACTAGTCCTCAAATAACTAAAACATGTGGTTTGACTCAACCACCTTTTTTTGTCACTCTTGAAGTGTGTTGTGATACATTTATTAGGAGTATATCCATACTCTTGATAGAAGTGACAACTATACCTTGTATTATAGTCCTAATTATAAGAGTTGCCATTTTTGTTTACTTTTGTTTGCTTGTTTGATAACCACATGGGTTTGGATCTTCACTCAAAAGTTCTATGTCCATACTTTTGACGGTTATAACAATATCCTTCAAACCTTTGAATGTGCATGTTCTTAGTTCTACATTCATGTGCTTGATGGCTTTGTTTGTTGTAGTTATGGCAGTGGACCATGCTCTTCTACTTAACATTCTGATTTACAGTCTTGATCTTGCACATATTAGTAGTATGTCCTTTCTTACCATAATTATGACAAGTAGGTTTTGAGTTCTTACCTCTATTACTTCTTTCTTCAAATTTTTTGGATAATTCTCCTTCTTTAGTACTTATGTATCCTAGTCTAGATGTGCCATTATTAGATCTAGGAGATCTCATCAACTGCTCAAAGTATTTGATAGCTTCATTTGGTTTATTGAATCTTTCAACAAACTCCTTTTCCCTTTTTTAGGTCATTGCTCAACTATTCCTTCTACAACTTTAGTGTAGTTATCTCAATGTCCATGGCATTCAGTTCATGGTTGGCATTCATCATTTGACTCAAAGTTTCTAAATGCATGTTAGTAATCTTGGTTACTCTTGATGATTTCTCTTCTAGTCTACTGGTCAAAACTTTTTTTTCATCTTCAATCATGACTTTCTCTTCTATAGCTTTCTTTTTCTATTCAGTCACCTCACATAGTAATATAGCTTGTGATTCTTGTTCTACCTTGAGATTTCTGATATTATGTTCTTTTCCATTAGATTTGCAACTGCTAAATCAAATTCATTGGAGTTTCCATTTGAAAATAGCTTGGTAATGTCCATCTCTTCATATTGTGTGTCATTCTCCTCAATGGAAATTTCCTTCCTTCTCTTTAGTGGTTTCTTTAGATCATCTATTGCTTCATTCAAATGATGTAGAATGAGTTGTTTTTTAATTCCATGATTCTCAATGATCTTTCCCAACTTGTAGACTTCCATTTCCAAGATCTTTCCTCAAAGCTGCAAAGCTTCATTTTTAGAGAACCTTGTTATGATACCAATTGTTGGAATTACAAATAGGAAAGGTAAACTTTTGAGAGGGGGCGAGGGGTAAATTATTGCTTCAAACTTTGACCCATTAAATATTCAATTTACATCTGTCTCACATATTCAATAAGTAAATTGAAATAACATGTAAAGCATATACATCTAAAACATGTAAATAAGTAAGCATTCACACATATATGACACAAGATATGATTACCCAAAAACCCTCCAATGAGAAGGTAAAATGAAGGTGGAGATGACACCCACAAATCTCCACTATTGCAGTAATAAAATGTATCCAATGAAGGTTACAATGTTTGATCATGAACCATGATCTACCCTATGAAAGGTCTGCCTTATTAAAGGCCTACAAAGACTGTTAGGTCTTACCCTGTTAAAGAATTTCAACACCCTGTTAAAAGTGTACCTAAGTAAAGGAATTCAACTCACAATTAAGTAAGCACCTTGTTAGAGGATTTCAATACAGCCTATTAGGACTTCTTTGTTAAGAGATTTAATTGATTTACCTATTAGAATGTCTCAACAATAATCCTATGGTTAGCACTCTAGTGCTTGATGATAGATCACCTTTATTCTGCTTGTGTACTTGATCCTTCTTGATCAAATGAATCTCTGTTGTTCACTGTTTCCTTCCTCTGTTCTCCTTTAACTGATTTTACAATACAATTCAGATCATAATGCTTTGGTCACCATGAATATCTTGGTTTGCACATGAAAAACTCTCCTTCCTCATTCATTCATTCCCTTTTGCTCACTCATTAATAAATTTAGGGTTTTTCCTCCTCAAGAAGACCTAGTTGACTTAGGTTTAGGTATGAATCAATAGCTATGATTCATCCACATTACTGCTTACCCCTTCCCTTTACCTCATTGGGTGCATGCAATAGATAGGGATTCCAACTTAAGATTCATCCTTATCACCAAAATATCATAATTCAATCCTTAATTTGGCTAAAAAATGGTTTACATAGTAGTTTGTGCTAATACAAAAAAAAATGACAAAACTATGTTACTTGGCATCTCAATGACTCAACATGCACTTCTTGCTTGGCTCTTGAATCAATCAACATATACTATCTACTCAGCACTTGAGTGACTTAACACATGAGTGACTCAGCACATGAGTGACTCGATACTCACTATTTACTTAGCATGTACTAACTTAAATGTTGTGCTGTGCTTGACATATGTTACTTATTCAACAAAAACTAGGTAAATGATTTAAGTGTATAGACACTAACTTGTCAAAATTTTTTTGAGATCAACAAAATGTTGATGTTATTTCTATGGAGGAGTATGTTAGCATTGCTAGAGAGATAATTTAGAGTTTATATTTTGCATTCATGACAAAGTTTTTCATCTATGTCAACATACTTGTTATTCTGTAAAGACTGAAAGAACATCAAAGAGATATTGGATTTGCATGGTTAGAGGATTGAAGATCAACTTCATGCTTGAGGAAATTTTCTACAATATGACTAGATAGTAAAACTAAGTGCACCTATGAAAATATGAAGATTGGACAAATTTATGAAGATTTTAGTAAGGGAAACTTTTAGGAAATGTTTCTAGAAAGTAGGTAATATTGTTTGGATTCTATCTTCTAATAGAGATGGAATCAGATTGTGCAAGATGAGATAGAGGTTGAAGAAATATTGGAGATTCTTTGGTTAAGAGGGCATAATCAGATGTTCACCAAGTGAAAAGTTATGAAGATTTTGAGCTGACAAATTGCTTGTAATCTTGAAAAGATATAATATTTTAATGTAACATGTATTGTAATATCTTAAGGATGTCCTATATTATTATTTTAAATTGGAGAAACCTCAATCCTAACTCAATAACTTGATTTAGGACTTGGTATAAAGGAAAGATGATTTCCTTTGATGCACAGTGTGATATGTAGTCATATCTATGTAAAGTGTATTGTGTGAGCTTTAACACAAATATCCAAAGAAGAGAGTGGTGTGGTTGAGGCACAATGAGATTACAAGGAATTATATTTTGAAAGATAAGTTTCTAGTTGGATGGTCATTGATTCATACTTATATTATTCAGTGAGAATAGTACTAAGACTATTTCGATAGTGGATTCAATGGTCTTCCCTTTAACTCTTAATAGGGTTGGAATCTCATAACAAGGATTCAAAGTCTCCTACACATGTAATTTTTGTATTTCATTGACTCCTAATAGGGTCTATCCTTTCACAAGGAAATTTTATATTAGTACATCATCTTTTGGCCATCATTCCCACCAAGGTTTGCCCTCTAATCAAGAGTTTCCCTAGTTAACAAATTTAGTATTATCATGTATGGTTACCTTTTTGTGGTTGTTGCATCTATTTTTACACATTTAACAATTAATAAAGATATTGAGAGTTGTTTCAATTTCATAATTGATTCAACCCCCCTCTTAGTTATCTTGGTGGACTTAACTTTTGTTAGGATTTAACCACAGACAAAATTAACAATTACATGCAAATGTAAACAATATCAAAAATTAATAGATTGCATAGAAGAGAATAGAAGATGCCAAGATTTAATGTGGTTCACCCAAACCCTGGGCTACATCCACCAAATAGCAAGTCCAATATTATTACAATCCAATGATTACAACTTGATTATAATTTGTAATCCCTCACAACTCAATATCACCACAAGAAGCAATTTCACATCACACCATATGAAAAAATCCCTAATCCTAAGCCCTTTTATACAAGTATTTTTTTTTCTCTAGGGTTAAAATTAATTACAATAGGTCAGCCATAAATTGCTGAATAAATAATAGTTAATTGGCGAATTTTAGCCAATTGGTGAATAGAAGCCAATTTTTTTTGGTACGATGCGTTGAACCCCAAAGAATTTATGAAGTATGTATAATACTTCTCTAATCAGTCACCACAAACCAACAATCTCCCACTTGGGGACTGATCAGACTCCACACTAGACAACATTTTCCCACTTGAAGACTGATTCTCTAGCAATACCGCTACTACATGGAGCTCCCACTAGATCAAACCACCTTGGACTCTATTGTTCTTTTATTCTTGTTCAGTCTAGAAGACCAACCAAATCTGAAGAAGAGTTCAAATTCTCCCTTGTCACCACCTTTGTAAACATATCTACTCACTATTGCTCCACCAATAGCAAATACATAACCTATAGTACTCCGCCTGGTATCCAAATCTGAGTCAACATAGCCCTGTAAATCAATAGTAGAGCCCCCAAAATGTAAAAACTTATTGAATGTTCCTCTCAAATATCTAAGAATCCATTTAACTGCATTCCAATGCTCAAAACCTAGATGAATCATATACTTGCTAACAACTCCCATTGCATGTGAAATATCTGGTCTTATACATACCATATCATACATCAAGCTTCCTATAGTTGAAGCATAGGGTACCTTGGACATCTTATCCTCCTCTTCTTATGTTGGATACATCTCCTTAGTCAACTTCAAATCACTAGGTAAAGGTGTGTTGACAACTTTAGCATTCTCCATAGAGAAACGTTGCAACACCTTCTCAATATAATTAGCCTAAGATAAATGTAATTTCCTATTCTTCCTATCTTTGCAAATCTTCATACTAGGGATTTGTTTTGCTGCCCCCAAATCTTTCATAGCAAATGCATGTGTTAACTAGTGTTTCAACCCCTTAATGTGATCCATGTTATACCCAACTACAAGCATAACATCAACATATAAACATAAAATAATGTCATTGTCATCATCCAAACTCTTAAAGTAAACACAATGATTTGAATGAGACCTACTATATCCATGATCATGCATAAAACTATCAAGTTTTAGATACCATTGCCGAGGTGCTTGCTTCAAGCCATATAAACTTTTCTTCAATCTGCACACTAAGTTCTCCTTACCTTTTACCTCAAATCCCTATGGTTGTGCCATATAGATCTCTTCATCCAAATTTACATGAAGAAATATTTTTTTAACATCAAGCTACTCCAAATGTAAATCTTCAGTAGCCACAATACTTAAAATAGTGCGAATAGAAGTCATTTTAATAGTAGGAGGGAATATCTCATCAAAACCAATGTCCTTCTTTTTTTGTGCAAATCCTTTTACAACTAACCAAACTTTAAATATTTTCTTACCTCCATCCTCTTCTTTCAACCTATTAACCCACTTATTCTGTAAAGCCCTTTTACCTGCAAACAACTTGCATAAATCCCATGTCTTGTTTTTCAACAAAGAGTCTATTTTATCTTTCATTGTAGACTCTCACTGAATCTTAGTTTCCACCTGCATAGCTTCATCATAACATTTAGTTTTACTAGCATTGGTTAGTCAAATAGAATACAAAGAAGGAAAAAATCTTTTTGGAGGTCTACTTAGCCTTGTTGATTGTCTAACATTCACTGGGATGTGTGGTATTTTTTGTTGCAGTTGTTGCACATCACAAGAAATTGATGAAACAAAATGTTTTGGAGTATCATCTAACACTATATAATCATCTTAGTTCTTCTCATGTTGCTACAAAAAATCTTTCTACAATACTTTCTCATTAAATATGACATCCCTACTTCTTAAAATTTTATGATTCTCAAAATTCCAAAGCCTATAACCAAATTCATTAATGCCATATCCAAAAAATACATATTTCTTTGATTTAGCTTTTAACTTGGTTCTATTTTTAGAATCTATATGAGCAAATGCTTCACAACTAAAAGTTTTGAGAAAAGATAACTCACCTTCTTACTAGCCCATGCTTCCTCTGGAATACCATAGCCCAAAGGAGTGGATGGACCTCTATTAATCAAATATACAATAGTATTGATAGCCTTTGCCCACATTTTTAAGGGCAACCCTACATGCAACCTCATGCTTCTTGCACACTCCATTATAGTCTTGTTCATGCGTTCAGCCACTCCATTTTCCTGTGGAGTCCTTGGAACAATTTTCTTTCTACAAATACCATTAGTGGAGCTATAATCTTCAAATTCATGACTGCAATACTCACCACCATTATCAAACCTGAGACATTTTAATTTCTTACCAGTCTCATTTTCAACCAGGCATTTCTATTTCTTAAAAGTTTGAAATACATCAGATTTTTGTCTAAGGAAATAAACCCATACTTTTCTACTTGAATCATCGATAGATGTAACATAATAAAGAGAGCCACCAAAGGAAGATACTTGAGCTGGTCCCTATACATTTGTATGCATGAGCTCTAATCTCTCACTTTTCTTTTCCTTCCCAATCTTCACAAAACTCGCTCTCTTTTTTTTTCCATGCATACAAATTTCACAAAAATCCATATTAATACATTTTAGACCTGGTAAAACTTTCTTGAAATGAATTACTTTCATACCTTTCTCACTCATGTGCCCAAGTCTGTTGTACCACAATGCTGTATCAAAATCTATAGAATTTGTTTGTTCTCCTTGCTCAACTGCAACAATTATTCTTGAACATTCATTTTTCTTTGAAATAATCAAATTAGAAGGAACAATATGACCTGTACAAAGATATAAGGTGCCTACTTTCACACATTTTTCTACTACAAGGGAACCTTTTGAAACTTTTTAATTTTTATCATTAAACGTAACTACACAACCATCATCACTGAGTTGCTCTACTGAAAATTAAATTCCTACTTAGCCTCGAAACATGTCTTACCTCATGTAGTAGCCAATGATTCTAATTTTGCAACTTAATCTTAACTTTTCCCCTTCCAACAATCTAAAAGGGTTCATTATCCCCTAAATAAACAAACCCAAAATCCCCTTTGACATAATCAATAAAATAACCTCAATGAGGTGTAGCATGAAATGAAGCACCAAAATCTAAAACCCATGAATCATCAACACTTTCTAAAGATAGAAGAAAAACATCCTCTTTGGATTTTTTACTTACCACATTTGCCTCTTTGTCTCCATCTTGTTTTTTCCCTTCATTTTTCTTTTGAGTCCAATAATCTTTCTTCTTATGCCCTGGTTTCCCACAGTACCAGAAGTTGTTTGGTCTTCTTGATCGAGACCTCTTCCCTTTTAACTTTCCTCTTGATTTCCCATAATTTCTAGAGTTATTTCCTCTCTTAGTCATTCTACCTTGACTTTGTGCATTCAAAGTACTTCCAGATGTAGATTTGCTTGATGTTTTCCTACAAGTTTCCTCACTCAAAATATCACCAATCACATCATCATATTTTAGGATATAATTAGATCCAGAAAAAAATTACTCATAGCCATTACCAAGCCATTCTAGCTTTTAGGTAAAGAACACAAAATCAAGAGAGCCCTAATTTCTTCATCAAAATTAATACCCAAAGAAGATAACTAACTAGTAACAATATTGAACTCATTTAAATGATCTGCAATAGATCCACCTTCTGCCATTTTCATATTAAATAAACACTTCATGAGAAATACCTTATTTGAAGCGGAGGGCTTTTCATACAATTTCCCTAGGGTTTCCATCAACTCTTTTGTTGTCTTTGATTTTATAATGTTAAATGTCAATGATTGTGTTAGGCATAATCAAGTGCTTCCAAGTGCCTTTCTATCTAAAATCTTCCAATCCTCATTTTTCATAGTTCTTTGGTTCTTAGTTTTTATTTCCAATGACTTCCATAAATCCTTTTGATAAAGATAGTCCTCCATTTGTATCTTCCATAACTGAAAGTTCTACCCATTAAACTTGTCAACCCTCAACTTACCCTCATTTGTTATCACTCCCACTCAATCATGAGACTCCCACTCAACTGTGAGACTTTCTTGTAGAGTATAACTGAAAAACAACAACCTTTCTTTGACACCACTTATTAGGATGTAACCACAAATAGAAATAACAATTACATGCAAATATAAACAATAGTAGAAAATAATAGATTGCACAGAAGAGAATAGAAGACACCAAGATTTAATGTGGTTCACCCAAACCCTAGGCTACACCCACCAAACAACAAGTCCAATATTATTATGACCTAGTTATTACAACCTAATTATAATCTGTAATCCCTTACAACTCAATACCACTGCAAGAAGCAATTTCACATCACACCTTATGAAACAATCCCTAACCCTAAGCCCTTTTATCCAAGTATTTTTGCTGCTTTAGGGTTAAAATTAGTTATGACATGTCTGCCATAAATTGGAGAATAAATAATAGCCAATTGGTGAATAGTAGCCAAAAAAACATTTTCCCAAAGAATTTATGAAGTATTTACAGTACTTCCCTGACTAGTCACCACAAACTAACAACTTTCTAACACTTTCTTCCTCATACAAATTTGATGGCAACTAGACTAGAGTTATATTTTGGAGAAATAGACTACATTGTGTAACTTAACCAATAATTTGTCAATCTTGAGAATGGGATACCTATTTTTGATAGTTTGCTTGTTCAATGTACAATAGTCAACACATATTCAAAAAGTTTGATCCTTCTTCTCAACCAATACTACTGATGATGCAAATAGATTGGAACTGGGCCTAATCCATCCTTTCTCTAGGAGTTCATGGTTCATCTTCTCTATCTCATCCTTAAACCTTTTAGGATGGTGATAGGGTAGAGTGATGATAGATTTAGGTCCTTTCTTGAACTCAAAGGTGTTCTCAAAGCCCCTATGTGGAGGTATCCAATACTATTCTTATCTAGTATTGCCTGAAGCTCATCATTATGGTAGTCAATCTGTTGCCCCTTCATCAATTTTGTTAAGATCAGCCACTATGTTGCCTAGACAATTTATCATGTCAAAAAATGGCATCCATCTACTGTGTTGATATTTTCTTTAGCTCTCTATTTTACATTCCCCTTAAAATTACTTTTTTCCATTCACTTCGAATGAGAACTCCATCTATTTCAAGCTTTGTGTGTACTCTAGTGGAGCCCTCAAATTTTATCCAAAAATTGGCATAAAAAATTCATTAATTGAAAATATTTTCCATTTTAGAGGAGCAGATATGGGAGGTCAGACAAACTTCTCAAGCACTGTATGTAGGGTGGTGTGAAACAATTTTTTTCTAGATTGCGAAGGGCATTTAGAAGGTGGTCTAAAAAATCAAATTTTTGCTATTTTGGAAGGATTTTCACATAGGTGGTGTGGAGTCACAATTTTAGAAGAGAGATACAACATGGCTTGCCAAATAATTTTTTTAAAACTTCATGCGTGCTATTGTAGGGTGATTGTGATATTGCGATTTTCTAGATTTTGGGGAGCATAATCAAAGTATCTTGCAAAATGGTGATTCTTCACCTAATTGTAGGCAAAGTTTGGGATGTGCCTTGAAATGGTGAAAAGACTTCAATGCCATTAATGTTCATCACAATTTTGGAAGGGATAGTTAGATAAGCATGCAAATAGGTGATATGACCATTGTTAGGATATATTGGCACTACTATATTTGGACCCAAATTGTGATGGTAGGACATTGCAATTGTGATGGCTAACTGTCACCCAAGTGATAGTACTTAGAATTGGCTCTTGTCAGACAAGCATTGGACTTTTTTCATTGGACATTGTGATGACAACCTTGTTCATTGCAATTATAATGCCAAAATTCATCACAATTTGGTAGAAGGAAAGGCCAATAGGTCACCATGATATTTTCATAATTGTGACAAACCGACATCCCAATTACAATATCAAAAAATTTCACTTTACCATCCTAATAGTGATGATCATGATGTATGGTCAATGGTGAAGTGTCAAAATGACCATCACAACCATGATAGTATGTGACAACAATGCTGTGGGTGCAATAACTCTCTATCATCTTTGTCTATCACAAGTATAATGAATTGTGATGGTAGTTCTCTTGTTCTAATGATGTTTTGCTAGACCTAACCATTGTAATTGCGATGACCTACTAATATATTTAAAAAATGTTCTTCTTTGTTACAAATACATTTTACTATGTTGACCACACACATACATAGTTTAACACAGGTTATGCAGTTTCCACTTTAACCCCTCTCATGGAGATTGTGTTTGACATTCTTCTAAATTGTTTGATTGATATTGATTTTGCTCAAGTGTTTCATAGATAGTGTTGCATTCCCATTTCCTTTTTATAGTACTATAGATAAGAAGCCCAACATCATGTGGGAAGCCATGGATTCAACATACATTCTATGTGCATCATTAATATATTGAGGACTCTACATGAAAATAGGTGAACCACTACCAAATGTTTCCAAGTGGCCTTTTGGCAGTGGTCCGCTTGTTTTCATGTCAAGTCCTCAATAAACTAATGTTGCACACAAAATTTATTGAATCCATGACTTCCTACATGGAGAAATAATCATGATGTTAGGCTTCTTATCTACAGTAATATAAAAAAGAAATGGAAATGCAACATTTTATGTGAAAGGCTTGAGCATAAGCAATATCAATTAGAAAACTTAGAAGATGTCAAATACAATCTCCATAAGAGTGCCCAAATAGGAAACCACATGACTTGCACTAAATAGTGTACACGTGTCTCAACATAATAACATGTATTTCTAACAAAGAAGAACAATTTTTTTTTTAACATGTTCTTCAAATGTTTTCCTTGTGGTATCATTCAATGATGTATCTCATGTCTTGACACATAATGAGATATTGTATTGTATTTACTTATCTACACATCTCCCAAGGAATTTACCACACCTTTTTATTGCTTACATTGCTTTTACAAGGTCATTTCAACATGGTGAAATTTCATTCATGTAGCACACATTTCCTCCTTCTAAAGCACACTCCATTTGCTCTCCTCCAAGTCTACCTAATATTCCAAATGTCCTGAATTACACAAGGTCTAATTTAACTATTTTCTTCTAAATCTATTTGTCTTTTATTATCTTTTTATAATAGCTTATTTCAATAGAAAATATTTAATACATAGCATTATATAATTATCCTCTAAAATCAATGAGCAATGAATGTGATTTTGTGGAGTGTTTGCTAAGAATCACTTACATCTAAATAATATATATTAACATATTGTGAGTATGATCTTAAAATCATGCTTAATAGCTCACAAAATTATGTAGAAGATTGAGTGATTCAAGAACCCATTGTGATGGTTCCAGTTTCTTCTATCACAGTTTGAGTTCCTCTTATTGTTCATTGGTGTCACCAGAGCTCCTTTTCTTTTATTGATCCACTTTTTCTATTGGTGTTTCAATGGGAGATGTGTGTCTTCCTTGCTCATCTCTTGCTTGGAGGTTCCTCTTTCTCATATGGTTTTGGTTGCAACTTTTTTTGGTGTTGTTGTCCCTGTGGTTTCTAAGATTTGAGCTCTACAAGCATGTATATTCCATCTCTAAATTAGTATGTTATGACAAGGCTCATTGAACACAACATAAATCAAACTAATATTCAATAAAGGTTAATTGAAATTAGATCACAAAAATTAATCAGGATGTAGTTTAAAGACAATATAGACATATACAAAGATAATATACAATAGGGTATGAATAGGTTCTTGCTTTAGTGGCAAATACATGTTGCATGTAGCATGTCTCATAAGATATGTGCAGTAAAATATTCATCTAGAAAAAGGACCTGTTTCATGTGAACATGAAATAGAGTGATCAACCATGTACTCCATAACTATCTAGATTAAAGGCCTCTCCATAACAGTCTAAATCTTCTTCAGCTTAGATCCCCCAAATTATCTGATTGCATTTTTATATTGGAATAATTTTCTATGCTAATACCATGTGAGTAGTCAAGAATAATTATGGAAGCATGTACATATTTTACACAAATAATACCATGCTTTGATTCTTTGTCTCTTTTAATAAGAATAAACATAATGCTTTTTTTTTTATAGATCCTATATTATAGGAACCACCCTAAAAGGACTCCCTAATATATGAATTGTTTCAACAACTGAAAAAAAAATCCTATTTAACCTTAAAACAACTACGAGAATGGTGTAATATTCCCAACACATGGTGCATGCATTCAAAATTTCAAGGAAAGCAAAGATAATACATTTCAAACACCTCCCAAACAACCATCTATCAAACACCATGATACCTATGCTATCTATTCATACTTTCTCCACTTTAAATTCATGATTCAAATTTAAGACATGGTCAATAATTGAAAATATAGGTTTGCACACTTTATAATCTCTAGTGACATTGTAAATAACAAATATACAAAATTACGGTAACATTCTCTACCACTGAATTCAAAGGAGACCATAAGTTTTGTGGAAGGTGGCTAGATAGTGCTATGATAGGGTCTTGATCAATATAAGTGTTTGCCAAATTTTTTTTTGTGTTTGCCTAACTTTGCCTTTGTTTCTACTCTATTGCTCTTATCATTTACATTTGTTTCTATTATGACTGACATTTCTATCCTTTTTTATGTTTGCACAAGTTTACTATATCTTTGGTGTAGGAGCACCCTGACCATCTCCTTAGAATTTAGAGTCATAATTAGTATCTTTTTGTGTCTTCATAGGTTAGTGTATTAGTTGTTTCAATTCATGTTATTAAGTGTTCAATTAAGGTCATATTGACCAAGTTCATGTTTTAAGCAATGTGAGTCAAATAGAGTCTAAATGTGGAAAATGCCATGTAAGGCCATACATGTAGTGTTAAAAGGTCATAATAATATTTTGGACCTAGTTAGTGTTACAAGAAAGTATGTGAAAGCATAAAATGTAAAATGTGCAAAAAAAAATGTAAAATTGTCAAAAAAATGTTGCTCTCAACATTTTTGCAAAACGACAAGTTTGGGGAGATGGAAGGTCATCCATCTTGGATGAGCCCTTAGAGAAGGTGAAAGGTAATATTTTTGTATAAAACAATGTAATCTAAGGTAGAAGATATAGAGAGATGAGATGTGGAGAAGAAAGATGAAAAAACATAATAAGTCAATTATTTTGTGAAATTTTGCTGATGTATTGAGGTTTGAATTATAGTCCTTGTATCTTCTCTCATATCTTGTGGCTATGGTGATTCTTGAGATCCTTATATGTAGTAATGAATTTTAGATTTATTGCTGATGTTATAGGTGTGCATAATATCATTGGGTTTTGCTAAAGTTTTCACTATTCACTATTTAAGACAGTAAATTTTGTAACTTGTTAGAGTGAAATACATCTTTAATTGCATATTACCACTAATTAGAGTTAAGGGAATTGAGAATGCATTCTTGGTTTCTTTTGATTTCCATCTAATAGTTTAACACCAAAACCTTGTTTCTTGTATTGGGGGTGGCTGAGAATCAATAGGTATCTGTTGCTACATGTCTAATACAATAAAACAACATTCTGGAAAAATGTGATAGAAGTTTTCTAGAGTTGCATGTGAGAAGGAAGGTTTGTATCCACTCATGGGATGTTGAAGAATCTAATGGAAGGGTTGGTAGTTGAGATGATGGAGGTTTGAGATTCGTTTCTTAAAATAACCATGAAACCCTCATTGAAGGAAAGGGTTTGAAGGCTTGATTATCTCCTCAATAGCTAGGAGTCCACAAGTTGGAAGTTGGAAAGATTTTGGTAAGGTAAATGCATATTCAAGTTCATTTGTTAGGATTCTTTGAGAGTTTGGTGAGTTGGTAGCTCGAATATGGGTTTTAGGTCTATTAGCCTAGAATAGGGCCTATAAGTTATGTACCTTAATGAACAAGTTAGAACCTAATATTTTGGAATTCAAGAGAGTTTAGTAATGACTATTTGAATCTGCCTTTAGTTTTGGTAGATTTTTGAAAGAGTTTGATTTCTTACCTAAATCCTAAGATAGGGCTACAAAGAAGAATCCTCATTAGGTCTGTTTGTAAGAATTGAAGTTTGAAGTCCACCAAGGTGTATATAACCATATGCATGACTGAAATTTCTTTATTGAAAATGAGTTAAGTGTTTGGAAGCAGTTTTGAGTTATGGTGTTGTGAAAGATCCTAGAGGGTGTAGGCTAGTGGAGGTGTTGTGTGTTGTGAGAGATAGTTGGTTGAAGTTAGTGAAGGTTTAGGTAGAGATATTTGGAATATGTGAGTGTGGCATGAAGAATAGGCCAACCACCTAGTCTCTAGGCTTGGAAGAGTCCTAAGGGACTGATACAATGTGTTTTTTATGTTTGGAAGTGAATAGAAAGAAAATGGAAACCTCTTCTCAACCCTACTTTCCAAAAGGAATGATCCAAATTGATTAAGCACAAGAAAGTGTTCAATACAGAAATGGATCAAGTGATGGAGAAAAGGGTAAAGAGGTTCAATTAGTCTTCATTCTATTTTGAGGAGAATATGTGCTTAAATCCTAAAATAGATAAAAGACAAATATTAACCTTGAATGTGGAAAATGCTGCTTTTTGATGTCTGTGTTAAGTTTCAAGGAATTTTGCAACCTATTCTGAACTAGAAATGTCGAGACAAAGAAAACCCATAAATATTTTTTCTTTTTGAAGGGAGGTCAACCTTGACCTTGTTGGTGGGGCACAATCTTACCCCAGGGCACAATTGTCCCCTGAAAAGTTAACCCTGACCTACATTGCTCTAACAAAATTTCTATTCGTGGATCTATCGAGTTTGACAAAAAGGGTATTCAAAATTTCTCTCCAATTCATTGCTCCACACTTGTATCTAAAAGAAAAATGGTTTTTTTTTGGATGGGGAGTTTGCCTCAGTCAAACCCTAGTTTTGAATTAACCTTGAAATATAATTAAAATTTTAATATGCATAAATAAAGTAAATTGAACTATTCACCTTGGTTATGTGGAAATCCTTGTGGAGGATTTCAATCCTTGAATCCATAAGTACGTATGCTCTAAATGAATGTAGAAATCTATAGGATGTCTCAAATCAATGTCATTAGATCTTCAACACCAATTTTGAATATATCTTTGCATAGAAAAAAGGCTTGGATGAATATGGATGGAGAAATCTTCAACAAGAGGGCTACATAGAGATTGAATCCTTAAATGACTAACAATGAACCTCCATAATGAATTGGATGCTTGAACACTTGAATGGTTCAATTCTTAAATTCTTAAATGCTTGCAGGATAGTAGATCTTAACTTCATGTAGATGGATGCCCATTTGATATCTCTTGTGTGTGTAAACTTCATAATAGGTGGATGGATGGATGAGAGAACAAGACTTCCTTATATAGAGATCTAGGGCGCAAACTCCTAGAGAAGGCCAACATAGGAGCATTAAATCCCATTTAATTTTAACCCCTAGGAATGGACCTAGATTAAATATAATTTTAGAGTCTATCATTCTGAAACCCAAAAAAATTGACCCGAAAGTGGGAAAAGAAACTTTCTGAAGCCCAAGATCTCGAAACTCCTAGAAATTAAAAATGGGACTCAACGTCAAGGATGAGGTCAAACCTACCATACATCAAGATTGAGGTCATCCTTGACCTAGGTCAGGGTTGAAGTCAACCTTGAACCAGAAGGTCATCCTTGACCCAGATGCCAAATTCCTTAGTTTTACAAAGCAGTTTATCATAAATAGGTTGGAAATAGAGAGAGAAGTAGAATAGTGGGAAACAACCAGATCCACACAAAAACCCATTGAAGAAACTTGACATGACCCCATACCACTTACTCAAAGGGATAAAAACTCTTAACATGGAAGTGCTTCCATTTTAAGATGATAAAAGAAGAAGCCTAATTATAGATTTTTGGTGATAACAAAAAGTATAAAACCTCCTCCTTAGATGAATCTTTATGTTGAATAGTCATGTTTTAGTCATCAACAGTCTTTAGTATGTGTTCAACTCTATTATGAAAGTTTGACATATAGTAGAATGATTATTCTAAATTTATATATAGTAGCTATGATCTTTTTCATGTTGGCTATATTGAAGGAGATCTTCAGTGGTCCAAATGAATTTCATCTTTTATATCCAACATCACATCTATAATCTGACATAGTATATGGGCATTAGTCTCCTCCATAGTGTCTATATAATGTTTTTTAATATACTCTCTAGATAGAAGTTGTGAATGAAAGTTTGTAATTTGAATGCAGAAATGTGTATTAGAGTTATACTATGTAAGAGTTGAAGCTTAGTCAGATGTTCAATCAATGTAATGTTTTAATTTGATATATAAGTTGTGTGTATTTTTTTCTTCCCCTCTTCATTCCTACATTGTAGACATGGAATAAAAAAGGAGTGGAGACTCTGTGTACATGGTCTTGATGAAAAGAAACAGAGACCTAAGGAAAAGAAAAAGATGTAAACATGATCTTTGTTCATTGAAAATGATCTAAAATGTTGATAAAAAACCCTTGAGAAAGATCAAATATACAAATATGACCTTTGTTCATTGAGAGTGATCTAAGATATTTCTTAGAAAACTTAAGGATGGAGGGTTATAAAAGAAACATCATCTTCATTCAAAATCATGTTGATAAGAAAGCCAACACTATGAATTGAAAAAAATCTCTTTCGTATTAGATTTTTAATGAATTTTTTTTTTAGTGAATGTACACAACTAAATCTAAAACTAATCTTATAATGATACTTGATGAAGTGAAGAATTTATAGAACTTATTCATTCCTTAGTGCCCCTATAAGATCGAAGAAGAAATGTCTTCTTTCTGCATCATCCATGTTAGTCAACAGTAACTTGTGCTCTCCCTCAGATGTCCCTAAACTAAAAAAAATTCAAACCTTTTTAAGAGAAATGAATGTGTGGATAAAGAGAAGAGACCATACTATACTTTACTATATTAAAGATAGGTGCCATATTGTACCTCCTGATAAATTCAGTGAAAGGAAGAACAAAAAGGATGGGAGAAGTGTCTCTATCCACAATGCATTGAATGTGAGGTTTCAAATCTATAGAAGATTGTGATTTTGACTATTGTGCAAGGATACCAAAATTTTCAATGCTATTAATCTGGATTTGAGAATGGCCTACAAATTGAACAATAGAAAAGCATGAAATATCATAAAATATTAAAATGAAAAGGTGAACTTGGCATTTGGAAATAGTAATTGAAATATTCATGTATAAATTATAATTTAACCAAAGTATTTTGAAGGTAAAATTCAAAATTCAAATTAGTAGATATCATATATAAACCTAGCTAGAGATGTAGCCAATGAAATTTGACTTTTGCAAATTGTAATTTGCAACAAGGATTATAAATTGTGAGATTATAAATGTTACCTACTTTCTCCATTAAGTGTTGCATGCCATATAAACTTTACGATCCTCTGCTTCCTCCTTATAATATTATTCAACATATCACCACACTCAAAAGAAATAATGAGAATAGTTTATGAATCAATGTATCCTTTAGAATGATCTAATATAATTTGTTTTCACTATTCAAATTCTTCTTCATGTCTCCCAATTTACAACAAAATTTATCAAATGCAATCAAACATGATTGTAGATAAATGGAAACAATAGAATACATTAGAGAGGAATAATTTGAGGCAATCGCATAGAAAGCCATTATTTTGAATACTTCATAGAATGCAACTAAATTTTATAAATAAATGAGTTTGACTATGGAATCCTTCTGTATTGCCTAAAACCAAGAGATTCACACAGTTAGTTATCATGCAATTATAGGTTAATGTTGAGCTTCACTTGGTTTCGAGAATAGTTTAATATTCTCTACTAATCAGAACCAACCATGTGAAGGTGGAAGCTCATTTGGTCTCACCCCCCAACATCTACATTCCCTGTTAACATGTTAAATTCATTCATTCTATTAATAAAATGTAACATTCATGAATTATCACATGATAACATTCATTATCACATTAGTTTCATTAGAACATTATTTTCATTAGAATATAGTTTCATTAGAACATTCACATTAACATTGAAACATAAGATTCATTAGAACATTCACATGAACATTATAGAACATAAATAAAAAATCTACACATAAGCATCATTCATTGTCAAATAAGTTACATAAGTTCACATGAATCATTTCTTTTTTCTTTTTTTGTCCTTCCCTATATTGTTGTAGAGGCATATCCATGTCATCATCAATATTTCTTCTCACCCATTGGCTTGGACCTCAACAAGCTCATCATCTACATCCCCTACAATTGCAATACAAGATGTTTTCTTAATCCCAACACATATTATAGTTAAATTTTCAACACTACACCAAATTCAATTTAAAATGTTTACTTGTATTAATAATTCGTAAATAAAAAATTGAATAGAAAATGTTTACTTGTATATACATTGATATTATTCTTCATCCATCTCATCACTAGGATTGTCATCATCATCAAAATTATCACCACCATTATCCTAGTCATTGTCATCATCATCATCATTGTCGTTGTCATCCTCATCATCATCATCATTGTCATCATCATCATCATCAGTAGAAGCATCATCATCATGATTAGTAGCAATATCATTTTCTTTAGAGCATCATTGACTAACTCTTGATCATGATCCACTTCTTCCTCTTCCTTGGAATCTTATTCTTCCATCACATTATACTTTATCAGCCTTCATGTCTAACAAAAAATGACCAACCGGGTTTATGTGGAACCTCTGAGTAAAGTACTTGCTCACATTGGCTTGGAATAACATAGGGCTCATCCCCAATTGGCTTAAACAACCTTTTATTAATCATTGGAAATCCATTCTCATGCTCAATAAAAATTATATTAGGATCATTTTGATTTAGTTGTACTCTATACCATTTAATGATGAAGAGAACTAATTTGAAGGAATTAAAGTCATAGTCAAGTATATCAACCAAAATGCCATAATATCGATTTCAAGATTGTCAAGGATGTAAGTCATTTCTAGATGAAATATTGGTCACCTGGAAGACTACACTTATCCCAAAATCACAAGTTCTTTTTGTGTCATCTATATATTTGATGCAAAATTTATAAGATTGTAGAACATAGTCTTGTGGTGTTTCACCTACAATAATGTCAAACATGTATAAATTATTCTACCATGAGTTCAAAAACATATGGTTGATTAACAAACTTATAAGTACCTAAAGATCTCTTAAACCATATGCTAAATCTATTTCCTTTTGTGTAACATTGGGATCTCCATTAAAATGAGCTTGTTTAACCAATGAAGACATAGATTCCCATTTTAATTCATGAATAGAATGTTGACATCATTCTATCCATATCGTCATCCAATCTTTATTGTTTGCAATAAATAAATGTATTGCATCCCACTCTTTAGCAGCTATACAAAAGTAAATAGATGACTTAGACTAGATTTATTTTGAAGATTAAGAATTAATTAAGTACAATAACATCTCATAATTTATTACCTTTCACTTTCATAAATGTACCTTTCCCCACCAAGTATCCCCTTCAAATTTTCTAGTGGAGTCCAGATCCCATTGTTGGAAATTTGATTGAAAACCTTATTGTTGTTGAAGATCAAAGAGTGATATTGTTGTAAAAGATTGTTTTCAATCATTGTTTTTCCATTGATGTCAAACCTGCTATATGTAGGGATGATATTCACTTACAAGATTCATGCACTATCACTTAGTTGATTGATGAAGAGGATTTGATCAACAAGATGTAACAAGAGCACCTAAGGGAAAGGTTGAGTTATGATATTGTAATGAAGTGCAAGAATCAGTTAAGGCAATGGTCAAGTAATGTATTGATGAAAAACTCAAAGATATAAAGGTGGTCACACTTAGGTAAATTGGAGGAAGAAGTTGTAACAAGGTTGACTACAAAGCTTTAACGTTGATCATCAGAAGGTGCCAAGCAAGTTAGTTGAAGCCGAGTAACAAAATTCTTAATTGATGTCGAGTGATCTTCAAGTGCCGAGTAAAGATCATGTGTTGAGCATCAAAATTGTTTTAGTATGTGCCGAGTAATCTTCAGGTGCCAAGCATCAGGAAAAACATAGTTAATGCCAAGTAACATAGTATATGCCGAGCACTAGTATTTCAATAGTGCGAAGCTACTACATTATTTCAAATGATGAAGATTCACCAAATTTGAGCTGACATAGTGGTTGCATTGAATTTTGTGAACAAGTTGGAAGATAAGGATGATGAGTTGTTGGCACAAAATCTTATGTGAACCATTTTTTTTTTTGGGAAAATTCTAATGAATTATTGAAGAAGTTTCTAGAGGAAATAGAATATGGAATAGATATAATGTATCCTACCTAATCCATTCAAATTGAAATTGAAAAATGGAAGAATCAAGCAGGAAAAGAAACTCCAAGACTTCTATTTAAGAAGTCATAGACCAAGAAGCAGAGCACTGCTGATCCTGTTGCTACAGAAGTGGCAAAAATATGAAAAATTATTGAAAGGGTGTCAAGAAGGACACATCTAGAAGAAGGAAGAGCACAAAGGCTCTACTTATAAGAGTGGTCATGAAGAGATGATTGCATTGGTACATTGAGTATGGAGACTCAAAAAGACAAAGCTTCAAAGAAAAGGCAAGCAGTTAAGAGTTGCAGAGATAGAAGGCCAAATAAGGATATGAGCTGAGAAGCGATCTAAAATTTGCAAGATAAGTTGTATGTTGAAGTCAGGTCAAGATTTTCTAATATTCTCTAGCAATTTTATTAGATCTGAAAATCCTATGGACTTAGGTTGGCCTAACAACCATTTGTAAATCCTTTAATAGGGTGGCATTCCAAGTGAATGTTCTAAAGTCCTTTTACCAGGCCCACTTCTAACAGGGTGGTTAAATCCTCTAACGAGATCACATTTAACAGTGTGTGTTGTAAGTCTTTGATAGGGTAGGCCTTTCATAGGGCATCACTTTAGAAGGGTGAGAATTAAGTAGCATGTTATTGGTGATTTTTTCTAAATTGGGTTTCCATGTAAATCACTATGTTATGTGTTGATTTCTTGTGTGTTGTACTTGCATGTTAATTTATAGTAACTTGCTAATTTGACAAGATAAAGTTTGGAAGAGTGAATGCTTGGATTAGTTCACTCTATTAAGAGAAAATTTTGAATAGGACATCTAGACTTTGAATAACTAATTCACGCCCCCCCCCCCCCACCTCAGTTATTCTAAAGCAATTCTAACAATTGGCATCAGAGCGGTCTGCTAATTTAGTTTCAAGGTACTAGAAGCTAGAAGATCAAGATGTCCAAGAGAGAAGTTTCTAAGCTTAACAAAGATAGCTTTATTGCATGGCAAAGTTTGATGAAATTGCACCTTGGATCAATAGGTGTCTATGCACAAACTTCCATTGGAACAGAGCATGTAACTCCAGCAGGACCCCTTAGTACAGATGACTTAAACAAAAAGAAGGAACATAATCAAGCACTATTGGAGATTACCTCTGCACTTAGCTATGCTGAATATGATGATGTCAAAGACTGTGACACTGCATTCAAGATTTGGAAAACCCTATCAAAAATCTATGGAGGAGATTAGAATGTCCAGAGTGCAAAAAGAGAAAGTCTAATAGGAAAGTTTGATGACATGAAGATGGAGGAAGGTGAGAATGCTTCTTAGTATTCTACAAGAATAAAAGAAGTGGTGAGTACAATAAGGAGTCTAGGTGGTCAACCAGAAGAAGAAACATCCATCAACAAATACTTGAGAATTCTGCTTCCTATCTATGCTATAAGAGTTTCAGCCATTCAAGAGTTGAGGTGTGTACAAGGAAACATACTAACTTTTGAAGGAATAGTTGGAAGACTAACTGCATTTGATCTATCCAATTTTGACAACTATAGACCTGAGAACCTTGAATCTTCTTTCAAGGCCAAAATGACAATAAAAGATATTGAGGAGGACACATCAAGCAAAAGAAGAAGAAAAGGAAAACATGCATCTAGTGATAGTAGCATAGATGAGGAAGATGTGGAACAATTAGAAGAACTACTAGCTAGGAGATTTCATAGAGGTAAAGGTAAATTCAAAGGTAAAATTCCTATCATATGTTTCAATTGCAATAAACTAGGTCATATAGCTGCAAGATGCCCACAAAAGAAAAAATTTAAAGAAGGAAGCAAGTTCAGGAACAAAAGAGTGGATGATAGCAAGAATTATAAGGAGAAAGGCAAGAGATGCTACATTGTTGAAGAAGATTATGATGAAAATGATGATGAAGTAGTCTATGTAGCCATGAAGGATGAATTTGACAAAGATGAAGATGAAACAACGACATTGGTTACATGTGTAAACAAGAATGACAAGTGGATCATAGATAGTGGGTGCTCACATCACATGACAGGAGATAAAAGTAAGTCCATTACCTTTACTCAATATGATGGAAATAGTGTTAGATTTGGTAATGATGCCCTCTATCAAACTTACAGAAAAAATTTCATGTGACAATGCATACTATGTTGAAGGATTGAACTACAACTTGTTGAGTGTATCTCAGTTAGGCAATGTAGGTTGCTAAGTGGAATTTGGAAACAAAACAACCAAGATCTATGATATTGATAGAAATCTGATAGGAAAAGGTGAACAAACTAGGAATAATTTGTTTTACCTAGACATGGAAGAAGAAACATGTCTTATTGTTAGAATTGATGATGTGTGGTTGTGGCATAAAAGGCTGTGTCATGTTAATTTTGATAATCTAATCAGCATTAGCAGAAAGAACAAAGTTAGAGGATTGCCCAAGTTAAAGAAACCTGAAAACACAATGAGTAAACAATGTCAACTAGGGAAGATGACTAAATCTAGTTTCAAAAGCAAAGCATACACTTCCAATGAAGTTCTAGAGTTAGTTCATATATATTTATGTGATCCAATAGAAGTATAAAGCTACCTAGGAGATAGATACATAATGCTATTTGTAGATGATTATTCTAGAATGATGATTGTTATGTTCTTAAAACAAAAATCTGATGCATTTCAAATGTTCAAGTGGTATTTGGCTAGAGTTGAGAAGGAAACAGGAAAGAACCTAAAATGTCTAAGGTCAGATAGAGGAGGTGAGTTCACATCAAGAGAATTTGAAGTATTTTGGAATGACAGAGGTATCAAAAGGAAAATGTCAGCACCAAGAACTCCAACACAGAATGATATTTTTGAAAGGAGAAATAGGTCAGTGATTGACTATGCCGGAACCTTGATGATAGAGAAAAATGTTGCACTTAAGTATTGGAGGGAAGCTGTAAGTATTGTAGTCTACACACTAAATAGAGTTCAAGTCAAGAAAGGTACAAATGCAACACCCTTTGAATTATGGTATGGTCATTCACCTAATGTTAAACATTTTAAAGTGTTTGGTTGTAAATGCTATATTCTAAAAGACACTAGAAATGGCAAGTTTGATGCAAAAAGTAATGAAGGTATATTTCGTGGATACTCCACTAGAAGTAAAGCATATAAGTGTTTGAATACTAACACTAACAAAGTTGTGGAGAGTGCAAATGTAAATTTTGATGAGCATGCAAAAGTTTAGGTTGATGAGTCAAAGCAAATGGAGGACTATAGATCCTTTGTATACTTCTATGAAGGAATGACAGCTGAAGAAAATGCTACAAATCAAGTTGGGAATCGACAACAAAATTCAGTATCTACTAAGTCTCAACCAGTGAATGCCGAGTTGCATTCAGAAGCTGAGCTACAAAATATGGAACATGCACACTTTGATTTTGAAAATAATATACATGAAAGGAATGATGAATTACCTAATGAAGAAGAATGAAATGACTCTGAAGCTAAAGGATCAAACATAGAAAGAAGGACTGAACCCAGATTAGCTAAATATGTAAGAAGATATCACCCTATAGATCAAATCATTGGTGATAGGGATGTTGGACCAATGACAAGGAATAGAATTAGGAATGAATGATGTCTACTAAGAAAGGTTGAAACCAAAATAGTCAAAGATGCACTACAAGATGATGACTGGTATAAGGCCATGAAAGAAGAGATAGATCATATTGAGAAGAACAAAACTTGGTCTCTAGTTCCCAGACCAGCTGAAAGGAATGTAATTGGTACCAAATGGGTGTTCAAAAAAAAACTTGATGAGAATGGTGAAAAAATAAGAAACACAGCCAGATTAGTTTGCAAAGGCTATGCACAAGAAGAAGGATTGGATTATGGAGATACATTTTCTCTTGTTGCAAGAATGGAAGGAGTGAGAACATTACTTGCACATGATGCATATAAAGGTTTCAAAGTCTACTAGATGGACGTGAAGTCAACTTTTCTGAATGGTATACTAGAGGAGGAAGTCTACATAGAACAACTGAAGGGGTTTGTTGGTGAGAAGAACAAAAACATGGTTTTCAAACTACACAAAGCACTCCATGGACTGAAGCAAGCACCAAGAGCATGGTATGAAAGGCTACACAAATATTTTGTGAAGATAGGATTTGAAAGAACAGATGACAAAAACAACCTGTACATCAAAGCTGAGGAAGGTAAAGACATTTTGATTTCAAAAATCTTTGTTGATGAAATAACATTTGGAGGAAAAGATGTTTTATGCAAAGATTTTTCTGACCAAATGAAGCATGAATTTGGGATGTCAATGTTTGGAGAAATCAAATTATTTGTTGGATTACAAGTAAATCAGTTGAAGCATGGCATATTTGTGACCCAATCTAAATACATCAAGGAAGTACTCAAAACATTTGGGCTAGAAGACTCAAAACCAGTCAGCACACCAATGGCAATAGGTCATAAACTATCAAAGAATGATGAATTTTCTGAAGTAAATCAGACATTGTACAGGGAAATGATTGGAAAATTGCAATATGTTGTACATTGTAGACAAGATATTGCATTAGTTATTGGACTAGTAGCAATATTTTCTACCAATCCAAGAGAAAATCATTTAATGATAGTAAAAAGAATACTAAGATACCTGAAAGGAACTCATGACTTTGGTTTATAATACAAGAGGAATGAGAAGTTTGAACTAAAAGCTTATATTGGTGTAGACTGGGGAGGTAACATTGATGATAGAAAAAGAACCAGTGAATGAGCACTTTTCTTAGGAAAGAGGTTGATCACATGGACAAGCAAAAAGCAAAGCTCCACCTCACAATCTACTACTGAAGCTGAATATGTGGTAGCTGCTATAAATTGCACTAATATTATGTGGATTAAACACTTACTGCAAGGTATGAAGGAAGAGGTAATTAAGCTAGTAACACTTTATTGTGATAATACAAGTGCTATCAATATATCAAAGAACCCAGTTATGCATGCTTAAACTAAACACATTGCAATCAAGTATCATTATGTAAGAGAACTGGTGAAAGAAAAACAAGTGAAGATGGAATATGTCAGCTCAAAGGAACAGATTGATGATATTCTCACAAAAGCACTACCTAAAGATGCTTTTGAGTATCTTAGAGGTACGTTAGGCGTGATACCCCTAGCTAAAGCTACTTGAACCAAAAAGCAAGTATGCCATGCATCAAATAAGCAGAATGATGAAGATTTTACACATTGATGCAGAGGATGTTTACTTTGGGATTCATGCCTAATGTAATAGAAGTAATAAAGGGAGAGACTGACTAAATCTACAAAGAGCTACATCTGCATATTAAAGATGCTAATACGTCTTTGGCATTATTGTCAAAGAGGGAGAAGTGAATAACTAATCAACAAGATTGTTAAAGAAAAAGGATCAAAGAAGTATAGGGAGATTTTAGAGGTTGATTAGAACAACAAAGGAGGAATAATACATATACAACAACAAAGAGGGAGAAGTGAAATAAAGATGTGATGTTACAACTTACTTTTTGGCATTTGATTTGCTGTTCTAACCTAGTAAGCTTTTGGTGGAATAGTTTAGTTTGATGGCTGATCAATTTGGTTTGCCATCAATGCCAAAGAGGGAGATTGTTGGAAATCTGATTGAAAACCTTATTGTTGTTGAAGATCAAAGAGGGAGATTGTTTTAAAAGATTTTTTTCAATCATTGTTTTTCCATTGATGTCAAACCTGCTATATGTATGGATGATATTCACTTACAAGATTCATGCACTATTACTTAGTTGATTGATGAAGAGGATTTGATCAACAAGATGTAACAAGAGCACCTAAGGGAAAGGTTGAGTTATGATATTGTAATGAAGTGCAAGAATCAGTTAAGACAATGGTCAAGTAATGTATTGATGACAAACTCAAATATATAGAGGTGGTCACACTTAGATAAATTGGAGGAAGAAATTGTAACAAGGTTGATTGCAAAGCTTTAACTTTGATCATCAAAAGGTGTCGAGCAAGTTAGTTGAAGTTGAGTAATAAAATTATTAGTTGATGTTGAGTGATCTTCAAGTGCCAAGTAAAGATTAGGTGCCAAGCATAAAAAAAAATTTAGTATGTGCCAAGTAATCTTTAGGTGTCGAGCATCAGGAAAAACATAGTTAATGCTGAGTAACAGAGTATGTGCCGAGCACTAGCATTTCAATAGTGCCAAGCTGCTGCATTATTTCAAATGATGAAGATTCACCAAATCTAAGCTGACTTAGTGGTTGCATTGAATTTTGTGAAAAAGTTGGAAGATAAGGATGATGAGTTGTTGGCGTAGAATCTTATGTGAACCATTTTTTTTGGGTGAATTCTAATGAATTATTGAAGAAGTTTCTAGAAGAAATAGAATATGGAATAGATACAATGTATCCTACCTAATCCATGCAAATTGAAATTGAAAAATGGAAGAATCAAGCGGGAAAAGGAACTCCAAGACTTCTATTTAAGAAGTCATAGACCAAGAAGCAGAGTGCTACTAATCCTATTGCTACAGAAGTGCCAAAAATTTGCAAAGTTATTGAATGGGTGTCAAGAAGGAGACATCTAGGAGAAAGAAGAGCACAAAGGCTCTGCTTATAAGAGTGGTCATGAAGAGATGATTGCATTGGTACATTGAGTATGGAAACTCAAAAAGACAAAGCTTCAAAGAAAAGGCAAGCAGTTAAGAGTTGTAGAGATAGAAGGCCATGTTGGAATATTCAAATAGGAATAATACTTATGAGAGGGGGTGGGGGGTGAATCATAAGTATCACATTTTAACCAATAAAACTTTTAGGTGAAATTAAATTGCATGCATGTAAATTCATCAAGTAAACATGAAACTAAGACATGCATCAACAACACATAACACTAAAATTTGGTAACCTAGAAACCCTCTAGGAATAAGAAGGTAAAACTAGGGTGGGGATGATACCCACAAAAATTACTGCAGCAATATTGTTCAACCACTTCTGATGGTCTTCCCTGTTAAAGGCCTGCCCTGTTAAAGGCTTTACACTGTGTCAACAGTGACCTGGTTAGAGGATTTACAAACACTTTACATGAAGTGTCACCTTGTTAAAGGATTTAATCACCTATTTAAAGGATCTACGAAATAGCTGTTAAGCTAACATATTACCATAGGATTTTCATTCTAATACAATTGCTAGAAAGTATTAGGTACAATGAACCTGATAGATTACAATCCTGGATTTCTGAATGCAAGCACTTGTTCTGCTTTCTCTGATCTTGATCCTTTGTGATCTGATAACCCTTGTTCTAAAAGTAGATTTCCTTATACACCCTTGTATATCTGCTCGTATATTTTACAATGAAATTTTGTCTTCCTTATAAAGACATTTGAGGATTTAGGGTTAGGTATGGACCTACGGTCCATATTCAATCTCTATTTTCCACTCATTATTTGCATTTCTTCCATTGGTTGCATGCCTTCATCATTTTTCTTATTGGCTACATATAGATTGCATAGGAAAGATAAAAGATTTGATCTTATCATTTAATCCTTTGAGATTTACCTTATGTCGGCTACAAAAACTATTTGCATTATAGTTTGTGCAATTACAAACTCTTATGCTGATATTCTGAGTTACTCGGCTCCTGAAGCATTACTTGATGCTCGGTACATGCTGTTTCCTAGATAACTCAACACCTAAACAAAACTATATCACTCGACACCTTGTGTTACTCGAAACTTTGAATAACTCGGCATTTGATATTACTTTGGCACCTACTCTTTGCTCGACATCATCTATGACTCGGCACTTGAACATCACTCGACACTTTATTCTGCTCGGCACTTAAAGTCATTCGGCACTTGAACTTTACTTGGCACCTGATCTTCACTTGGCATCTGAAAGCTACTCGGTACATGAAGATCACTCAGCACCTGAAGTCTTTCCTAACTCGGCTCATGTTGTGGCTTGGCATTCATGGTGTACTCAGCTCCAATAGAGAAAGTAGGTAAGTGTATTGGCACTCAAGCATCAAAAACCATTATGAAGTTAATAGGCCAGGCAAGGATATGAGTTGAGAAGTGATCTGAAATCTGCAAGATAAGTTGTATGTTGAAGTCAGGTCAAGATTTTCTAATACTCTCTAGCAATTGTATTAGATTTGAAAATCCTATGGACTTAGGTTGGCCTAACAACCATTTGTAAATCCTTTAACAGGGTGGCATTCCAAATGAATGTTCTAAAGTCCTTTTACCAGGCGCACTTCTAACAGGGTGGTTAAATCCTCTAACGAGGTCACATTTAATAGTTTGTGTTGTAAGCCTTTAACAAGCTAGGCCTTTCATAGGGCATCACTTCAAAAGGGTGAGAATTAAGTAGCATGTTACTGGTGGTTTTTCCCAAATTGGGTTTTCACGTAAATCACTATGTTATGTGTTGATTTCTTGTGTGTCATAGTTGCATGTTAATTTATAGTAACTTGCTAATTTGACAAGATAAAGTTTGGAAGAGTGAATGCTTGGATTAGTTCACTCTATTAAGGGAAAAGTTTGAATAGGACATCTGGACCTTGAATAACTAATCCCGCCCCCCCTCTCAGTTATTCTAAAGCAATTCTAACACCCATATGAAATCCATATGGCTCTTTGCTACAAGATTAGGAAGATATTGAGTAATGTAAACCATCATTTGGTATGCCATACATCCCACAATCATAGAACCCTTGGGACATGCTCTTTTTCAAACCAAACCCTTCAAAAATTTTAAGTGTCTCTGAACCATCCACATTTACCTAGGTTGTATAGGTCCACACAATTCAATGTCCTCAACTTGGTGTATGAGGTAGTGTTCTTGTGCATTGAAACAAGTTGAAGGTAAACACTTTTGCATTTCACACATTAGTAGAGGAATTCTTTTCTTCCAATATTTTATATCTTCTTTATGGATTTATTTAGATGACAACCACATACAAGAGATTCAAGGCAAAAAATATATAAATACAATACTTTACAATGTATTACTTGTTTGATCTATGGAACAAATATCAGTACTTACCTCATGTATTTTCCAAGATCATATTTCACTTGTTTGATATTATTGTTGAAGTTGTTTGGGAGCGATAGGGGTAGCACATACTGTAACAATTGTCAACTAATCATTTCATTCTTTTCTAATGTAATACAATGAAAATTGAATGCAATTTCACAAATATATTATAAATACAAAAGACCATGACTTACCTTGATGAAGGTATGCCAATCATGCGTTTTCAGCTTTGGGCCAAATTCAATTTTCTTTGATATGAGATTGCTTATATTCACAGAAAATCCTAAAGGAAATCTCATTTTTCTTATGAATTATTTTATGGCATTACTTTGCTACTCGATTAATAACCAAGGAAGGGCACTTGCATTTATCTAGTTTCCATTACTATTTGATTCAATGATATTTTTCATTGCATGATTGGAATCATGAATGTCACTACAAATTTTGGCAAGTTTATCTTTGTCACATCTTCTATCCAATATTTTCCATAGTGTTTTTGTTACATTCTTTCCAATATGCATGGTGTCAAACAAATGCACAATTTGTAGTGGCTCGTAGTATGGCAGCCTATTAAATTCTTTGAAATAACATTTTAGTCCCTTTGGAAGGTGGGCAGTATTGATGCATTAACGGCCTTGAATTATATTATGTTCTAACTTCCATAGGTGAGGTGTCATTCTTTGTGGCTTTGATGTAGTCTCTTCTTTTCCATTGAAAAGATGTTTTTCAACACTTTGAAACTTATGATTTTTGTGGAGGAAGTTTCTATTCTCATCAAACATCTGCTTTCTTAAACTTTTGGAATGACAAGATTTCATCTTTGGACCACACATTGGACATGCAAAATTTCCCTTTAATTAAAGACCTACAAGATAATGATAAAATTGTATTAAATATGTTCATTTTTGGAATTAGTATTATTGTGTTCAACTAGATTTCAACATAACATACCACAAAAATGTGCCAACCCTGTGGCATCATGAATTGTCCACATAAGCATTGCAATGCATGGAATTGA
The DNA here is from genome assembly GCA_028749045.1 of Cupressus sempervirens. Classification (NCBI taxonomy): domain Eukaryota; kingdom Viridiplantae; phylum Streptophyta; class Pinopsida; order Cupressales; family Cupressaceae; genus Cupressus; species Cupressus sempervirens. The sequence goes on from CM053787.1 coordinate 70,711,686, forward strand.
AATTGTTTTTTTCCAATTAGTCTAGAGATATCATACATAGTTAAATAATTCCATAACACCAACAACTCGTCAATAAGAGGAACGATATACACATTCATATCTTTCATTTGGTACTTACCTTGTTGATTGAACAACATCAGATAATTATTATGATCATTTCACTCCAAGATTTATAATCACATGTAGGTAACAATAAAATAATTAAATACCTAGAACAATCATTGCCAACATAATATGCTCCCTCTTTATGATGGAGGAAGGTTATTGTTGATAAAATAAATGGATCTCATCTCTCCATATGGATTGACACCATCAATTGCCAGAGAAAGCCTAAGATTTCATGGTTATTCTTTAAAGTGTGGCCACTTTTCCTCTATGTCCTTAAATGCTAAACCATCCATAGGTATTCAAATAATTTCATCTCAACTTCTATTTCATGTGTGGTAATCCATAAATTGTGCCAAGCTATTGCACCTAAATAATTGTTTAAGATGTGGAATAATAGGGATGTAATGTAATGAAGAACCTTGAAAGTAACCTTTTTTGTCACTTGATCATCTTGATATCTGCTGATATGGCATTCAGGGCATTTTATTTCATTTTTCATGTTCTTTATGATAAATTACATGATCTTGAGGACAAGCATCTATTGATCAATACTCCATTACAATATGTTTCATAGTGGCACATAATTCTCAGTAGGAGCAAGGGAGAACATTCGATGTTGGTAACAAATATTCACCTATCAATCTACAACAAAAAAATTAATCATTAGTATAAAAAAGTTTAATGGTACATTTTTCACCTTTTATAGACTATAATGACATATATCACAAACCTTAGGATACGTGAAATTGTTATGTTGGATAAACCATTCATAACCTTCAAATTCACCAACAATAAGACAACAAAGAGAAGAGTTGATTGGGATCCTTCGTAAAGGGTCATGTTTTCCTTCTCAAGTAGAGGTATATCATGGATGGCCTCATTTTCATCCTCCTCCTCCTCATCATCATTGATAACACCAACACTAGTACTAAATGTTTTGTGGATCAATGCATTTATACCATCATCTTCAAATCTATTTTCTAGCTCATATTCTATGGAATCATGATCTTCTCCTTCAATAATCATACCTCTATGTTCCTCCATGTTCCTCCATATTCACACCTTCGTGTTCCTCTAAGATGTGTTGGTCCATATGATGTACTGCCCTGGGGATATTGACCCATATAAAAATGATTATAATCCCCCATTTTGTGGTTCATAAGTATATTAATTTTGAACACAATATAACAAACAACTTACCAATTGATGATAATCAAACCCCCCTTTCAGTGTGATCATTCTCCCAAAAATGTCTCTTAGGTATTTAGAGTTTGATTCTTCTTGTATTTAAGCTATTACAATGCTTGCAAGGAAAATAAGCTATTCATGTACCCTTATTGAGTTGGTTTTACTTAATGTTTATATCTTCACATATGGTTTGAAAGAAACATTTGGTGTAATTAATGTTGTTGAGATAATGGGTGTTGCACACATTGCATAATATTGTTATTTTATTATGTAATGTTGTGCCTAGATGGATGTGAAACATGTAAAGATTCTCATGGAATTTTCTTGATGAGTTGTATTGTAACATTCTGATAATATTTTATGTAATTATTTAATATTGGAGAAGCCTCCAAAAGCATCCATCACCATGTATTATTCAGCAAAAATACCATTGCCATACAACCATGGAAGCCTTCATGGCCATAGCCATAATCGAGCAAACTATGTGAACAAGCATGAATCCACACATCCCATGCCATGCTTCCAACCTTCACAAATGCTCCATTGTCTAACCTGTCAAGCCTTGTCCCACTCAATTGTTGCCTTTATAACTCTTACTCTCTCTAAAACAACTACCCTTGTGGCTACTTATATAGTAGCAACTCCCACAAAACCACGTAGTGGTATTACATAAACCATGTGCTACCTAACCCACTAACCCCACATTTAATATTGGGTATTTAATTCTTTTCCCCAATATTAAATAATTACATAAAATATTATCACAATGTTACAATACAACTCATCAAAAAAATTCCATGGGAATCTTTACATGTTGCACGTCCATCTAGGCACAACATTACATAATAAAATAAAATAATAAAATAAAAATATTATGCAATGTGTGCAACACCCATTATCTCAACAATCTCTCATTTGTTGTATACATTGCATAGGGTCAATCCGTAGCCACATAAATGAACAAGGGAACAATCCCTCCCAGTACATCCACCATCATGGATCAAAATACACCAAGTGCTCCATCCTAGTACCCACAACAAAATAAAAACATTCAGCATCTCAAACATGAATGATCTCACCTCCTATTATGCCTTTGCCACTAGACATACATAGAAGCCATCCAAAGAGAAAAAAAAAACCACCCAACCTATCACATTAGAAGATCATAAAATCTTGTACCAACTGAAATTTCAAGCACAAAAAACTTGATCCAAAGGTAATCACATGTATCCATAGTTGTCAAAATATCCATAGCTGAAATAGCACCCACAACAAGTGCCAAACCCATCCAACTATCCATAACTCAAAGGTATGCCAAGTGAATCTCATATCGTTAACATATCTAATCTGTAACCTGCAATCACAAGCCTCAAGAGCAATACCTACCACATATATACCAAGAAGCTCCCATTGCAAAAGATAATGTCAAATCTATAACCAATCCACTCACAACATCTCAAAGAAGTGAATCCATGTAGTATCAAGGACATCCACAATACATAAACTGATATTCTGCAAGAAAAAACTCTCATAACAGGTCTACAATAGTCTCCCAAATTCTCCACAACCAACAGAGGAAAGAAAAAGAAATAACCATGTCATCTCTCACATGACATACATGAGCACAAACCAATGATCACAATTTCTAACCATTCTCAAACCCAATCTAAGCAAAGCTGAACATCCAGGAAGATAACCAAGACTAGAGAAACTGTGCAAATCATAACCTGTATCATGTCCTTCTCCACACACCTCTAGATGTAAACTGTGCAAGTATGATCTCTCCTTTAAACCCCAACAAGAAGCCTCAAGAACACTCAAACCATACCATATAGCTAATCATAGATGTAAGCCTCTCACAAGAAGATCAAACTCATAAACCATTCCTAAATCAACGAATAACCATTCCTAATCCAAGGAATATGCCCAATATAAAACCATCTCCCAAACTCAACCAGCATAACAACATATGCACATGGAGATAACCAGTGCTTAACCATCTCTCAAATGAACCCTCCAGAACTAACTCATGTACCATAGCTCAAGATCCATATCCATGAAAGAAAAGCATAAATATAATGCAACTGAGAGAAAAAATGGGCTATACCTCTCAAGTAGCAAACCACCGAGTAGATCAAGAGTGGGGAATGAGAATGCTCATCAAGATACGCAAGTCTTCAACCAAGACTCATCTAAGAACAATCTCCTCTCAAGTCCATATTAGGTGACTGCCCCTTAGACTTCCTATTGAAACCATCAACCATCCCAACAAATACTTCTCTAATCCAAGAGAAATCAGCATAACCACCATCTCTAAGTATCCATGAGCACCTATAACCAATCAATCCATGCCAACTCCAAATGCAACATAGCAATATCATGAAGTATCCAGCTTATGATCAGTGTACTCAATACCAAGAAACTAAACCAAGATCAATGTCAAAGTTCCAACCATGACCTCTAGAACATAAACATGACAACATGATCTAACCATCTCAACCAAAGAGATAACATGCTCCACATGAACATACTATAACATGTCACAACTCTAAATGCGTATCAAGAGTATACCATGACATAATAATGAAACCATTCTCATACCAAGGATAACGTGCCAAATAAAAGTATAAACCACACCTTTGCCAAGAAACCTATGAGTCCTCAAGATGCAACCATCTTCACACACCACGAAGAAAACCATCTCCACATACCAGGAAGAACCATCTCCACATACCATGAAGATAAAAAGTGCACCATGTAAATGTCAAAGATGCTTCTACAGCAACAGGATCTAAGACAAACCTCCAACATCTGTAAACACTCAATAAATATATCAATGCCAACAACTCCCACTCAACCGTGGTACCAAGTCACCTATGGCATAATAAAATCCATCTCCTACATGAAGATCCAAACCAAACCAGGAACTAATCCTGCACTGTCACCTCATCACTGTCACAAGCTCCCACTAAACTATGTATCCAAGCTATCCATGACATCATGATGAACAAACCATCCTCTAACCATGAGAATCAACCAAGGCATCAAACCATCAAAGAACTCAAAGTGCACATCATGAGCTCCTCAAAAGAAACCAAATAACCATGATCCTCAACCAAGAAGATATACCACCATAACCAAATCAGAAATCCAAGCTAATGAACATCAAGGATGTCCCTGTATATCCAGTCATGTTATGCCAAAATCTATGACACCATGATCACATCCATGAACTGAGCATCTATCTCTCAAAGTGTCCAACCTATCAGCATAAAATAGTCAACCACAATCCTCCACCATGACTGTCCTTGGTAACAACATCTCATCCATTCTACATGAAAAAAATAGTAAATCATGTGACTTAGGGCATGAACAACCCAAATCCAAGCCACCAATCTAAATATGCATCAATAATGAAATATCAATGGGCAAAGACAACCCATAACCAAGCTATAAATGCAACCTGTAAGTATAGACCGCTTACAACACTGCACAATTTGTAGATCCAACAAGTCATCATACATATCCAAACTAAATACTGATAACCATATCATCATGAGACCAATTTGAAATATGAACTGAGCATACAATGACATCAAATCTTAAATCTCCAATGCCATAAACTCACAATGTTACCATAGTCAAAATATATCTATAAACTGTTCAAATAAATATATCACCAAATAAATCATACCAAACTTACACCAAATCTGAACCAATATGTAGAGCTCTTTAAGAGCTTTTCGTTGACTACTCGAAGTCCAAAATCTAACTCCGTATGCCCAAGTTATGCCCTAATTTGTGCTCAAAATAAATAACATCTAAATTTAGGGCTTTTAAAACCTAACAAAATATCCAAATCATAGAACCAAACCTACACCATGTTGTAGATCTCTGAATTAGCTTTCCAATGCCTATAAGAACTCTAAAATCTGATATTCTAAGAGAAAGTTATGACGATTTTACTAAGATAGTATTTTTACCATTTTCACTGCAATTTTTCATTTTTTATTTTTCCTTGTGACGAAAATTCTGACGGGATTAAATTTGATGGCCATTATGGGCTGAAACTAAAAAACTCTTTCAATTACTCTTAACATGGCTAAACTAGGGCATATTATATATCAAAATTTATGGAAATGTCAACCCGGATCCAATGGTGAGGTCTATTTTTACCCAGGAGGTCATTTCTTCAAGCTACCCCCTAAAACCCTCATTCTAAATGAAACATCCGAAAAAAATCTTTTGTCCAACAATTTCACATGCCCAAATCTTTTAACATCCCATCATAGCAAAAAATCCAAAACCCTTAGATCTATAATTAATCATTCATATATCTTGCTTCCTTTTTGTTTTTATCCTCTCATGCATTCCTATGGATTCAATCTAGGGTTACAATAATAAAACCATAGCTCTGATACCACTTGTAGGACCCATTTGTCGTTGCATCAAAAGTCATGATTGTTAGTGAACATGGAACACCACATAATTAACCACTTGTGGGTAGGGGAGCGTGTCACATCACCCAACAAATGTGTATATCTACAAAATATTAGACATGTTGTACTTGTTGAGCTATCATTTTGCACAATGCTTAATTGTAGGAATCTTTTCAAACTCCTCTCTTGAAAAGCTAATTTGAGGATCAACTCCAAAGTTCTGGGTGATCTCATGACCTACTAGAATCTACTTAGTTGAAGATAAATGTATTTGTTCATGAGGAGGCATTTTCTAGTTTGGATGATTCTAGATGAGATGTAAAATCTATTTTCTGCTTCAAAATAAAACATGCAAAAGAACTATGTTTTTGTATTTTTCTATTTTTTATGTATGCAATTTAACAATGCAACTATATAAATTTCTAATTTTACAAGGGGTTAATAAAGTAAATAATGAAGATAAGGTAACAAGAAAATTAAGCAAATAAACATGAATGTAAATCCCAACAGACATAAGCTACAAAAACAACATGTCTGCGAGTTAAGCATTCGAAGAAAGTGATGGGTAACCAATAAAATAGGAGCAACACTTCCTCAATTCCACTGATGGAATTATCGATGGGAATTCAATAACTGTAAGATGTTTCACTTTTCATGAAATTGCAAGGCCACAAATAGTGCACTAATGTCAGACAAAAAGCTATGCAGGAACAAAATTGGTGATTTGTTCTCGAACTAGATACATCAATAGAATTGTAAAACTTTAGCAAACTGTTGGAAATGATTGAAAAGATCATGAGGAAATTTTTTGGACTGATCATATGAAACTGGTAAAGAATGATCTCAATCATTTTTTTGTCATTGATGTCAAACTTGCTACTTGCAGGAATGACAATTGATTTAGTGATCCAAATACTATCAAGTGGTTGATTGACATTGAGGAGGCAATTAATAAGCTGTAACTAGAACACTTAGAGAAAGGTTGAAGTTATGATGTTGGAATGAAGTAGAAGGATCAGCTAAGCCATTGATGAAAAAGTATATTGATGACATACTCTAAGACATAGAGAATGGGCACACTGAAACATATCAAAGATGTAAGGTTTTAGCTAAGACATCTGTAAAGCCTAACTAAAATTCATTAGAGAGAGGGAGCCAAGCAAGCTAGTAGGTGTTGAATAGATTCCTAGTCGAAGCTGAGCAAGTTCAACTTTAGGTGCCAAGTGAACTTCAGGTGCCGAGTGAACTTCAGATGCTGAGTGAACTTCAGATGCCGAGTAAAATCAAGTGCCAGGCAGAAATAGATGTCGAGCATCAGAAAACCAATAGTGCCAAGTAACACAAAGATGCCGAGCATCAGTAAACCAATAATGCCGAGTTGCTGCATTATTTTGAAAATTGAAGATTCACCAGATCTAAGCCGACAAGGTTGTTATCTAGAAATCTATGAATTAAATGGAAGATAGGAATGATGAGCTGGTGGCACAAAACACCATGTAGAACATTTTTGAGAAATACAACTAGACTCTAGATGAAGTTTTCTAGATAAGAGCAAGATATGGGGTAGATACATTGTATCCTACCTAATCTATTTGAAACCCTAAAATTGGAGAGGGAGAATTGAACAAAAAAGGCAAACCAGATTTCTATTTAAGGAGTCATAAGGTCATGAAGTAGAGAGAAGAGAAGGTGGTCGAGCATAAAAGCATGAAGTGCTGAAGAAGGTGCTAAGGAGAAGAAAGCACATAAACTCTGTTTGGATAGATGACCAAAAGGATGATTGCATTGGCATGATGAGTAAGAAGACTCAAAGAAACAAAGCTTGAGAGGAAGACAAGCTGTCAGAGCTGAAGTGATTAAAGCTAAGAAAAAGGACAGAACTAAAGTGAGATTTGAAATCTGCAAAGTATGTTGTAAGTTGTATTAGATCAAAAAGTCATTATCGTTACTCTCTAGCAATTGTAACAGTTAGTTTAAATCCTATGGACTTAGGTTGGTTTAATAGCCATGAGGTAAATCCTTTAACAGGGTGACATTCCAAGTGAATGTTCTAAAGTCCTTTGATTAGGCCCATTCCTAACAGTTTCATGAAATCCTCTAACAAGGTCACATTTAACAGTGTGTTGTAAGCCTTTAACAGGGCATCACTTTATAAGAGTGAGAATCAAGTAGCATGTTACTGGTGGTTTTTCCCAAATTGGGTTCCTACATAAATCATTGTGTCATGTGTTGATCTTGCATGTTTTATTACTGCATATTGATTTACTATGATTTGCTAGGATGATTATTTTAAGCTTGGATGGATGAAAAGTTTATGGGCTCACTATAATTTGAGAAAAAGTATTATTAAGGCATTTGGACCTTGGATAACTAATTCACCCCCCCCCCCCCCCCCCCCCCCCTCTCAGTTATTGTAAAGAATTCTAACAATTGGTATTAGAGCCTAGTTGTTGATTCAGTTTAAAGAGACTATAAGCAGGAAAGATTAAAATGCCTAAGAGAGAAGTCCCCAAGCCCAACAAAGACAATTTTGTTGCATGAAAAAGTTTGATGAAGCTACATCTTGGATCCATAGGAGATTATGCCCAAAATTCAATTGTTATTAAACATGTTGATCCAAATGGTACTCTTACTGCAAAAGATTTGAAAAATAAATAGGAACACAATCAGACAATGCTGGAGATTGCTTCTGCACTCAACTATGTTGAATTTGATGATATCAAAGGATGTGACACTTCATTCAAAATTTGGAAAGCCCTATCAAACATCTATGGAGGAGATTAGAATGTACAAAGAGAAAAAAGAGAAAGCCTCAGAGGAAAATTTGATGATATGAAAATGGAAGAAAATGAGAATGTTTCTCAGTATGGCACAAGAATAAAAGAAGTGGTAAGTGCAATAAGATGTTTGAGTGGTCAATTGGATGAAGATATTGTTAATAGTAAGTTCTTAAGAACCTTGCTCCCTATCTATGCTATTAGAGTATCAACAATACAAGAACTAAGATGTGTACCAGAAAAAAATCTAAGTTTTGAAAGTATAGTGGGTAGACTCATTGCATTTGAGTTATCTAACTTTGACAACTAAAGACCTAAGAATGTTGAATCTACTTTCAAAGCCAAGTTATCACTAAAAGATGCTGAATAGGTGAAATCAAGAAGGGAAGAAAGATGAAATATGTATCTAGCGACAGTAGCACTGATGAGGAAGATGTGGAACAATTGGAAGCTTTGCTAGCTAGAAGATTTCACAGAGGCAAAGGAAAATTCAAAGGTAAGATGTCTATCATTTGTTTCAATTGCAATGAAGTAGGACATATTGCTGCTAGATGTACGTAGAAAAAGGATTACAAGGAAGGAAACAAATACAAATTCAGAAGAGATGATGAAAAGAGAGATTACAATTTGCTGAGTGTCTCACAGTTAGGCAATATAGGATGCAAAGTAGAATTTGGAAACAAAACTGCAAAAATCTATGATACTGATGGTAAATTGATAGGAAAAGGAGATCAAACAAGAAGTAATCTATTTTACCTTGATATGGATGATGTCTCTTATTTTGTTGCAAAATTTGATGATGAATGGTTATGGCACAAAAGGCTATGTCATGTCAACTTTGACAATCTGGTCAATATCAGTAAAATGAAGAAAGTTAGAGGTTTGCCAAAATTGAAAAAGCCTGATAATATCATGTGCAAACAATGTCAGCTAGGAAAGATGACAAAGTCAAGTTTCAAAAGCAAAAACTATACATCTAAAGAAGTACTTGAGTTAGTTCATATTGACTTATGTGGTCCAATGGAAGTACAAAGTTATAGAGGAGATAAGTACATAATGTTGTTTGTTGATGACTATTCCAAGATGATGACTATTATGTTCTTAAGACAAAAATATGATGCCTTTCAAATGTTTAAGTGGTATGTGGCTAGAGTTGAAAAGGAAATAGGAAAAAGCTTGAAATACTTGAGATCAGACAGAGGTGGTGAATTCACACCAAATGAATTCGAGATATTCTTTAATGACAAAGGAATCAAAAGACAAATGTTAGCCCCTAGAACTCCACCACAGAATGGAATTGCTGAAAGAAAAAATAGACCTGTGATTGACTATGCCAGACCATTAATGATGGAAAAGACCGTTGCTCTAAAATACTGGAGAGAAGTTGTAAGTGTAGCTATTCATACACTGAACCGAGTACAAGTCAAGAAAGGTACAAATACAACACCTTTTGAATTATGGTATGGTCACTCACCCAATGTAAAACATTTCAAAGTATTTGGTTGCAAATGCTTTATCCTTAAAGATGCTAGAAATGGAAAATTTGATGCAATAAGTGATGAAGGCATATTCTTTGGTTACTCCACTAGAAGTAAAGCATATAAGTGTTTGAATACTAACACTAACAAAATTGTGGAAAGTGCAAATGTAAACTTTAATGAGCATATAGAAGTCCAAGCTGAAGAACCAAAGAGAATGAATGAATATAGAACCTTTGTGTATTCTTATGAAGGAATGCCTATTGATGAGGATGTTGTCAATCAAATTGAAACTCAACAACAAATTTTAGTTTCAGCCAAGTCACAACTAGTGAATGCCGAGTTGCATTCAGAAGCTGAGTTGCAGAATGAAGGAAATGCACAATCTAATTCTAAAGTCAGTACACATGAAATAGATGAACAACCTAACAACTCAGTACATAGTGAACCTGAATCAGAAAGATCAAACATGGAAACAAGGATAGAACCAAGATTATCCAAATATGTAAAAAGATATCACCCTGTTGAATAGATAATTGGTGACAAAGATGCAAGACCAATGACAAGGAACAGACTAAGACATGAATCATGTCTGATCAAAAAATCTGAATCTAAGATAGTATATGGTGCATTACAAGATGATGACTGGTATAAAGTTATTGAAGAAGAGATTGATCAAATAAAAAAGAACAAAACCTGGAGTTTGGTTCCCAGACCAGTTGACAAGAATGTGATTGGCACCAAGTGGGTATTCAGAAACAAGCTAGATGAGAATGGTGAGATTACTAGAAACAAAACTAGACTAGTATGCAGGGGTTATGCTCAAGAAGAAGGACTAGACTATGGGAAAAAATTCACCCTTGTTGCTAGAATGGAAGGAGTAATAACTTTACTTGCATATGCTGCGTATAAAGATTTCAAAGTTTATCAGATGGATGTAAAGTCTACCTTCTTAAATGGTATACTAGAAGAAGAAGTCTACATTGAACAACTAGAGGGATTTGTTGATGAGAACAACAAGGATATGGTTTGTAAATTACATAAAGCACTCTATGGTTTGAAACAAGCACCTAGAGAATGGTATGAGAGACTTCACAAGTATCTAGTGCAAATAGGATTTGAAAGAACTGATGATAACAACAACATGTATATCAAATCAGATGAAGGTAAGGATATTATTGTATCTGAAATCTTTGTGGATGACATAGTGTTTGGAGGAAAGGAAGTGCTTTGCAAAGGCTTTGCTGACAAAATGAAACATGAATTTAAGATGTCTATGTTTGGAGAACTCAAATTTTTTGTTGGATTGCAAGTACATCAACTAAAACATGTTATATTTGTGACACAATCAAAATACATCAAAGAGATACTCAAAATGTTTGGATTGGAGGAGTCCAAACCAGTCAGCACACCCATGGCGACAAGAAATAAGTTATCCAAAAATGATGAATCAGCTGAAGTCAATCAAACAATGTATAGATCCATGATTGGAAAACTACAATATGTTGTACATAGCAGACCAGACATAGCATTAACAGTTGGAATAGTGGCTAGATTCTCTGCTAATCCCAAAAAAAAATCTCATAGCAGTAAAAAGAATAATGAGATATCTTAAAGGAACTGATAACTTTGGTCTATACTACAAAAATAATGGAAAATTTGAACTCAATGCAGATACAGATGCAGATTAGGGAGACAACATTGATGATAGAAAAAGCACAAGTGGAGGTGCATTATTTTTAGGTAAAAGGCTAGTTACTTGGACTAGCAAGAAACAAACCTGCACATCCCAGTCAACTACAGAATCAGAATATGTAGCAGCGACAGTAAATTGCATAAACATTGTGTGGCTCACACATCTATTGAAAGGAATGAAAGAAGAGGCAACTAAACCTATGATACTAAATTGTGATAATACAAGTGCTATAAACATATCCAAGAATCCAGTAATGCATGCAAAAACCAAGCACATTGGAATCAAGTATCACTATGTCAGAGAATTGGTAGAAGACAAACAAGTGAAGTTGGAATACATTCACACAAAGGAACAAACTGTAGATATCTTCACCAAACCATTGCCCAAGGATGCTTATGAATATCTTAGAGGCAAGTTGGGGGTAATACCCCTAACTCAAGCAGTTTAAAGAAACAAGGATGCTACCCTGCATCAACATGAACAAATCATTGAAATATCAGAAGAATGATGCAGAGGATGATAGTAGGAGCAGAAACTCCAAATTAGTCACAAGCATGGTGACAAAGGGAGAAGACATCAAGAAGCCAAAGATTATACTTCGCATGTTAAAGATGTTACATCTTTGGCATTTATGTCAAAGAGGGAGAAATATGCAGAAACTTGATCAATACAAAGCAAGAGGGAGATATATATGAAAGAGGGAGATTAATGAAGAAACTAAAAGATATATATGAGATCAGTAGTAAGGATGCAACAACCAAGAAAAGTAGTAGACAATGTATACAATCTTGGTGGTAACTAAGTTGATCAATTGATTAGTTTGGTTTTGCCATCAATGCCAAAGAGAGAGATTGTTGGAAATGATTGAAAAGATCATGAGGAAAATTGTTGGAATGATCATATGAAACTAGTAAAGAATGATCTCAATCATTGTTTTGTCATTGATGTCAAACTTGTTACTTGCAAGAATGACAATTGCTTTAGTGATCCAAATACTATCAAGTGGTTGATTGACATTAAGGAGGCAATTAATAAGCTGTAACTAGAACACCTAGAGAAAAGTTGAAGTTATGATGTTGGAATGAAGTAGAAGGATCAGCTAAGCCATTGATGAAAAAGTGTATTGATGACATACTCTAAGACATAGAGAATGGGCACACTGAAACATATCAAAGATGTAAGGTTTTAGCTAAGACATCTGTAAAGCCTAACTAAAATTCATGAGAGAGAGGGAGCCGAACAAGCTAGTAGGTGTCAAACAGATTCCTAGTTGAAGCCGAGCAAGTTCAACTTTAGGTGCCGAATGAACTTTAGATGCCGAGTGAGCTTCAGATGTTGAGTGAACTTCAGATGCTGAGTAAAATCAAGTGCCGAGTAGAAACATATGCCGAGCATCAAAAAACTGATAGTGTTGAGTAACACAGAGATGCCGAGCATCAATAAACCAATAATGCCAAGTTGCTACATTAATTTGAAAATCAAAGATTCACCAGATCTAAGCCGACAAGGTTGTTATCTAGAAATCTGTGAATTAAATGGAAGATAAGAATGATGAGCTGGTGGCACAGAACACCATGTAGAACATTTTTGGAGAATACAACTGGACTCTAGATGAAGTTTTTTAGATAAGAGCAAGATATGGGGTAGATACATTGTATCCTACCTAATCCATTTGAAACCCTAAAATTAGAGAGGGAGAATTGAATGGAAAAGGCAAACCAAATTTCTATTTAAGGAGTCATAAGGTCATGAAGCAGAGAGAAGAGAAGGTGGTCGAGCATAAAAGCATGAAGTGCTGAAGAAGGTGCTAAGGAGAAGAAAGCATAGAAACTCTATTTGGATAGATGACCACAAGGATGATTGCATTGGCATGATGAGTAAGAAGACTCAAGGAGACAAAGCTTGAGAGGAAGACAAGCTATCAGAGCTGAAGTGATTAAAGCCAAGCAAAAGGATAGAACTAAAGTGAGATCTGAAATCTGCAAAGTATGTTGTAAGTTGTATCAGATCAAAAAGCCATTATCATTACTCTCTAGCGATTGTAACAGTTAGTTTAAATCCTATGGACTTAGGTTGGTTTAATAGCCATGAGGTAAATCCTTTAACAGGGTGACATTCCAAGTGAATGTTCTAAAGTCCTTTGATCAGGCCCATTCCTAATAGTTTGGTGAAATCCTCTAACAAGGTCACATTTAATAGTGTGTTGTAAGCCTTTAACAGGGTAGGCTTTTAACAGGGCATCACTTTAGAAGAGTAAGAATCAAGTAGCATGTTATTGGTGGTTTTTCCCAAATTGGGTTTCCACGTAAATCATTGTGTCATGTGTTGATCTTGCATGTTTTATTGCTGCATATTGATTTACTATAATTTGCTAGGATGATTATTTTAAGCTTGGATGAATGAAAAGTTTATGGGCTCACAATAATTTGAGAAAAACTATTATTAGGGCATTTGGACCTTGGATAACTGATTCACCCCCCCCTATCAGTTATTCTAAAGATTTCTAACACAAACACCAGCATTAAAAGATTGTACAACTAGAAATAAAACAATAAAATTTTGGCTCAATCACACCATCAACATACATTCACAAAAATATGACACTTTTAGGCAAGAATTAGTACACTCCAAATGTAAGCACCAAAAGCATAATATTATTGCAAAATAACAACAACCTTGATTACATATTACAATCCTGTATTAATAAGAAATCATCTCCTCAATTTGTGTTGAGAGTGAGAGATATCTTCATGGAATCATATGCTTCTAATTTAATTGGATGCATGAGCCTTTACATGTCATAAAGCAAAGAAATAATGAGAAAATATGAATAAGAGTGACTTCAGTCCATGTAGAAATGTCAAAAATAGAAGCTGAACCTTCATTGGGTGTTTGTCAAAGTTAAATTGTTGTTAGAATGCATTTTTTGTGCATGAAAAGCTTTAATTTTGGAACTAGTAGTTAACTGTTGGTGCACATTTAGAGAAGCACACCTCAAAAGAAATCACATCAGTGCACCTACACACCTTTGACTTCTTCAAAATTCTTCCAACACCTTGTGAAAAAAAATGCATCAGTGCACCTGGTGTAGCAACACACCAGTGCACCCTAAGGGTCCAAAAATGTAAAATTTCATTGAGTATTAAAAATGAAATTCTGGCTTCTGAGTTTTGTCCCACTTCATACTAGAGCTATGTCTAGGTGCTTACCCTTGAATTTCTCAATAATCTTAGTGAACTTTTTCACATCTGATAAATCTAAGACATTATATTTATCTTTGACCTTCTACCTATAATTATCTATCTCTATATGGGTCTCAATAAAATCCTTGAGTTTGGTATCTAGCTCTAGCAAGGCTTCTTCTCTTCTAAATGCTTGTCGAATATCTTCATCATTGGAAACTTCTTCAAAAATCTTCTTGAATCTTTGGACTACTATCTCTATAGGTATCAACTTCTCCCATTCATTGTCTTAAAAAATGTCCAAACATGCATCGCTATAATGGTTCTCTTCTTTCAAAATCTCCTCTTAGGCTCGGTCCTTGAGCCGGTGGATTTCCACATGTAATGATTCTATTAATTTATTACTATCTATTATCTTCTCTATCTAATCATCAATTAAATCTAATTCTTTCACCTTATATACATCCATGAGCATTCTATATCTTTTGCCTTTTATTGCCTAGAGCACATGTAAATCCTTTTCCCAGGTATGTACCTCATCCATAAGACTAAAATCTTGATTCAAAATTGCTACCATTTTATCCACATTCTACTGCATGACATGTAGTAGTTCTTACGACTACCATGGATTATGAGTACACCCTTTTCCTCAAAACTTTCCTCTCCTTTCAATAGCTGCATTTAGGGTCTTCTCGAGGTGTTCAGGATCTAAGGGACCAACAACTTCGATTAAATATCCCATTAGGATTTCATTTTTTCTTCGAAGCATTATTAGTTCTATCCCTTCCCAATCCAAACTTCTAAATACTTCTTTCATTCCCATAGTGACCATTAGATTCGCTGAATCCAATGTAGGCTTTCCAAGCATAACCTCTCTGATTTGATAGTCTTGTGGAGTCAAATCTTCTACTTCTATATCAGGAGGAGGAACAGCCACTTGTGCAAACAAATCTTGATTTTGGTCACTATTGATGAAAGCCAATGCTTGTGCCTCTTTTGGTGGAGACCTATGTTTCTGAAGAACCTTAATCAATTCTATCATATCCTCCTCATTTGCATTGAATTGTTGCTTCTTATTTCTTATCATTTCCTTCTACAACCATCTTGAAACCTATTCTACAAAATTTTTTCCTTTTGAGGATGAATGATTCATTTTAGCTACCCCGCTTCCCTTATCACTCCTGGGTAAAAGCATAGATTTGTTTCACTGTTTATGATACCAAAACCTATTTTTTTCATATCTCATTTCTCTATCAAAACTCAAGTTTTTTCAAAAACTAAAAATAACCTTTTATAGATCTCAGATTTAATATCATCATTATATATATTTTTGAGTGTTTTGATTAGTTATAATATGTTATAATCTTAAAATATTATGTCGATATTTTAACATTTCAGAAGATGCTCCCTCAAAAAAGGAAAAAAATAGTAAATCATATCAAAAAAATTAAAAAATTATATTTATCTCTAGAGGAGAGAATCCTCTTCATGAATATGTAATTTCTTTTCAAGAAGGTATAGATTTGATAAGGAAGTTTTGACGGGAGGAAAAAATTGTTGGATTCTGATAAGGTCAAACTTGAGTACTTATAACAAAGAAAATATACATAAAAAATAATTATTTTTTATTTTTGTTCACTAGCTATACATGTTATCTATAAGATATTTTCAAATCAGAACAAAAGAAGATGATTTGCATATACTTGTTTTACGGGAACTACACCCTATATTTTTTACATTTAAAAAATGGACATCAAAATAAAATAAAATGAATAAATTATTACTTTAAAAAATTATCAAAATTGTAGGCATAAAATTGATCCAATTCTACACATTTCATTAGTTTACATCATCTTCATATTTTAAACACAAATAGCATTTTTTTGTCATTAATGTTGAACTGTCACATTTTGATATCCTATTTCTTTATAAAAGGTGACACAGGTTTGTGCTTTTTCCCTCCTTTCTGGGGTTTTCTCCCTTTGTGATGGCTCTCCTTTTGCATTCTCTATTTTGGTTGAGCCCATAATTCTCACCTTCATGTCCTAGGAAGTTTGTTGAGGTTGGTCACCTATCTGTCCTTCTTCCCACACTTCATTGGTAGATACTTGTTATGGCTTCCTTTTAGGTTCTACTAGGACCTATTCTATTTCTATCCCTAGAGGAGGAGGAGGAGTAACTGATCCCTTGTCAATGCAAATTGTGACTTGTGATGGGGATGTGGATACATGAACTATCTTGAGTCCTTGTGACTTTGGGGGCATCTGAGTCCAATCTTCTTGTTTAAATTGATAGGTTGGTCTATCTTGAATCTTATCCCAAACTAATTCAATTCCTACAAGCATAAAATCAAAATCTAACATATTAAAGACATCAATCCCCTCAACATCCTATTTATCAATATATTGTTGCATTTCATCCTCCAATGTGGTAGTCTACAAAGGTTCTTCTAGGATTCATGGGGGTGTGATTGTAGAACTTCTTCTTCTTTCCTATTTCTTGGCTCTAGCTAGCTAGGTTCTCCTATTCAAAGGTATATCATCCTCATCATCCTCTTCTTCATCTTCCTTAGGAATGGGTTCCAGGATTGATGGGATAGGAACTACTTTCCTAATCACCCTTTGCCTCTTTTTGACTGGAGTTTTAATCTTTCTTCCCTTTTTAGGTGCAGAAGGGGATGCTTCTTCTATTTGCCAAGGAGGGGAAACTTCTTGGATTTCAACCTCTATTTCCATTTGGCTAGGTGTAGCTGGTGGTACTTGAGGGTCTACCTAGACTTGTGAAGCTCTAGTATCTTTCAACCCTTGCACATTTTCTTCTCCTTGCTGTGGAGGTATTAGGATTTCACCCTCTTCTGGCTGAAATCTCTAAGGGGAACTTCTTTTCCTCTAACCTTAGCCTCCACCCTTCTGAGCTTGATAATATCCCACTGGCCTATTGGGTTGATGCACTATCTTAGGCCTCATTGGTGACTGAGCTACAAAGGTAGGGATGGTGACTTTCTTCCTTGCACCTTTGGTTGGATGGGCGTGTGCATGAAATATTATCATTTTGGGTATTGGATCAAGTTTGAATGGTTTCTTGATCCAACCCTACATCATTTTAATGACATAGCTTGCACGATGGTTGATCTATGAATTCTCTTCCCTGTAAACCTAAGCATTCATAATAGGCCTATTACCTATCCTATCCTTGTTAAATAATGGATCAAGCAACTCCTTGGAATCCTATTGTAATTCTTTAATAGAATCTTTATTTTTAAGGCCTTTTCTACCAGATACAAAGTCATTCTACAATAATCCGTTATTCAAATATCATAGTCATTTGTTGCATTCATCCAATGCTCTTCAATAACTTCTTCATGGGTGAATGTTTTGCCTACTAAATATTGTACTCTCTCGATGTTGTCAAAACATCGCCATGGAGAATTGTACTCTCCCAAGGTATACTGATCCCATTCACACTCAAAAGAAGGTATATCTTGCCTCCAATCTACCTGAAAGGGTCCTATAACCAATGACCAAGTCCAACATTTTTAATGTTGCCTTGTAACTTGGTCATAGGAAGATAAGATTTGTTGAGAAATCTCCAAGAGAACCAGTCCATTAAAAGGGTACCTTGGGAGCTTCTTGGAGCTCACCATTGTACCTACTACCCTCAGATATCTGAATGCTCTAAATTGAATTTATGCTTTGAGTACTATTATTTGTGCCACTACATCATAAGATAACTGCTTCGCATAATCCCCTTCTATAAATCTAATTATAGTGAATATAAATGCATCATTAACGATTATGTACTCTTTTCTCTACTCTGAGAGTCTCTTCTTTACCAATTGAAGATAGATAATATAGGGCCATGCATTAGGATCTTGTATGCTACCTCTCTTGTATAGCCCTGGATAGTCTATTGCTCTTGTGGCCAACAAATACACCAAATATGATGTCATATAGAAATTCCTTTTATTCTTTACTGCCACCAATTGTTCGCACTAATTCTCACTAAGAGTAGAAGCCCAATTTAGTGGCATTTTTGCTTTCTTGATTGTTTCAATAAAGTGTACCAGGAAGATGTTTAGGTGCCCAACTACTGATATACACATAACTCCACTCAAAAGTATGATCAAATACCTAATGTCTTCAATCATGTATCCTCTAGTCATGTCTAATATACTAGTCTTCTTTCCCAAAGGAGTCTTCTCTATCATCTATGATGATTGAATGATCTCTGAGGCTTCCTCAATGTGTTCTTAGTACCACCTTTTTGCCTATTCATATGTAAGCCTGATGAACTGATCTACCCTAGGGATATGGAATACTTTCTCAATATTCTTTAGGCATAGATCAAGAACAATTTCTCCTGTAACACTCTTCACAACCCTTTCCTAAGGGACAAAGTGTTTTGTAAGTGTCATGATAAGCTCTAAATACTATATCGATACTAGGTGTGAAGCTGCATTGACAAGTCCTGATCCAATGAGTTCAGAAACCATTTCTAACCTCTCAGTAGGTTTGTTTCAAATCTATAGAAATTCCTCCAGGTCTATATCTCCTAAATTAGTATCCTTGATTTCTAAGTTGTCATTTTGAAATCTTGACTTTGTTAGAATGCCTTGGAACTTAAATACAATGGGTTTTACTGTCATTTTCTTGCCCAAGGAAGCTGAAGATGATGCCATTATATTTGCACCTAGGATTGAGAAAAATGGATAGTAATGCCCTAGAACTAAAAATGATTACTTAACAACCAACAAAAATTACTTAAAAACACTATATATATACTGGATTAGCGCATTAGGTACACCTAATAGGTGCGACTGATGCACAAATCCTATTGCATTTTATTTATGTCCTTTAGCTACATAGTAGTGCACCTCATGAGGTGCGCTAATATGCACAAAAGGAGTTTTTGCATTTAGATTTTGTGGATATTGGCATACATCAACACACCTAGTTAGGTGCACCTGATTTTTTTTGGTGTCTTTTTTTTTTAAGAGTTTTTTATGTTTAATGTTTTGGGGCCAAATTAGGTGCGCATCAGTGCACCCAGACAGGTGCACCACTATGCACCCAATTTGGGTTTTTTCTTTTTGAATTTTTAAAAATGTTTTTATGTTATTGTATGAATGGTTTTGGGTGTGCATGAACACACCTAGGTGAGTTCTAACTCATTTTGTTTTGTGTGTAGGATTTTCAAAGCAAAGGAATGTGTCACACCTCAATTTATGCAGAGCTACAGTGATGCAAGGATAAATCAGGTGCGAAGGGAAATCCAAAGTCTAGCCAAGGTAAAGTGAGGGAGGGGATCCCCCCTCTATGTATAAATAGATTTCCTTTGAAGATGTTCAACATAGGTGCGTAGGTGTGCCATTGTGTAGTTGCACTTAAATAATGCACAAAAGGGCCCATCTCCAACTTTGGGCGCACTAACATACCTAGTGAGGTGTGCCTAGTGCACCAAAATCCTCAATAATATCTTGTTCTTTTAAATATCTTAAATTTTTGACCTTTGGGTTTTTTGAAAAGACTCGTAGATGACTTAGGGGACTATGGAAGACCTAAAAATGACTCAGATCTCAGACTAGGAATCCAAAAGCCAAAAAAACAAAGTAGGGGGTCCCCATTTTTATTAGGAAATGGGGTGTGCATTGTGAAACCACAACAAATAGCCTCAAAAAGAGGAAGAAATGTGAAAGGCATTTCTTCATCAGCAAACATCCCTTCATCATGAGTTGAACACCAACTAAATTTTGAACATTGCAAGTATATTTTGAGTCACTTTGTAGTCAAAACTTTAGAACTTTCAAACTCCAAGTTTAGTGTGTGCTTCATGTATTCATTTACTTCAACATCTCAAGATGTGGTCTATCAAAATCTTCTGACAACATGGAAACAATCTTCTACCCTATTTAGCTCATCCATCGGGAATCTCCATGAAGGTCATTTATCGATCATTTGCCTGATCAAATGAGAGAATCAGTTTGAGGGCTCTTGGCGAGTTGTCACTTTTCATTTAAATTTCTTGGTAGTCCTTTGAATCTTGCTCCATGCAATTTATAATGTCTCGATTTGATTCTTTGAAGAAGCAATGTTTTGGTACTAGATAGCTCATTTTGTATCTATTTATCAGATTAGCCTTTTAGATCTTTTAGAATCCTTCAGTCTTAACACCATTCTCTCTCTCTCTCTCTCTCTCTCTCTCTCTCTCTCTCTCTATTATTATTATTTCTCTTCTATATCTTGACCATGCTTAGATTGTGTGGTCGAGACATCAGTGTCATTTCTTAGATTCAATCTTTTGTTGGAATCTTTCACACCAAACAATGATCTTAGAAATCCCTTCCAGAAAACCCTTCTATTTGAACTAATTGGGGTTTGGACCATCCCTTGCTATCTTCAACCTTAATTTGACAACATTTGAAATAATCAATCTTTAAATTTGCAAAATGTTGAGAACTTGTTGGTCTACAATCCTAAATTCAAGATTGAAAGTCCTCCTATTACTGCAAGTAACATTTATTCCTTAGTTGGTATAAGACACACAATTGTCAAAATATTCTGACAAAGAAATACCTCTTCCTAAAATAGGAACCAAAAGAGTAGTTAGTAAGACATGCCAAGATAAAAATATTGAGTGCCCCTATGCCTAGGATTGACACAACTTTGAAAACAAACACACAACTGAAAAACAAACATGCATGCAGAAAATAAACACACTTGCAAAAAGAAATCTATCTAGTTTTTTTCAAAATTTTTTTTTGGATCTTCTAGGATTCAAAATATTGTATTAGAAAATTCCCATTGTCTAGCAACATAATTAATTCCCCTCTAAGAATTAAGCCTAAAATTATTTTCTTTGAGAATCTCCAGAATCTGATAAGGACTAAAATACAAGCATTGAAACTTAGTATGACTGCTTAGTTTTTCTTTCACCTTATCCCAAAGTAGAACAAGGTTAGAAATTCTAAAGGATTTTATCGTGGACCTCTTATTGAACCATCTCTTGATGACTAATTGATGTTTAGCCATGTTCTCTAATACAACTATCTATTTCTTGTCCATCTCCAAAAGATTCATCAATTTGATCTGTACTTTGTCAACATCTTCAGCATACCCACTCATAAATTTCAAAATAGGAATCTTGAGGTTAAGTGGGAATACTGGAACTTTTCTATAAACAAGAAAATATGGAGAGGTCTCCAAAGTGTTCTTGACCCTCACTCAATCTATCCATAGAGCATATTTGAGTTGTGTATGCCAATCTTTAGGATTCTCCTTTAATAAGGATCTTATTATGATCAAGTTCTTGTTTGTAGATTTAACTACCCCATTTCTTTGTAGGTAATAATTCAAAGTAAACTTGATAATAACATAATTTTTGAATGGCCATTGAGTTAACAACACTGATGCAAAAGCTAATCCGTTATTGCATACTAAGGCAAATAGCATCCCAAATCTAGCAACAATGTGTTTCTCTAAGAAGTCTATTACCACCTTAGTAGTCCAATTTCTAAAATTTTTAGCTTCTATCCATTGCATACAATAATCTGTGGCTATAAGAATAAAAGTGTGTCTAGTTGACGATGGTGGATTGACTGGACCAATGAAATCCAGCCCCCACTTCGTGAAGGATCACAACTCATACACTAGTTGTAATGGCATTTTCGAGTGTCTTTCTCTATTAGCACTAGTTTGAAAAATATGACAAGAACATATGTGCTCAAAAGTATCTTTGAATATCGTGGGCCAAAAATAACTCAATCTTAAAATTAGATGTGTTGTTTCTTTTGTCAAACCATTCCCTGTACCATACTTATCATGAAACTATTATAGAACTTCCTTTGCTTCCTCATGCCCTAAGCACTTTAGGTAGATTTCTTGATAGTTCCTTTTATAAAACTTTCTATCATTCAACATATAAGATTCACACTTCATTTTAAATCCTTTATGTTGTGAACTATTCATCGAGCTAGGGCACTGATTTTGTAGAAGATAGTATACAATATCCTGGAACCAGACATTTGTCACTACAACTTGACCAATATGAACTTGAGATACTATCATTTTCTTCTGGTCATTCTCATTTATTTCATTGTCAACCTTGAATTTCTTTTCATCTCCAATTTGATTATCAGCTACCATTCTTGATAATCCTTGACTTATAACTAACCTCATGGGTTGGATCTCTAAATTGAATTCTTGCAATATTTCCATCCATTTGCCTCATCTCTCACCGAGTTCATTTTGCATCAATAAAGTCTTTATTGTTGGATTAGGAACAATAGCATACACCTTGCTTCTTACTATGTAATGGGATAACTTCTTTACTACTTTAATCAAAGCAAAAGACTATTTATCGAGGTTAGAATAATTCAACTCAACATTTCTTAGAGGGCAACTCATAAAAGTAATAGGTCTTTTATCTTCTTTTTCTTTCTTTTGTGTTAGGATCCTAGCACATGAATGTTTTGAAGTGAAGAAATATATCTTAAAGGGAAGCTCATAATCAGGACTTACTAGTATTGGAGCCATTGAAATGGCTACTTTAATATCCTCAAATGATTTTTAACCTCTAGAACTTATTCTATTTTAGCCCCCTTTTTGAGTAAATCATTAAGGGGATGCATTATCTTTGCAAATTTTCTTATGAATCTTCTCACAAAATTTATCCTTCCAAAGAAATACTGAAGTTCCTTCTAATAGTGGGGAGGTGATAACTTTAGAAAGGCTTCAACTCTATCAGGATTAATGGAGATGCTAGCTTTAGAAATAATATGACCTAGGAGCTTTCCTTTAGTTACCCCAAATGAACATTTCTTGGGTTTTACAGATATACCATATTTATGGCATCTATTGAATACCTATCTTAAATCAGGTATGTGAGCACTTTGATCATTTGAAAAGACAGTTAAGTCATCCATGTAGATAACTATAGACTTATTTATCAATCCCTTAAAAGCTTTGCCCATGGCTCATTGAAATATAGCCCCTACATCAATCACTCCAAATGACATTCTCATATACGCGAAGGTTCCCCATTTGGTCGTAAAGGTCATATTTAGCCTATCTTCTTCTTCTACCTTTACCTAATTATATCCTAAATTCCCATCCAAGAAAGACATCATCTTTGAACCATTCACAATTTGCAAGTGCCAGGTTCAAGTTGCAAAAATCTACGCAAAGTCAAATCTTCTCGTTCTTCTTTTGTATAGGAACTAAATTAGCCACCCACATAGAGTGGCACACGGGGAAAATAATCTTAGCATCCAATAACTTCTTGAATTCCTTCATTATTAGAGGTTTGAGGATAGGATTGATAAGTCTCTGCCTTTGTCAGAAAGGTTTGGCATTGAGTTTGAGTGGAATATCATGCATAATAATCTAAGGATCATATGTCTCTAGTTCTTCATAGCTCCAAGAAATGGCATCCTTATACTCTGTAAGAAATTTGAGCACATCTTCTCTTTCTCATGGATTGCACACTTTCACAATCCTTACCATTCTAGGATCATCATTGGTACCTAAATTGTATGAATCGCATTCCTTGATCCCTTTCTCTTTAGCAGTCCTTTTATAAAACATTGATTCGTCACGATCAAAAATGTGCTCCAACTCGATCATCCCCTTAGAAATAGTATTAGTTTTCAAATTCAGGATTCCATCTTCATCTTGAAGCTCATTTTGCTCAGGTTTGTCATCTAGAGTGTCATCAATTTCTTGCCCCTTAATTTGGCTACTACACATAACAAATTTGAGTATATGTTGATCATCTTGAAAGACTTGAAAGTTTGTGATATTGTCAGGAATAGAGAAACAACCAACTTGACTAAAAATCATTTCAATTTTGTTCTTTTGACTGCTCGTAATGCACTCACTGAAATAGTGAGGGCATTTTCTACCATGTTTTTCCTTCTTGGAATAGATTTTATGTTCAAATCCTCAAAATCATCCAATAAATCCCACACCCTTTTCCTATGAGCAAGCAACCTCTTATCATTACAAGAATATAATGATTTCACTTGTCAAATAACCAATTGAGAATCTCCTTTGACTACGAGAGCTATAACTCCATTCTTGAGTGCAAAAAGAACTCCTCGAATCAACACTTCATATTCTACAATATTATTAGTACATCTAAACTGCAATTGATATGCTATGTAGAAAGACTTACCTTTTGGATTGATTAGCTCAATAGCTGCATCGGCTCCTGATTTCCATTTGGAACCGTTAAAGAGAAGTGTCCAAATTGTGTTTTCTTTGGTTTTTCTAACCTTATGCTTATTTGTCCTCAACTTTTCCTTTACCTAAGCCTGGAAGGATTGTCTCTTGGGTACCCATTTTAATCTTTTGCGGGGTGGGCTTACTAATTTTCCATTGTCATTCCTTGAAATTGGGAGCATATTTTTTTGTTTGTCTTGAATTTTTCCTATCAACTCTTTAATTCATCCACTTTAGGTTTAGAATGGATGACTACCAAAGTCCATCCTTGGCCTTTCATGTACCATTTTCTTCTTTAAACTTTGATCACTCCAAGTGGAGGGGAAGAAAAACTTCCACCATCTAAAGAAGTATCGCTATATGATGCATTTAGATCTTCAATTTCCTATTCAATTTCTTCAACAGAGTCAGAAATGTTTGTAGAACTTCTTTTTTTCTATAGGTTCATCTTCTGGATCATTTTCTTTCTTTACTCCCAACATTTGTGTTAATACCTTAGCAATTGCTTCTTGTCATGATGAACATTCGAACTCTGAATGGCTAACTTTATGCAATCAAAAAAATCCTAGAAGGAGGGGGATATTGGGGTCAACTTCTCCTCCTAGAAATTTTAAATTAGCCATCATGTGGTCTATGAATTGTGTTATGACCTCATCTTTCGAGGTTGAAATCATAGATTCTATATTTTGATCATCTGATGTTCTGATTGAAGTTGTGTTGTGGTATTCACAACACACGCCCCATTCCTCACCAGGAATGGGGACCTCCTAATTTTTTCAACTCCTGGACTCATGATTCAAGAGTTAGGAGAAGAAAAATTTGTTTAAAAGTTAGTCTTAGAGTTGAAAAAAAATTTTAAAAAATTTCTCCTCTCCTCTCCTCACCCACGCGCACTTTGCATAAAGGAGGGAGAGGCTATAAAACCTTCCCCCCCCCCCCCCTTTTGTTTTTTTTGCTTCATTTAATTCTTTGGAGAATGAGAAGAGGGAGAGGTGAGTTCTCCCTCCCCCCTTCCATGACAACAGTCGCACATCGTGCCCTTTTTGCGTGCGCGCACTGTGCTTGCATTGCGCCTGCATGGTGTTGTAGCATGATGCCCTTTGTGGTGCCAGCGTAGCACCCTTCATAATGCCATGGCACAACACCTGCACTCATGCTGTAGCAACACTGGTTACAGCACTTGCGTGGAGCCATGCCCTACGGCGTGTCCACGACCATGCATAAGTGCTAGCGCGTGTAGCGCTTGTGCCTCAATGTGCGTGCCTCACTTTCATTTTTGTTCTAAGTTTTTTAATTTTATATTTTTATTTTTTTTATTTTTTAAAAAAGGTGTTAGTTCTAAAACTTTAAAAAAAAGAGAGAGAAATATTTATTTACAAAAAATAAAATTTCAAACTAAAAATAAAAAATGAATAAGTCCTCAAGGGGGACATTTTTTTTTCCTCACATTTTTCTCACTATCCGATGAATAATCATATTTTTCTCTCTTGTGATGTGAGGGTAACATAATAAAATGGTGTCCACATCTAGATCAACAACAAAACTAGTTGTTTACAAATTTCAAGGCGTGACCCCAAAATCAAGATTACATGATGAGTATGCTGAGATCAAAGATACTGACCTTGGACACATAGAATTAGGAGAATTCTTGAGAGTATGAAACAATCTGACACAAAATTCAACATTGGTGTCCACATTTATTCGATCCAAATTAGTAAATGCAACATCGCATCCTATGTCAGTACAATCAGTTGAGTTGATCATGACCCTATCTCGACATTTTGTTCCTAATGAGAGGGTAATTAAGAGCGTCACTAGAGAAGTGGTCTTAGATTTGTGACTTGACAACATCGAGAGGGTCTTTCATCTACCTAGAAATAATCAATTCATCTGACTCTCCTATGAAGCAGCTGAGAGATGGTATAAAGATCACCACCAGGAGGCCATTAACATCATACATTCCTTATACTTCATTGAGAAGCTACCTTGGGAAAAGAAAATCAGCAAAGTGGATATGACATAGGGATACATGAAGGATGACATCAGATACTCAATAATTCTCCTAAGCAGAGTCATGGGCTTACCTAAAGCAGGCCATCTCACTCCATTTATGGTCAACTTAATTGAGACCATCACGCATGTGAAGATACTACTGGATTGGGCCACCATGCTAAGCGAGAATTTATGTGACCAGATGAGGATGGTAAAGGACAAGAAGAAGTTCTATATGACTTCTCATGTGGTGTACTTACTTATGACAAGGGAAACCAACTATACTGGGTTGTACAAGAAGGGCAGTATGTAGGACCCTAATGCATGACCATACATAGTTTATCCTCAGTTAGTGAAGAAGAAGCTCTCACAAAAGAGCAAAGAGTACACGATTGCAAATGATGCCTTCATCTTTGTCATCATTTAATTCATACAGGGGGACTATGGGAAGAGATTGTTTGAGGAAGCCAAGGCACATATCATAGCTCTTGGAGCATATTTCATCCAGTTTCATATGTTTACATACATTCGGCTAGGTGGTGCATCTATCAATTCAAAGAAACTCCCAAGTTACCCCAGTGACAAGTTGGTCCTAATGGAAATATCTTGGTAGATTGAGTTAGCTTATGAGAGGATCAAAAGACAATGGAGACCTTGTTGGGATTGACCTTTTGTAGTAGGAGCATATCAGGTGAAGAGAAAGAAGGATATCCTGACTTTCAAGTGGGAATGAGAGAAATTTCCTCTTGAAGAGTATAACTCTCCTCAACCATTCTTCGACAATGTTGGTAAAGTGGAAAACCTAGTAGGAAAGGAGTTCTATCATGAGGATGCCATTGAAGATCATTGGATGAATGCCACAAATGACTACGATGTCTGCATTAGAGATTATTGTAGGATGAATTTGTATCTAGTAGAAAAGGCTCTCCATTTGACCATCCCTAATGAGATAAGGCTATAGGACTCCAAGGAATTACTGGATCCCCTATTCAATATAGATAAAGTTGGTGAGAGACCCATTCTACATACAGAAGTTAATAAAGAGGAAGGAGATGATATTAATCATCAAGTGAGACATGTCATTCAAATGATAAAGAGTTGTATTAAGAAACCCTTTCCACTTGATCCAATTCTGGATACAGGGATCTTCCATGCACATGTTCACCTAGAAAGGGGTAAGGGAAAGAAAGTCATAGTTCCTATCTTTGTGCTCCAGTCTCCTATCAGGTCTGAAATAGTCTACTAGCTTGATCATCTAGTGGGATACTACCACCCTTTAGAGAGGAAGGGAAAGAGGAAGAGACTCTCTCCTTAGAGGATTCAAACAAAGCATGTTGAAGAACAGGTCTCTTCCCAACAATAGGAATTGAGTCCCCAAGAGCCCTAGGATGGTGGAGCTTCTCATATCCAGGTTGAATTTCCATTGCCTCTTGCTTTGTCAAGTCAATGAGAAGAGGGAGAAATTCTAGGGACCTCCATTCCTCTGGTGCACAAAGAGCCTGCTTCTCCTATTGTTCCATAGAAACAAAAGAGGATCAAGGTTAGAATGAATGCTAGGATAGCCTTGAGGATAAAGGTGTCACTATAATCATAGGAAGTTTGAAGTTTTTGCATGCTACGCAAGAGAATGTTGATAAGATTGTGGCAATTTTGAGGTAGGACTTCAGTATCATGGATGAGGTACGGGCATGAAACAAAGATTTACAAACTCTACAAGCCATAAAAGGGAAAAGGTACTACATTCTGATTGATGTATATATTGGAGAAGAATTAGACATGATAGATGATTACATAAAGAAGATTTCCAATGGAAATAAAGTGATGGAAACATTGCAGGATGAGATACATAGGCTCAAGGACCAAGCCTAAGAGGGAATTTTGGAAGCAGAAAAGTTGTACAGTGATGCATGCTTGGATATCTTTGAAGATGAAGAATGAGAGAAGCTATAGCCAATTGAGGTAGTTGTGGAAAATTTTAGGAAGAATTTAGAGGAAGACATTAGACAAGTCTTCAGGATAGAGGAAACACTATTAGAGTTGGACACCAAACTCAGAGATTTTGTAGAGACTCGAATTGAGGTGGACAACTACAAGAAGAATGTTAAGGATAAGTATGAGGCTTTGGATCTTCTAGATGCTGCTAAGATTACTGAGATGATAGAGAAATTCAAGGGCAAACATCTAGACATAGTTTTGGGATAAAGATGAACCAAACCCATATGCCAAAATTTCATTTTTGACACTTAGTAAAATTTTGAGATTTTGACCTAGTGGAGGTCCATAGCTCTACAACTTTTAATTTTTATGTAGCTCTACAAGTCTACAGCTCCATAGCTCTTCAATTAAGAGGTGCACCGATAGTTGATTGCTAGTTCCAAAAATAACACTTTCCATGCATCGGGAGCGCATTTTGATGGCAAGTTAACTCCGACACATACCTAGTGAAGGGCTAGCTTCTATTTTTGGCACCTCCATGCACTTCCACTTTGACTGATGGCTTCCTCCTACTCTCTCTCTCATGCTTTCATTTTTCTTGACATGTAAAGGGCTCATGCATCCAATTAATGAATAAAATATGGATGGAGTCCCTCTAAGCACTAGTTAGATTGTTAGTTTGTATATATTTAGTTTGTTTTAAAGTTTTAAAAGCATTTTATTGCATCAAGATATATCTCACTCTCAACACAAATTGAGGAGACAATTTCTTATAAATACCCCATTGTAAAATGTAACAAAGGTTGCCATTATTATGCAATAAAATTATGCTTTTGGTGCTCACATTTGGAGTGTAGTTATTCTTGCTTGAATGTGTCATTATTTTGTGAATTTTATTCATGAGATTGTGATTGAGCCAAAGGTTTATTGTGTTTTTTCTGGTTGTGTGATCCTTTAGTTCTAGTGTTTTCTACAGATATACAAATTTTTCTATCCTAACGAGCTTGAGAAGAAATCATTCGATTGTGTCTACATAACTTTTCCTCTCGCATGAGTGCACTTTTTGTGGCCTTGCAATTTGATGAAGAGTGAACCATCATTCTATTTGTTAAATATTCTCACTGACGATTGCATCAGTGGATTCTAGGAAGTGCTACTCCTGTTATCATTGGTTTCCTACTGATTTCTTCAAAGGTTTAACTCACAACCTATTGTGTTTTATAGCTTATGTCTATTTAGGAATTTCAATTTCAAGTCATTTGATTTCATGTTATTTTCTTTCAGTTTCATTATTTCCTTTGCTAACCCCTTGTAAGAATAGGAACACATTTTTGTTGCATTGGTAGTTGCATGCATTGAAAAATAGAAAATACATAAATATTTTTCTTTTGGTGTGATATTTTGATATAGCGAACATATTTACTTCAATTGTGAGATAAAAGAGTTTTTAGAACTAGCAAAGGCCTCCTCATGAACACTCACATTTATCTTCTACTGAGAAGATTTTGGTGTGTTGCAAGACAAATACTGAACCTCTTAGCGGATCCTTAAAAAGATTTGTTTTTTAAGAGAGGAATTACGCAATGGATTCCTTCCATTGACCTCATGAAAAATGAATTCCCAATTGAAGTGGCCCTAGAAGGAGGGCCACAAACTAAAGAACATACTCTCAGAAATGAGGAAAATTTGACAATGTTTTAGAATTTTTTGCACCCTTGCAATAAACTGCATTCTGTACAAGTGCAGAAAACACTTCTAAATTTTTTAGAAACTCAGGTATGTAGCTTTGTAGGTCCATATCTTTATAGGTCAATAGGTACATAGGTATGAAATTCCACATATCTATAGGTCCGCAAAACTCTATGGTGCACAAAATCCAAAACTGTGAGAAAGTGTACTTCTGCAGAGGTGCACTTTTCTCCAAAATTTGATGCAAGCTAGAGGATATTGATCCAAAATCCCCATTCTAGTGAGCATTAAGATCTATGCCAAGTACACACAAATTTCTTGAGGTCACCCACTTCCATAAACCATGTAGTGACAAGGGAACATCCCAAGTTCAACCACTCCGTTTAAAACTTTCATCATCTTCTTCAACTCCACCTCCACTCCAACCACCTAGTGAACCACCACATACTCCAATAGCTACTCCACAACAACCACTATTAGGTCCACCAAATCCTTCCATGGCCTTTTTCAAAAACACTGTAGACTCACCAATAAACTTGAGAGGTGCACTCCATGATCTCCCAAGGAATCCCGAGAAGTTTTTCCCAAGATTCATCTATGGTGAAATAAAAACTACCAAATATCATGTCAAAGTTTTCAAAGAAATTTGCAACTGAAAGCAAGTGGCTAATGAGGATGTGGTTCTTCATCT
The DNA here is from genome assembly GCA_028749045.1 of Cupressus sempervirens. Lineage (NCBI taxonomy): Eukaryota > Viridiplantae > Streptophyta > Pinopsida > Cupressales > Cupressaceae > Cupressus > Cupressus sempervirens. The sequence goes on from CM053787.1 coordinate 70,743,078, forward strand.
ATTTCCCTACTCTTTGAGGGAAATTTCCTTCAATTGGTACATCAATTTTCCACCTGGATGCATTGGAGATTGGGATACATTCGAATTTTTTTTTTGAACAATTCAAAACATTCATTGATCTAGCTGTGATACATCAACAATTCATATCAATCAAAAGGGACCCAGCTGAGACAGTGTCACACTTCAACCATTGCTTTCATATGGCATACCACAAGTTGGAAACACCATACACAATACTGGTTGAAGCCTCCATTCAGATTTATTTGAATGCTATGGACCCTCTTATTGCAATATTTTTGAGAAGACTTCCTACAGTGAATATTGACATATTTGACAAAATCTTTGCAGAAGCAAGCTGATCCTAACGGAGGAGGAATGATGCTTCCAACACAAGTAGTCCCTGTGATGCCAACATACCCTGTGGGAGCACCTATCATGACTAGCCAATTCATACCTATGAACCTAGTTTCATATCATTAAGCACCCACTCCACAAACTCAAGCGGTAACATATCTAGAGTATGAGCCCACAAAAACAACTTTCTTTGAACAAAAAGCAATGGTTCCTATGGAAGTAGATAACAATATTCTTTTGAAAGTTGGTCAAATGAAGAAGACCATGTCACAAATGAATAGCGAGCTGACACATCTTATATTGTGACAAGGAAAAAATAACAACTTCCAAAGAAATAATGCTAGCCCCTACAACAACAATTTTGGTTAAAATTACAACAAGAATTTCAACAATAACAATAACAAAAATGCAAGAAACAACAATGGTAGAGGAAACAACTTCAATCCTCCAGATCGCAACAATGGCTTCCAAAGGAAAAATTGACAATGGAACACTTGACCGAATAATGGAAGCATTCCTGCTAATAACAACAACAACAATGTTCAATATGTTGATATCAATCAGTATGATGATAGCCAAAATGTGCCTAGCAATGATGGTTTGTACTATAATGGTAATTAGGAGGTGAATCAAAACTCACAAGTGAACGACAATCCTCCTCCTACTCAATTCAATGTGATGCTATTGGAATCTTACAATTCTACATAGAATGCACAAGTGGAACAAAAAGCAAGTGAGGAATTCTTATTCTTGTTTAGTCAAGAACCCAACCTTCAACATGATGAGATGTTTGCCTTTCAAAATGACAATCAAAATACATATAATCTCATAAATAAAAAGGATCTCTTGACAGATAGGATTCCTCTTGGTTTGCAACCAACTCCACTTGATCCAAGAGAAAACAACAATTTTCCACTGGTAAGACCAGCCCAAGGAGGACAACAGTATCAGAATCAAGTTAATGTACCAAAAATACTGAAGAATCCTACTTGGTCCACTGAAAAGTACAATGCAATAGAAGATCCGAAGAAAACTAAAGCCAATATGTCCATGTTCGACATGTTGCCGAATTGTCCACAAAAAAGAGAAGTCCTCATGAAGACATTGGATAATACAAAGGTTTCCCAAAGTAAAAATGTTGTCCCTCAAAAGACAATGCTGCAACAAGTAAATGCTACAGAATTGATGCCCACTATGTTTAAGGAAAAAGTTGAGGTACCCCCATTTTTGCTGAGCATAAGGATAAATGGGAAGAATCTTCACAATTGCCTCATTGACTCAGGAGCTTCATGTAATGTAATGCCATTATCAATAGCCCAAAGGCTAGGAGTTAGCCCTCAACCCTCTAACTGAGTAGTAATACAATTGGATACAACAGAGGTAAAAGTCATTGGAGTATTGAAAGATGTGCAGATACAGTTAATGGTTGATCCTCAGATCTAGGATATTATTGAAATACATGTGGTTGATATCTTGGAGACATATGGATTACTTTTCAGCAAAGAATGTACAAAATGTCTTAGAGGATGGTTCTCTACGGACTTAACTCAATTGTGGTTGCCATGGAAAGGATTGAACAATCAAATCAAGGTAAATGCTAAGCCCAAATTGAAAACAATGCTTATAGATTACAATGCCCTGAATGAGATAGCATTCTCACAATCAGATTTAGGTTTGTACAAAGTGATGGTATTGAATATGATTCCAAATAATATACCTCAAGATCAATAGGAAGAACCTAAGGTGCTGGTACCCAAAAGTGAAACCGTGACAGAATTCATATAAAGTATGGTGACTAATTTACAATGTTTAGGAGAAGAAGCTGACCCCAACATCCTCCTCCTTCCAGGATTTTGTCAATTACACAAAGTTAGTCACTCTAAATTTGAATGTTCATCATGTCAAGCAGCAGTCATGAAGGTATTGACCCACATGATGGAAAAAAAGGATACAAAGACCTCAACAGATGAACTCACAAAAAGTCAAGATTAAGTGAATTCATCCAACCTTGTTGAAAAGATTGAAGAAGAAAGTGAAGATCTAAATGTATCATATAGTGATACCTCTTTAGATGGTGGAAGTTTATCTTCCCCTCCTCCAGAGATGATTAAAGTTCAAAGAAGAAGATGATATGTGAAAGGTAAAGGATGGACTTTAGTAGTCATTCATCCTGAACCTAAAGTTGAGGAAATCAAAGGGTTAATAGGGGAAATTCAGGATAAACAAGAAAAACACACACTTCCTCTATCTACAAGTTATGAAGGGGACTCATCAAGCCCTACACGAGGAAAGTTACAATGGGTTCCTACAAAACAATCATTCAAGGCTCAGGTGAAAGAGAAGTTAAGGACAAATAAGCATAATGTCAGAAAACCCAAGGAAAATGGAATTTGGACACTCTGTTTCAATGGTTCTTGGTGCAAGATGGGAGCCGATGTGGGTATCAAATTAATCAACCCAAAAGGTAGATCTTTCTATGCTGCATATCGATTGCAATTTAGATGTAACAACAATGGTGTAGAATATGAGGCATTAATCCAAGGACTCCTCTTTGCACTCAAAAAGGGAGCCACAACTCTTAAAATCAAGGGGGATTCCCAACTAGTCATACGACAAGTAAAATCCATATATTCTTGCAACAACAAAAGATTACTTTCTTCCAAGAAAAGGGCATGGGACATATTGGATGACTTTGAGGCCTTAAACATCAAATCCATTCCAACGAGAAAGAACATTTTAGTAGATACTCTTGCCATCTCAGCTAGTGCATTGAAACTAGTTGAAAGGACCAAGTTGAAAAGATTTTCAGTAGAATTGGTTGCTATTTCTTCCATCCCTAATAATATCACAAAATTTTAGGTCTTTCAAGATGATCAACATTTACTTGAGTTTATCATGTGCAGTCATCATTTTGAGGGACATGAAATTGATGATACACCAGATGACAAGCCTGAAGATGATGGACTTGAAGATGAAGATGGGATTTTGAATTTAAAAATTAACACTTCTGAAAGGGATGGTAAAACTTGAATGCATCTTTGACCATGATGAATTAGCACTCAATAGAAGGGAAACTCAAGAAAAGGGAATCAAAGAATGTAAGTCATACAATTTGGGTAACAATGAAGAACAAAAAATGTTACAGATAGGAAAAGCGTGTACCTCACAAGAAAGGGAGGACATGCTCAAATTACTCACTAGTATAAGGATGTCATTGCCTAGAGCTATGAAGAGTTGAAGACTTATGATCCTACGATTATCACACATGACATCCCACTGACACCTAATGCAAATCCATTTCGACAAAGACAAAGACTAGTAAATCCGATTATTGAACCACTGATTATGAAAGAAGTAAAGAAACTACTGGATGCTAAGATCATATTTCTTATCCGCCATTCCACATGGGTGGAAAATTTGGTTCCTATGTGGAAGAGGACTAGAGAGATTCATCGTTGTGTTGATTTTCATAACTTGAATCTAGCATCTCAGAAGGATAACTATGCTCTACCCTCACTAGATGAGGTATTGCAAATTATTAATGGTTCAAAGATGATGTCATTCTTGGATGGTTACTCAGGATATAATTAGGTGATGGCTGATGAAGAAGATATGCTAAAGACTACTTTCACAACCAAGTGGGGAATGTTTTCTTATAGAAGGATGCCTTTCAGATTGATTAATGTGGGAGCTATATTTCAATGAGCAATGGATGAAGCTTTCAAAGGATTGATAAATAGGTGTATAGTCATCTATATGGATGACTTGACTATCTTTTCAAAAGATCAAAGTACCATTTTGCTGATCTAAAGGAGGTATTCAATAGATGTCATAAATATGGCATATCCCTCAATTCTAAGAAATGTTCATTTGATGTTACTAAAGAAAAGCTTCTAGGACATGTCATTTTCAAAGCCAAAATCTCCATTGATCTAGACAAAGTTGAGTCTATTTTGAAGTTAGCACCTCCACATAGTCGAAAAGAATTGAAATATTTCTTTGGAAAGATAAATCTTGTACACAAATTCATAAGTGGTTTTGTAGAGATAGTCCATACCCTAAATGATTTACTCAAAAAGGGGGCTAAGATAGAATGGGTACCAGAAATAAAAAAATCTTTTAAAGATATTAAGGTTGCCATTTCCATGGCCCCAATTTTGGTGAGTCCAGATTATAAGTTACCTTTCAAGATCTATTCCTTTTCTTCTGAAGACTCTTGCGTAGGGATCTTGACACAAAAAAGAGAGAAGGAAGACGAGTGACTAATTTCTTTTATGAGTTGTCCTTTGAAGAACACAAAATTGAAATATTCAAACCTTGATAAATAGTCCTTTGTGTTTATCAAGGTAGTAAAGAAGTTCCGTCAGTACATACTCTATAGTAAGGTGTATGCAATTGTACTTGATCCACCTATAAAGATGCTTTTGATGCAAAATGAACTTGGTAAAAGGAGAGGAAAGTGGATGGCCATACTTCAAGAATTAGATCTCAAAATTCAATCTATGAGATTAGTCAGAGGTCAAGGGTTATCAAAAATGATAGTTGATAACCAGGATGGAAATGAAAAGGAATTCAAGTTTGACGATAAAACAGATGAAGATGATCAAAAGAAGATAGTTATATCAAAAGTTGATAACAAAAAAGGTGTGGTGACAGATTTGTGGTACCAAGACATTTTTTATTAACTCTTACAAGACCAATTCCCTAAATGGATGAATAGTTCATAATGTAGTGGACTTAAGATGAAATGTGAGTCTTACATGTTATTTGATAACAAGTTGTATAAAAGGAACTACGAAGGGATCTATCTGAAATGCTTAGGATGTGAAGAAGCTAAGGATGTCTTGGAACATTTCCATGACAAGTATGGTATAGGATATGGTTCAGCAAAAGCAATAACTCACATAATTCTAAGATCAGGTTACTTTTGGCCCTCGATATTCAAGGATACTTTTGAACACGTGCGCTCTTGTCATATATGCCAAACCAATGCTAACAAAGATAGGCACCCAACAATTCCATTATAACTAATGTATATTGTACACCCCTTGGCAAAATGGGGACTAGATTTCATAGGTCCAATCAATCCACCATCATTGACTGGACATACATTCATCCTTACAACTATGGATTATTGTACATGATGGATGGAGGTAGAGACATTCAGAAATTGAACTAATAAGGTGGTGACTAACTTTTTGGAAGAAAACATTGTTACCAGGTTTGGAATGCCATTTTCCCTTATGTGTGATAATAGATCTGCTTTCACATCTGCATTCTTGACCCAATGGGCATTTGAAAACAAGGTCATTATCAAGTTCTCTTCAAATTTCTACCCGCAAGGAAATGGGGTAGCAAAATCCACAAACAAGAACTTGATCATAGTAATAAAATAATTGTTGAAGGAGAATCGTAGGGATTGGCATACACAACTGAAATATGCCCTATGGACAGATCGAGTGAGAGTAAAAAATGCCTTGGGGACTTCTCCATACTTGCTCATTTATGGACAAGAACCAGTGTTCCCACTAAATCTCAAAATTATGGTTTTGAAATTCATGAGTGGGTATGCTAAGGATGCTGATAAAGTTCAAATCAGATTGATGAATCTCCTAGAAATGGATGAGAAACAAATAGCCACATTAGAGCACATGGATAAACATCAGGTGGTTGTAAAAAGATGGTTCGACAAGAGGGCCATGATCAAATCATTTAGGATTTTTGACCTTGTTCTACTCTAGGATAAGGTGAAAGAAAAGTTGGGTAGTCATACCAAGTTTCAACACTTGTGGACGAGCCCTTATCAAATTGTAGAAATTCTAGGAGAAAACACTTTTAGGCTCAATTCCTTACAAGGGGAATTTATTCCCTTGCCTGTAAATGGGCAATTTCTCAAGCATTATTTTGAAGCCTAAGAGATGAAAAAAAAGAAGTTAGATTTCATTTCTACATTTAGCTTAGATTTTCATTCCTGTAAGTGTGTTTATTTTTGCAAGTATGTTTTCTTTCATGTTAAGTGTTTTCTTTCAGTTTTCTATTTTCTTTCAAAGTTGCATCAGTCCTAGGGGGTAAGGTGTACTTGAGAAATTCTCTTAAGATTTCACTAACCACTTCTTGGTCCCAATTTTAAGAAGAGGTATTTCTTTATCAAAACATTTAGATGGTTGTGTGTCTTATACCAACCAAGCAATGGATATTTCTTGTGGAAATAAGGGACTCTCAATTTGGAAATTAGAGGCTTAGACCATCAAGTTCTCAACACTTTGAAAATTTAAAGATTTGATTATTTTAGGTGTTGTTGATTTGAAGTAAAAAATGGTGAGAGACAATCCAAATTTCAACTAAGTTCAAATAGGAAGGGTCTTCTCGAGAGGTTCCTAAGATCATTGATTTGGCGTGAGAATTTTGTTTTCTAAAAGTTCTAAAAGAGGAATGCAAGGGATGTTCACAAGAGATTGAATTCAAGAAATGACACTGATGTTCTGACTACATAGTCTAAGCATAATCAGGATACAAAAAAAAGAAAAAAGGAAAAAAAAAAGAAAAAAGAAAAGGAAATAATATGGTGTTAAGTTTGAAGGATTCCAAAGATCTAAAATGGAAAAAGATGCACTCTCAAAATGAAATATCTTGTTGTCAAAGTGTCGTTCCATCAAAAGTAACATTTTGAACAATATGGAGTGATTATTCAAAAAGCTAGAAACTCAAAAGAATGTGACATCCCACCAAGAGCACTCGAACTAATTCTCTCATCTGGTCAAGTAATTGATTAATAAAAAAACATTTGGGGAGATCCTGAATGAATGAGATGGGAGGAGTGGAAGATTGTTTCAAGTTATAGGAAAAATTTGATTGATTGTATCCTATCATGTCAAGAGGAAATCAATACACAACACATATACTGAGTTGGAAGGTTTTGAGTTTTGAAGTTTTGATTGAAGAGTCATCTAAAAGACACTCAAGATGTTTGAAGTCTGGTTGGTGTTTGACACACGTTGGAAGAATGTTTGCTAATGAAAAAATTCCTTGGTAATTTCTTTCTTTTTTTGGGGCTATTTGTTGTGGTATTCACAACACACACCCCATTCCTCACTAGGAATGGGGACCCCCTAATTTTTTTGACTCCTGGACTCATGATTCAAGAGTTGGGAGAAGAAAAATTCATTTAAAAGTTAGTCTTAGAGTTGAAAAAAAAAAAAAAACATAAAAAAATTTTCTCCTCTCCTCTCCTCACTTGCATGCGTGCACTGAGGCACGGTGTGCTTTGTGCAAAGGACGGAGAGGCTATAAAACCTCCCCCCCTTTTGTTTTTTTTTGTTTCATTTCATTCTTTGGAGAATGAGAAGAAGGAGAGGTGAGTTCTCCCTCCCCCCTTCCACACCACACCCTCACAGGTGCGCATGTTAGCAGTTGCGTGTCACACCCATGCAGTGCCCGCATGGTGCTATAGCGTGGCACCCTTTGCAGTGCTAGTGTGGTTCCCATAATTCCTATGTGGCACCATGCCTCACGTGAAATGTCCCCTTTTCTGATTTGATATGGTATTTTACACCTCTAATCAGATTTTCAAAATCAAACAACTGCTATCACAAAGATCCACCAAATTTTTCAAGAAACCCCAAATCGGGTATGCCAGAAATTGTGCCAAAAGCTTCACAGCTTCACCAATTATTAATAAATCTGAAAGTGGAAATTTTTACAAAAATTTCAGCAGCATAACAGCCTACAAAATGACATTTCCAGATCCTTATAACCTTTACACAACAGTTCTCAAATGTAGGACAAAAACTATGCTCATCGGGCTCCCAAAATTAACACAAAAATGCCCAGAAACACCACACAACACTAATAAACTATCTTAGAAGTTTAATCACGTCCCAATACATATATTCAGCTCTATTTTAATAGCTTTAAGTCTAAAATACAGCAGCAACCAAAACTGATATGAAATGCTCAACTGAAAACACCAAACTCATGCAAAAAACACACCCAAAAACCCACAAATCTACACTGTTCAGCACAAAGGAAAACTCTGTATGAGCATGGACATGGAATAGCTTCAAACTCCCATCCTTAGCCTTCCTGGAAACCTGCAAAATCCCATTCTTGGGTCTCCCTGGAAACCTGCAAACTCCTGTTCTTGGGTCTCCTTCTCCACAGGTTTGGCAACCTCTGAAGAATAACAAAGAATCAGCCAAAAATCAAGTTCTGTAATCTGCCCAAAATGCCTCCAAACCCCCTTAAAAGAGGGCATAAATGTAACTCACGTCCAAGAGAGGTTAATGAAACATATTTTAATAATAATTTTCATTTATTAGTCCAACGGTTTCCAAAGATTAACCCCCTTTTTCCGAAACTTCACTTTCTTGGGCCTGGCCTGCCTTAGCAAAGATTATTATTTTTTAATTATTTGAAAAGGCGACATGACAAGTCCTCCCCTCCCAAACATTGCTTGTCCTCAAGCAATGGCTGAACAATAAACCAATCAATCCACCTGGATCCGAAATGTAGTCATGAACTATACTACTACCAATTAACTCAGGCTCCTGCAATATCCTCTGCAATATGACCAAGAGGAATCCATAATCAAACTGACAATTATAGCTCAACCAAACTCCAAAATCAGAACTTCCACAGTTAGAAACCCATGAGACACAAATGCTTAGAACATCAAAACCCAAGTAAAGTGGACTACCAACACAGTAAATACCATCAACGCATTCCACTGGCCTATACATAATGTACAATCCAACTCTGCAACAATGGTGAATGCTCTCAAATGAAACTATACCAAGTATGGAGAATCCACACACTATACAACTCCTGCAGTCAACACAACTCTATAGATCATCAGCCACTGTCTCATAACCATAACTCCCATGCACCCCTGATGGTGAAAAGCCATCACAAGATAAACAACAAGAAATGGAACCCAAACCAAATTTTCCCACCATCAACTCCTCAACACAAGGATCAATTGCTAACTGATGTACATATCCTGCAATATAATGTTGATTAAAAAAACTGACCTCATTCAACAACTCACCATGAACAAGTGATATAACCCACTGTGACTGATGACTAGCTAAGTCAGGAGATGGCATAGCCAAAGGAGTAGAATCAATAACAACACCTGCTGAAGCATCACTCCAAAACTCCTGCTCTAAGTCATGTATTATCAAGCTATCAATTTCAGGACCTATCGCCATGTCATGACAATCACAACTCTCATCCCGAGGCATCAAACTATTCCATGATTGATGATAAGCACTAGGAACCAAAGTACATCTCTGTATCATAATCTCATCAACATGGTCATCAAAGGTAAATTGATGAGCGTACCTCACAGTGTAATGCCGATAGAATTCACCAATCTCAATCAGTGGCTCAGACTATAATCTAGATGAAACTAACTGCAATTGATCATTAACCATGTTGGAACTGACTCCTACCTCCGAAGATATCACCAAGGGAGTAGTATTACTAGCAGGAACCATGCCAACTGCTGACTCACCAACATCACACATGATCTTTGATACATCTCTAGTCTCTGTGCCATAAGTACTAGAGGCCACCACCATGTCAAGCATACAACAATCTGCTACAACACCCAACTCAACTGAACTTGACTCTAGTGGGAATGAACCTGATATGCCAATGTTAGTATCAAGGATGGATGCATCCACATCTCCATTGTCTCTAACAATCTTGGCCATGGACATCCTCGGATCACCAAACACCATAGGTTGTGACTATATAGAATTAGGTAAAGACTGTAGTCACTCTAACTCCATGGTCACCTTAGCCAAATGAAACCGTGACTCCTTGAAAGCCAACTGTGTACTCTCAAGAATCTTAGAAGTCACCTCAAGCTGCTTAGTAAGCTCACTCACCTCATCTTCCTTGGCCAACAATGCATCATATGTTGTACTGACCCACTCCATGAGATAATCTCTATCAGCTACCAACTGCATATAATTCTATCTCAAAATCCAAATAGCCTCCCATAAAGAGTGGATCTCTGTCAAGGAAAGATAAATGCCTTCCTGCTCATCACTAGTAGGAGAAAAAACTGCTAACAACTGACGAGCAGCATCGAAATGCTGGCAAGTGATAGCAATGTCTCGGTCACTAACTCTCAACTGATTAGACACATGATGGCACTGGCTTGACTGTCTCCTACAAACCTCCTCTGATGCACTGTCTAAAGGAGTATCCTCAAAGTTACTAGTCTCTAGAGTATTACCATCCATATCCTGTGAATCAAATCTAAAGCTCATATATGGAGTATCAAAAACATTAGCATTGCTGTCCAACTCCTCTATACCCAAGGAAACTAAGTCTTCAAAACTGCCCATTGCATCCTCCTGTATGTCATCAATGCCAAAATGATCCTGGGACTCATCTGTACACACTGCCAAATATGAAAGATCATCAACACATTCCAGCAAGTATGGTCGATCGGATATATGAACAAAGCCCAACATCGGTGTATAAAAACTAATACCAACATCAGACAAGATACTGGCACAAGAAAAGACAACACCGTGTAATCTGCTAATCAAATCCATGATAGCACCCAAACAAACACTGCTACCAAAAAGTGTTAAAGATCTCCAGTCAACTGAATCCCAAACACCAATATAACAATCTTGAGTCCATATCCGTAAACTAGAATCAACTGGTAACTCAAGAAAACTCCTCACCTAAGTAATATGACCAATACCAACTAACTCCACATACTTGTCATGATGAGATAATGAAGTCACAATACTATCTTTGTTCACCTTCAGCTGGCTGGACAAATCATGTGAAGTACTACCAACCTCAACCTCATGTGATGAAGCATCTAACTGTGCCTGGTACTCTTTCTCAGCAAAGTCATGAATGCTCAATGTCTGCTCATCTCTACCAGGTATCTCACCATCCTGCACAACAACATCCTCATAATCATCATCTGAACCCACTACACTGTAGTCACTGCCTGTTGTAACTATACCATCCTGAATACCTGTGGCATCACCCTTTGACGACCTGTAAACAATTGTCTCAATCTGAGTATCAAGTTGACCGTTACTATCAATTTGTGTAATATCCTTTCCCACCACCTCCTATGGCAGAGTAGAATCTGAGACCTCTACCTGGCTATCAGCTAGTTTCTCAAACTCCTCATGCAACTTCTTTGGAATTGTGTCATCTGTCCTGTGAGAAAATATGCCAAATAGAAATCCAGTCAACTTATCCACCTTAGCTAGGTCAGATAACATCTCATTCATTATACGGTGGTGCTCAACCAACTGTTTAGACATGTCATGGCTTATTTTCATAATTTTATCTCGAATGTCTAAATAACCATCCTTTCTACTATTTTGACTCTGGCTATCAATTGTCCAAGATCGTTCCCTCTGAGACTCTGTACTATACCTGTCCATTCTGGATAAGTAGAGTGTAACCCCAATAGGATATAACTTCTTCAAACACCAAGAACTAACATGAAAATGATTAGAAGTAGCATGCAACCATAGATTTGGACATGCAACTAATTAGAAGCAACATGCAACCACCAAATTATGACATGCAAGATCTGGGTAGTTGTCAAAACTGACATGCAAGATCTGGGTAGTTGTCAAAACTGACATGCAAACTTCTACAACCACAAAATTCACCAAAAACTAACATGCAAATGATTAGAAGTAGCATGAAACCATAGATTTGGACATGCAACTGATTAGAAGCAACATGCAACCACCAAATTATGACATGCAAGATCTGGGTAGTTGTCAAAACTGACATGCAAGATTTGGGTACTTGTCAAAACTGAAATGCAAACTTCTACAACCACCAAATTCACCAAGAACTAACATGAAAATGATTAGAAGTAGAATGTAACCATAAATTTTAACATGCATCTAATTAGAAGAAATATGCAACCATAAATTATGACATGCAAAATCTGGGTAGTTGTCAAAACTGACATGCAAGATCTGGGTAGTTGTCAAAACTGACCTGTAACTTCTACAAACCCTCAGGCTGGCAAGATCATGGCTCTGATACCACTGAAATGTCCCCTTTTCTGATTTTATATGGTATTTCACACCTCTAATCATATTTTCAAAATCAAACAACTGCTATCACAAAGATCCACCAAATTTCTCAAGAAACCCCAAATCGGGTATGCCAGAAATTGTGCCAAAAGCTTCACAGCTTCACCAATTATTAATAAATCTAAAAGTGGATATTTTTACAGAAATTTCAGCAGCATAAAAGTCTACAAAATGAAATTTCCAGATCCGTATAACCTTTACACAACAGTTCTCAAATGTAGGACAAAAACTATGCTCATCAGGCTCCCAAAATTAACACAAAAATGCCCAGAAACACCACACAACACTAATAAACTATCTCAGAAGTTTAATCACGTCCCAATACATATATTTAGCTCTATTTTAACAGCTTAAAGTCTAAAATATAGCAGCAACCAAAACTGATATGAAATGCTCAACTGAAAACACCAAACTCATGCAAAAAACACACCCAAAAACCCACAAATCTACACTGTTCAGCACAAAGGAAAACTCTGTATGAGCATGCACATGGAATGGCTTCAAAATCCCATCCTTAGCCTTCCTGGAAACCTACAAACTCCCGTTCTTGGGTCTCCTTGGAAACCTGCAAACTCCTGTTCTTGGGTCTCCTTCTCCACAGGTTTGGCAGCCTCTGAAGAATAACAAAGAATCAACCAAAAATCAAGTTCTGTAATCTGCCCAAAATGCCTCCAAACCCCCTTAAAAGAGGGCATAAATTTAACTCACGTCCAAGAGAGGTTAATGAAACATATTTTAATAATAATTTTCATTTATTAGTCCAACGGTTTCCAAAGATTAACCCCCTTTTTTCGAAACTTCACTTTCTTGGGCCTGGCCTGCCTTAGCAAAGATTATTATTTTTTAATTATTTGAAAAGGGGACATGACATCATGACACATCTATGTTCACGTGGTGGCACCTGCAGCTGCACATCAATGCTAGCATGCGGTGCCTGCACCTTAGCGTGCGCACCTCCCTTTCATTATTGTTCTAAGTTTTTTTTAATTTTTTTTTTTTTAAAAGGTGTTAGTTCTAAAACTTAAAAACAAAACAAAAAGAGAAATATATATTTTATAAAATAAATTAAAAAATTAAAAAATTAAAAAATAAAAGAAAAAATAATTTCAAACCAAAAAAAAAAAATGAATAAGTCCTCAAGGGGGATTTTTTTTTCCTCGCTTACATTTTTCTCGCTATCCGATGACAAATCATATTTTTCTTTCTTGTGATGCATAGGTAACACAATCAGATGGCGTCGACATCTAGATCAACAACGAAACTAGTTGTTTACAAATTTCAAGGCATGACCCCAAAATGAATATTGCATGATGAGTATGCTGAGATGAAAGATACTAACCTCGAACACATAGACTTAGGAGAATTCTTAAGAGTATGCAACAATCTAACACAAAGGTCAACCTTGGTGTCTGTATTGATCTTATCTGGATTAGTAAATGCAGTGTCACATCCTTTTTTAATACAGTCATCTGAGTTGATCCTAACCCTATCTCAGCATTTTGTTCCTAATGAAAGGGTAATTAAGAGCATCACTAGAGAAGTGGTCTTAGATTTGTGACCTGACAACATTGAGAGGGTCTTTCATCTACCTAGAGCTGATCAATTCATCTGACTCTCCTATGAAGCAGTTGAGAGATGGTATAAAGATCACCACCAGGAGGACATTGACATCATACATTCCTTATATTTCATTTAGAAGCCACCTCAGGGAAAGACAATTAGCAAAGTGGATATGACACAGGGATACATGAAGGATGACATTGGATACTAAATCATTCTCCTAAGCAGAGTCTTGGGCTTACCTATAGTAGGCCATCTCACTCGATTTATGGTCAACTTCATTGAGACCATTAGGCATGCGAAGATACCACTAGATTGGGCCACCACACTAAGCATGAATTTATGTGACCAACTGAGGACAGTAAAGGACAAGAAGAAGTTCTATATGACTTCTTATGTGGTGTACTTAATTGTGGAAAGGGCAAACAACTATCTCAAGTTGTACAAGAAGGGTAGTATGCAAGACCCTAATGCATGGCCATACATAGTCTATCCTCAGTTGGTGAAGAAGAAGCTCTCGCCATAGAGAAAAGAGTACAAAATTGCAAATGATGCCTTCATGTTTGCCATCATTTGATTCATAGAGGGGAACTATGGGAAGAGATTGTCTGAGGAAGCCAAGGCATAGATCACAGCTCTCAGAGCATATTTCATCCAGTTTTAGACATTTACATACATTGGGGTAGGTGGTGCATCTATCAATTTGAAGAAAATCCCAAGGTACCCAAGTGAAAAGTTGGTCCTAATGGAAATATCTCAGTAGATTGAGTTAGCTTATGAGAGGATCAAAAGACAATGGAGACCTTGTTGGGATTGGCCTTTTGTAGTAGGAGCATATCAGGTGAAGAGAAAATAGGATATCCTAACTTTTGATTGGGAATGGGAGAACTGCCCTCTTGGAGAGTACAACTCTCCTCAGCCATTCTTTGACAATGTTGGTAAAGTGGAAAACCTAGCAGGAAAGGAGTTCTATCATGAGGATGCCATTGAAGATCATTGGATGAATGCCACAAATGACTATGATGTCTGCATTAGAGATTATTGTAGGATGACTTTGTATCTAGTAGAAAAGGCTCTCCATTTGACCATCCTTGATGAGATAAGGCTATAGGACTCCAAGGAATTATTGGATCCCCTATTCAATAAAGATAAAGTTGGGGAGAGACCCATTCTGAATGCAGAAGTTGATAGAGAGGAAGGAGATGATATTAATCATCGAGTGAGACATGTAATTTGAATGAAAAAGAGTTGAATTAAGAAACCCTTTCCACTTGATCCAATTCCAGATACAGTGATCTTCCATGCACATGCTCACCCAGAAAGGGATAAGGGAAGGAATGTCACAATTCCTATCTTTGCACTGTAGTCTCCTATCAGGCTTGATATAGTCTACCAGCTTGATCATCTAGTGGAATACTACCACCCTTCAGAGAGGAAGGGAAAACTAAAGAGAGTCTCTCCTTAGAGAATTCAGACGGAGCATTTTGGAGAACAAATCTCTTCCCAGCAACAAGAATCAAGTCCCCAAGAGCACCAGGATGGTGGAGCTTCTCATATCCAGGTTAAATTTCCATTCCCTCCTATTTTGTCAAGTCAATGAGAAGAGGAAGAAATTCTAGAGACCTCCATTCTTCCGATGCACAAAGAGCCCACTTCTCTTATTGTTCTATAGAAATAAAAGAGGATCAAGATTAGAATGAACAAGAGGCATAGAGTCTGTTAAAGATTAGTGCCTAATCCATCTATTCTTGAGACCATTCTAGACAAAGAATTAGATGAGGAAGAAACATAATTAGAAGAGGAGGAAGAAAAAGTACCCTTACAAAGGAGAACTTGCTTGGCAAAAGCCATAGATTTAAGTAGAACTTGTAGAACTCTCTTCTTCAGAAGATGAAGTGTAGTGATGGGTGAATGAGCAAAGGGAGCAAGGTGAAGATGTTCTTGCAATCCCAAATTTTGATTTCATACCTATGGGTATAGAGTTAGTTGGAGATAAGATCAGAGACACCCCTACAGGTGAACTTCAACATTAAGACTAGACACAAATGCCACCAAAAACACAAGGTCCTCATTTCACTCCTTCATCTCCACCATAGGTCACGATGGTAGATAAGGGTTCAGTCACTTCTACACCTCCAAGTTCAAAACAGGAACATGTTCAAAAGGAACCATCATTACAAGAGCAACCTAAACCAAGGGCTACTAATGAAGCATCAAAAGAGGCACAAATAATAGAATATGCACAACAACCTTATCAGGAAGTTGAGGATCAAACTATAGGATCTACAGGGATCAAGACTATAGAAGAAGAGTCCTTACAGCAGGAGACTCTAAGAAAGAGTGATAAAGGGAAGGAGGTAGTTGAACACATCCCTTCATCATCTAGAGCCAAGGTTGTAGAGAGACATATCCCAAGGTGGTTTTAGAAAGAAATAATGAGAAGTGCCAAGCATCAATTCTGTGCTTTAGAGGATGACATTTGTGATATTGCAAAGATTTTGAACAAGCTTGAGTCTCCATTACATGACGCAATTCCATTTGTGTTCATCACTTCCATACAAAATTAGAACTTATTTGCACAAGTGGCTCACCCTCTTGAAGGTATAGATGCAGAAGTTGTTAGTCTTGAGGACTATGAAGTGAAAGATATTATGTTGGGAAAGCCTACATGGGATACATCCTGATAGATGATGACTATGGGAGTCAAAGAGGTTCTCAAGCACATGGAACAGGATGAGATTGAAATCAGAGCACTTCATAAGCAAGTTGAGATCCTAAAAGGATATCTAGCCCAAGTTATTAGTCCTCTTGATCCTGAATGCCTTGAGGTGACTTTGAATACCATTCTTAGAAAAGGGGAAGGTGTGCGAGTCAATCCATTTTTGAAAGCTTGTCAGGAATGGCGAGATAGCCTTGAGGATAAACGTGTCACTATAATCATAGGAAGTTTGAAGTTGTTGCATGCTATGCAAGAGAATATTGATAAGATCATGGAAATTTTGAGGTAGGACTTCAGTATCATGGATGAGGTATGGGCATGGAGCAAAGATTTGCAAACTCTACAAGCCATAAAAGGGAAAAGGTACCGCATTCTAATTGATGTATATACTGGAGAAGAATTAGGCATGATAGATAATTGGATAAAGAAGATTGTCAATGGAAATAAAGTGATGGAAACATTGCATGATGAGATAGATAGGCTCAAGGACCAAGCCCGAGAGGGAATTTTGCAAGAAAAAAAGTTGTATAGTGATGCATGCTTGGATATCTTTGAAGATGAAGAATGAGAGAAGCTATTTCCAGTTGAGGTAGTCATGAAAATTTTTAGGAAAACTTTAGAGGAAGCATCTAGTGATGAAGACATCAAACAAGCCTTCAGGACAAAGTAGGCACTGTTAGAGTTGGACACCAAACTTAGAGATTTTGTAGAGACTCAAATTGAGGTGAACAACTACAGATAGAAGGTTAAGGATAAGTATGAGGCTTTGGATCTTCCAAATTCTACTAAGATTACTGAGATGATAGAGAAATTCGAGGGCAAAAATTCAAACATAGTTTGGGATGAAGATGAACAAAACCCATATGCCAGAATTTCATTTTTGACACTTAGTAAAATTTTGAAATTTTGACCCAATGGAGGTCCATAGCTTTGTAGATCCACATTTTAATGCTGCTTCATAGGTCCACAGCTCTAAAATTTAGAGGTGCACTGATAGTTGACTGCTAGTTCCAAAAATAGCACTTTGCATGCATCAGGAGCACATTTTGATGGCAAGTTAACTCCAACACATGCCTAGTGAAGGGCTAGCTTCTATTTTTGGCACCTCCATGCACTTCCACTTTGATTGATCACTTCCTCCTACTCTCTCTCTCATGCTTTTATTTTTCTTGACATGTAAAGGACTCATGCATCCAATTAATGAATAAAATATGGATGGAGTCCCTCTAAGCACCAGTTAGATTGTTAGTTTGTATATATTTAGTTTGTTTTAATGTTTTAAAAGAATTTTATTGCATCAAGATATCTCTCACTCTCAACACAAATTGAGGAGATGATTTCTTATAAATACCCCATTTTAAAATGTAACAAAGGCCACTGTTATTATGCAATAAAATTATGCTTTTGGTGCTTGCATTTGGAGTGTAGTTATTCTTGCCTGAATGTGTCATTGTTTTGTGAATTTTATTCATGAGATTGTGATTAAGCCAAAGGTTTATTGTGTTGTTTCTAGTTGTGCAATCTTTTAGTTCTAGTGTTTTCTATAGATATACGAATTTTGCTGACATAATGAGCTTGAGAAGAAATCACCCAGTTGTGTCTACATAACTTTTCGTCTTACATGAGCACACTTTTTGTGGCCTTGTAATTTGATGAAGAGTGAAACATCATTCGATTTGTTAAATATTTCATTGACAATTGCATCAGTGGATTCTAGGAAGCACTACTCCTGTTTTCATTGGTTTCCTACCGATTTCTTCGAAGGTTTAACTCGTAGCATGTTGTGTTCTATAGCTTATGTTGTTTAGGAGTTTTAATTTCAAGTCATTTGATTTCATGTTATTTTCTTTCAGTTTCATTATTTTCTTTGCTAACCCCTTGTTAGAATAGGAACACATTTTAGTTGCATTGTTAGTTACATGCATTAAAAAATAGAAAATATAAAAATATTGTTCTTTTGGTGTGATATTTTGAGACAGAGAACAAATTTACTTTGATTTTGAGATAAAAGAGTTTTTAGAACCATAAAAGGCCTCCTCTTGAACACTCACATTTATCTTCTACTGAGTGAATTTTGGTACGTCACAAGACAAATACAAAACGTTGGAGCAGATCCTTAAAAAGATTTTCTTTTCAAGAGAGGAATTACACAATGGATTCCTACCATTGACCTTGTGCAAAACGAATGCCCAACAACTTGTATGAAAAAATATTACTTTGTAAGAGTCCAAATTTTTTTGTATTCAGGCTACCCCATTCAAGGTATTGTATTCTGTAATCATCTTTTTTAACTTGGGCTCTACATCTATTTTGATTTGATTGTTCAAACCTTTCCATGGTAACCAAAGTTGAGTAGAATTTGTGGAAAATCATCCCCTTAGGCATTTCATCCATTCTCTACATAGAAGTAATCCATATGTTTCTAGGATATCAACCACATGTATACCAACAACATCTTGAATATGTGGGTTGATTGTTAACTATATTTGAACATCTTTTAACACACCAATGACTTTCACCTCTATTTTGTCCAATTGTATCACTATTCGGTTGGATGGTTGAGGGTTGAATCCTAATCTTTGCACTATGGACAATGACATGATGTTATGTGAAGCTCCTAAATTGATTAGGCAATTGTGGAGATTCTTCCCATATATCTTGATGCTGAGTAGAAATAGGGGAACCTCAACCTTGTCTTTAAACATAGTGGGCATTGCCTCTGAAATATTAATTTGTTGAGATGCTATCTTTTGAGGGGTAGTAATTGTATTATGGGATACCTTTGTATGATCCAGAGTCTTCATGAGCGCTTCTTGTTGTTGTGGACAATTTTGCAACATGTTAAACATCGACATGTTGGCTTTTGTTTGTTTCAAGTCTTCTATGGCATTATACCTTTTAGTATACCAAGAATGATTTTTCAATATCATTGGTACATTTCCTTGGTTTTGATTTTGTTGTCCTCCATATGGTGATTTAACTGGTACTAGATTTTTTCTCACTCTTAGATTGAGAGGAGTTGGTTGTTGTGTTGGGGGAATTCCATCTGTCATTAGTTCTTTTCTACTTATTAGATTGTACAAATTTTGATTGTCATTATGAAAAGAAAACATCTCTTCATGCTGAAGGTTAGGTTCCTGGCTAGATGGGAATGAGAATTCTTCATTAGCTAGCTGTTCTACCTATGCATTCTGTGCATAATCATAGGATTCTAATAGCATGGAATTAAATTGTATAGGAGGAGCATTGTCATTCACTTGTGAATTTTGAGCCATTTCTTGATTTCCATCATAGTATGAACCATCATTGTTAGATGCATTTTGACCATCATCATATTGATTGATATCTGTATACCAAACATTTTTTATTGTTATTGCCTGTTCGAATGCTTCCATTATTTGATGAGTTTTCGATTGTTAGTTTTGTCTTTGGAAGCCATTATTATAGTTAGAAGGATTGAAGTTGTTCCCTCCATTATTATTTCATGTATTGTTGTTTCCACTATTATTGTTCCCACTAAAGTTCCTGTTATAATTTTGGCCATAATTGTTGTTGTAGGGACCAATGTTGTTCCTTTGAAAATTATTATTTTGTCCTTGTGAAAATCTTAAATGAGTTAGCTTGTTGTTCATTTGTGACATAGTCTTTTTCATTTGACTGAATTCAAAAATAAACCTATTGTCTACTTCTGTGGAAACTATTTCCTTTTGTTCAAAGAAAGCATCTTTTGGTGGTTCATACCCTATATATGTTATAGCGAGGCTTTGCGGAGTGGGTGCCTGCTATAATAGAACTAGATTCATAGGTATGAATTGGCTAGGCATTGTGGGTACTCTGATAGGGTCTATTGGCATTGTTGCAATAGCTTGAGATAGAAGATCAATCCTCGTCCATTAGGATTGGCTTGCTTAGTGAAGATTATTGCTTCTACAAAGACCTTTTACAATGTATCAATATTTGTTGCAGGAAGTCTTCTTAGAAAGATAGCAGTAAGAGGGTCCATAGCATTTAGATAAATTTGAATAGCCACTTCAATTGGTATATTATATGGTGTTTCCAATTTGTGATATGCCATGTGAAAGTGATGATTGAAGCGTGAAACTATCTTAGCTGGGTCCCTTTTGATTGATATGAATTGTTGATATATCACCACTGGGTTGGTAAAAGTTTTGAATTGTTCTAGGAATACTCTTTCGAAGGTATCCTAATCTCTAATACATCCAGGTGGCAAATTGACATACCAATTAAAGGAAACTTCCCCCAAATAGTAGGGGAATAAATGAAGAACTACATCCTCATTAGAAATCTATGTTTGGTTGCAAATTTGTTTGAATACTTTGATGTGATCTTCAATAGTTCGTCTTTCTCCATAAATAAACCTTGGGCAAAACTTCTTGGGATTCTTAGGAAGGTTATGGAGTGCACCTCTCAAGTTGATTGGCGAGTCTACAACATTTGCAAAAAAGGCCATTGGAGGATTTGGTGGACCTAAGGGTGGTTGTTGTGGAGGTGGAGTTGCCATTAATTGAATGGCAATGATAGGAACTCTCTCTAGAATGAGAAGTAAAATCCCATCTTTCTTTTTAGTTAGCAAGATAGACTCTCTAGATCTCTGTCGAATGGGAATCAACACCCTAAAGGAGCCCAAATTTTGTAAAATTTAGGACCTCCATTTTTTGAAGTAATTAAAAGGTTCAATATTTATGCTTCTAGGTGAGTTTGTGTGTAAGTTTATCAGCATCAACATTTCAAATCATACTCAATGATCCATCATCATTTTTCTTAGCTCTCTCAACCTAATGATGAATCATTGAGTATGATCTGAAACGTTGATGCTAATAAACTTACACACAATCTCACATAGAAACATAAAAATTGAATAGCATGGATTGTGGAAATCTACTACAATTAATTAAAAGATTGTTATTGAGATTGCCAAATTTCCTCATCCATATCATAAGTTAAAATACAAATAAAATCACAACATTATAATTAGTGATAATTAAAATATTTTAACTACAAAGAAATTGAAGGAAGTTGGATAATTGAAATATTCTAACTACAAAGCAATTAAAGAAAGTTTGTGATGTTGTTATTGCTTTACTATAATAGTTGTAGCAATTTTTCAGAACTAGAAAATTTCAATTAGGCAGTTGATAGTTTGGATATAATGTCTCCAAAGGCTTTGTTAAAAGAAAGAAGAGCTTTACAGAAGCTTCTTGATAAAGCTTAAGTTGAGGAAGATCAGAAGAATTTATCTGTTATCATTCATTTTTTATATCTTTTGAAGGAATCTACAAAATGTTTTAGCTATGATTTTGAAAGCTCCAATGCATGATTGAAATGAAGTAGAAGAATTGCAATCAAAACAAATTCTCAAAGAAAAAGTAATTCATTTCCTATGGCCAGATATGTGAACAAACTGGTGTGAAGATATGAAGTTGTTCAAATGATTAGAAGGTAAATGACGTAGAAAGCCTAATGAATACTCTTCAAATGAAGGTGCTAAGTTATTTTCAAAGAGAGTTTTGACAAATATGATTTCTAGTGATATTCAATATGTTTCTACAATGATGAAACAATGAAGCTCACACCAAGGAGGACATGAATATGAAAGAAGAAAGCTTGTACCAAATGATACATGAAAGAACTAGAAGAACTTAGAGAATATAATGCACAGAAATAGAACAACTCCAACATAGCATAAGGTCACAAATTGATTTTTCAATTATATCAATGAATAATGGATGCTTGGATTTTGCATTTGAATGACTTAAACACCACACATTAAGGCTTGATTCCTAAGCTTTAAGTCTTAAATAGTCAAAGTTGAAATTTATTTTTTCAAGCTTAATTTCTTCCTTAGTGTGTGACGTTTAGGGGTGGCCCTTTGCGTTAGGATTCCATGTGGGTTATTAGTAAAAATAGAGTTCCTAGCTGAGCTCTCCCTCTTGTATCTCATTTTGTTTTAATATATTTTTACGCCTTTTTTAGTCAAAAATAAATAAAAAATTATATAATATTTCTAATCAATATAAACTTTCTAATATCACATTATATATTATTAAATATTATATAAATAAGCATGTTAATATATCATATAATATTAAGTAATATATGATTTTTATTATAATATAGTATTATGTAATTTATTTAATATAATGTTTAATATGGTAACACATAATGTGATTGAATGGGTCGAAAGGGGTCATAGGGTACCCTATAATCCCTTTTGACCCATTCGATGACATGGTGTGTGCTTAGGAATCCTATGACCCCTAAGCACACACCATGTCATCAAATGGGTCAAAAGGGGTCACAGGGCACCCTATGTTCTCTTTTGACCCATTGAATAACATGATATGTTCCTAGGGGTGCTAGGGATGCTGAGGACGTATATCATAGGTTCAAATGGGTCAAAAGGTGTCATAGGTTATCCTATGTCCCTTTTTGACCCATTTGATGACATGATATATTTGTAGGGTTATTAGGACCCCTAAGGATGTATATCATATGTTCAAATAGGTTGAAAGGGGTCATAGGATAGCTTTTGTTCCCTTTTAACCCATTTGATGGCACGATGTGTTTATAGGGGTTATAGTACTCTAAGAACCTATATCATATGTTCAAATGGGTCAAAAGGGGTTATAGGGTACCCTATGAACCCTTTCAACCCATTCAACGACATAATGCGGGTCTTAAGGGTCTTATGACCCCTAAGGATATTCATCATGTCATCGAATAGGTCAAAGTGGTCATAATGTGCCATATGTCCCCTTTCGACCCATTAGATGACATGATATGTCTTAGGGATTCTAGGACCCCTAAGGACCTAGATCATTTGTTTGAATGGTTGGAAAGGGATCATAGGATACCTTGTGTCTTGTTTCAACTCATTTAATGACACGATATGTTCCTAGGAGTCTAAGTACCCTATGAGCCCTTTTGGCCCATTTGAACATATGATATATGTCCTTAGGGGTCTTAGGGCCCCTAGGAATATGTCATGTCATCAATTGGGTCAAAAGAGGTCATAGGTACCTTGTGACCCCTTTTGACACATTCAAGCATGTAATATATTTCCTTAGGGGTCTTAGGACCCCTAGGAACATATAATGTCATTGAATGAGTAAAAATAGGACACAAGATACCCTATGACCCATTTTGACCCATTCAAACATATGATATACATCCTTAGGGGTCTTAGGACTTCTAAAAAATATAATGTCATCATCTAGGTGAAAAGGTGACATAAGGTACCTTATGATCCCTTTTGACCCATTTGAACATATGATATAAGTCCTTACGGGTCCTATAACCTCTAGAAACAAATCATGTCATCGAATGGGTCAAAAGGGTACCTTATGTCCCCTTTTGACCAATTTGATTACATGATGTATGTTCTTAGAGTTCTTAAGACCCCTAGGCATACATCATGTCATCAAATGGGTTAGAAGGGTACATAGGGTATCCTATGACCCCTTTCAAACCATTCAAACATATGTTATACATCCTTAGGGATCCTAGGACCCTTAGGACGAATGATCCATTAGAAAAAATGGATCATTAGTCCTAATAGGGTATCCTATGACCCCTTTCAACCATTCAATTAATGGTTGAATGAATTAGTTTCCATGCCTTCTGCATTTTTTGATTTATATAGGGCATTAATGGTTTGGGTGATGTGTACAACTTCATTTATTTTCCCCATATATAGCTCTACATTAAATTTGCTTTCCATTTTGATGCAGTTAAGCTCCAAACAAAATGCACCGCTAACCAAAATTTAAAAAAATTAAGACATCATGGATTTTTTCTGAAATTTTCAGCATTTGATCTTCATGATTTGCATAGTTTGTAGTCAAATTTTTTTTTAAAAATGAAAACAAAAACATGGTGTTTTTGTGAATTTAGGAAAAAAAACTAAATTTAGCTCTTTTTTTTGTTTAGTGTGTTTTGTCTGAGATCGGCCAGCACCAAAATCTATTGTGTTTTAGTTTTTTAAAAAAATTGGTCAACAATGCATTTTTTCTAAAGCTTAGCCACTTCCTATACTAGCTTCTTTGTTATTTGTACTAAACTATTTATGTTTAATTTATTTTTTTGTAATCTTACATCTCTAAATAAAGATAGGTTTGCAACAAAATGATTTTTTTAATGCTGGTAGGTATTCTCAATGACAGAAAGGGTGGAGTGTGATGATGTTAACAATTACTTTTTTAGCTTAAAAATTTGACAACCATCTGCACACCAAAATTTAATATTCATCATAAACATAATATACTTTAAAAAATAATTTAATATATACCACATTAAAAATAATTAGTTGGTAAAATTATAAGTTTTGATTAAAATAGAAAGCTAAAGTAAAATCTAGATACAATGAAATATACAGATTTTTGAGTGTAATAAATGAAAATTTAAGTATTTTATAAATGATATCTATGAAATTTTCTTTAAATATATTTCTTTAAGGCTCCGTTTGGTTGCAAGAATTGGGTGGGAATAGGAAAATCTAAATGCCCGCATTCGCTAATTTGACGTTTGTTTGCAAAATACAAAATTGGAATTAAAATTTGCCTATTCTAATTTGACCCTAAAACGAGCATAGCGGAATTCCTTCAAAAAAAAAGGAATACGAATAGCTTATTCTTATTCCAATTTTTAATATACCCAATTTGATGGGTTGTCAGGTCCGTGACTTTTTCGTTTGATTGTATTTTGTTACTCAAATGCATTTTTGGACTATTTTCTCTATTCATCATAAGATATAAACTAGATCAGCATTATTTAACGTTTAATATCTATTTTTTTTAAATGACAAAAAAAAGTAATATCAAATTTGATATCTTTTCTAAACTTCCATAAATTTATCTTTATAAATAAATCTTGTGTTTAGTCTTATAACTAAAAGTATGTTGAAAGATCATTTAAATACCATATTCATGATCTCGACTTATTTGTATTTTTTATTTTCTTTAATATATTTACAAATAAAATGGTTTTAGTTTTAATCTTATACTCATTATAAATATTTGATTTAATTTAGAATTAAATTTATAATATACAATATAATATGTCCTTTGAATTTTGATGAATTTCAAAGGTTGTGGCATATCTTTCACTTATAAAGTCAATTTAAAAAATAAAATAAAGGATAATTAAAATAATTTAGTTTTTTTTTAAAATTAATAAAAAACTATTTTTTATAATTAAAAATCTTATTTGTTTAAAATATTATCAAACTAAAAATAATAATTTAATTATTAAAATTTTAAAACAAAACTTATTCCACTTCCTATTTCAATTGTTGCAACCAAACGTAGAATATGCATATTTTGACTCCTCTTTCAAGTCAATCAAATAGGTACAAATGATATTCCAAAACTTATTTTAAGAATTCTTGCAACCAAATGTAGAATATGCATATTTTTTCAAGTCAACCAAACAGGTCCAAATGATATTCCAAACTTATTTTAAGAATTAATGAATACCAGAAGAGAGCTTATTCTAGCGTAGATGAATGTCGCATTCAACAATTCTTGCAGCCAAACAGGCCCTAAGATATCTATACTAATTCTAATGTTTAAAATCTTATATCTACTAATTAACAACAAATTGAAAATTGAAAATTGAACATGTGAAATTTTTTAAAGAAAACAAAAGTAGATTTCTATTTTTCATATGAAAAAACTGTGTACAAATTAGCAACCACAAAAACTTTCTAAATTGAGTAACGTAAAGTTCTAATTTTCCTATTCAAAGACCTTGGTGCAAACTATTACAACCCTAACCCTAACCCTAGTTCTCAACTAGTTTGAATTAAATCTCAAACCCAACATAATCCCTAAACTCTAACCCTAATTCTACTACTAAACCTAATTGTAAACTCTGACCTTGAATAAAATCTTAACCCTCACCATAATATTAACCATGATTGAAATTATAATCCTTACCCCAGCTTAAACTTTAATTCATCATAGTACCTCTCTTTGAACCAAACATTAAACCCTACAACCCTAGCTAACTATAATCTTAATGCTAAACAACATCATAACCCAAACCCTAAACCCAACCTTTACCTTGACCATAGCATAAACCCAAGCACTTATTCTAATCTTAATAATAAATCTTGACCCTAATAAAAATTCTAATTATTCTATTCATAAACCATAATCCTAATGTAATATAATTATGTATGAAAATTTATATAATGTCTTTTATGTTGCAGTGCTACTTATCTTATACATACTTATTATATATAAAACAACAACTCTCATGGAGCTAGAAACCTTATTCTAACCTTAATAATAAATCTTGATCCTAATAGAAATCCTAATAATTCTATTCATAAACCATAATCCTAATTCAATATAATTATATATGAAAATTAATATAATGTATTTTATGTTGTAGTGCTACTTATGTCTTATATACTTGTTAAAAATAAAGGAGGCTTGTTCTATAGTTAAAGCACATGGACTAAACATAGAAGAAGCAAGGGTAGAAACACAATCCTAAAAAAGTTTAGAGGTCTCATTTGACTTACAAATTATTAATAGATTACCAAAAAAGAAGACAAGATTAATAGAGCTCTAATTATGGTTGGATACTTTCATTTTTTTGAGTAGATGAATTAGCTAATTCAACATGTGGTTGATTTGGAATTATGATACACGAGTCATATAGATATAATCCTATAAAAAAGATAGATATGCCATTTAAACATCATACTTTTGTATCTAAAACAATTGTGATTCATTTTTCTTAAGAATGTTCTAAAAACCTAAATCAATATTTATATTTTTAAATTTCTTTTAGATAAATTTATCAATGAGAAAAAAAATATAAGAATTTTTAAACAAAATATTAAGTTTCTTAACACATTAAAAATTACTAAAGAAAACTTTAAAAATAATTTAAGATGTCAAATTTTGATTTTATGCCCATACGAACTAAATTAACTGGGGATAAGATTCAGGATACACCAACCAATCAACCTCAATAGGAAGATTGGACTTAGATACCCCCAGAGTCACAAGGATTCAAGATAGTTCATGTATCCACGTCCCTGTTACCAATCACAGTTTGTGTTGACAAGGGATTAGTTACTCCTCCTCTAGGGATAGAAATGGAACAGGTCTAGGTAGAACCTGAAAGGGAGCCACAACAAGTATCTACCCATGAAGTGTTAGAAAATGGAAAAATAGGTGGCCAACCTCAACAAAATTCCCAGGACATAGAGGTGAGAACTGTGGGCTCAACCAAAATAGATAATACAAAAGGAGAGCCATTGCAAAGGGAGAAAATCCCATAAAGGAGTGATAAGGGAAAGGGGCAGCTAAAATGACTCCTTTATCCTCAAAAGGAAAAACTTCCATAGAACAGATTCCAAGATGGTTGCGAAAGGAAATGATAAGAAATAAGAAGCAACAATTCAATGCAGATGAGGAGGATGTGTTAGAATTGATTGAGGTTCTTTAGAAACCTAGGTCTCCACCAAAAGAGGCACAAGCATTGGCTTTCATCACTAGCGACCAGAATCAAGATTTGTTTGCACAAGTGGCTATTCCTCCTCCTAATACAGAAGTAGAAGATTTGACTCCACAAGACTATCAAATCAGAGAGGTTATGCTTGGAAAGCCTACATTTGATTCAACGAAGCTAATGGTCACTATGGGAATGAAAGAAGTGTTTAGAAGTTTGGAAAGGGAAAGGATAGAATTGATAACACTTCGAAGAAAAAATGAAATCCTAAATGGATATTTAACTAAAATTGTTGGTTCCTTAGATCTTAAACACCCCGAGGAGACCTTGAATGCAACAATTGAAAGGAGAGATAGGGGAGGGGTACAATTAGATCCATTTTTGAATGCTTGTTAGTAATGGTGGGACAATTTTGAAGATAAGGTTGTACTCATGATCTAAGGTAATCTTAAGCTGCTACACATCATGTAGGAGAATGTGGATAAAATGGTAACAATTTTGAATCAAGATTCCGTCTTATGGATGAGGTACATACCTAGTGAAAGGATTTAAAGGTGTTATAGGCAATAAAAGGCCAAAGATATAGAATGCTCATGGATGTATATATGGTAGAAGAATTAGATTTTATTGATGATTGGATAGAGAAGATAGCAGATAGTAATAAAGTAATGGAATTATTACATGCAGAGATCCACCAGCTCAAGGACCAAGCCTGAGAGAAAATTTTGGAAGTAGAGAAACATTATAGCAATGCATGTTTGGACATTTTTGAAGACAATGAACATGAGAAGTTGATACCTATAGAGATAGTAGTCTAGAGATTCATGAAGATTTTTGAAGAATTTTCTAATGATGAAGGTATTCAGCAAGCATTTAGAATAGAAGAAGCCTTGCTAGAGCTGGATACCAAACTTGGGGAATTTTCTAAGACCCATATAGAGGTAGATAATTACAGGTAGAAGATCAAAGATAAACATAATAGCTTAGATTTAGCAAATGTGGAAAAGGTCATTGAGATTATTGAGAAATTAAAAGGCAAGCACCTAGAGATAGCTTTGGTATGAAGTGGGACAAAACCTAGAAGCCAATATTTCATTTTTGGTACTTAGTGAAATTTTGCATTTTTGGACCCTTGAAGTGTGTTGTTGTGCCAAGTGTGCTGATGCATTTTTTGTCACAAAGTGTTCGAAGAATTTTGAAGAATTCAAAGGTGTGCTAATGTGCTTTCTTCTGAGGTGCACTTCTCCAGAGGTATGCTGATAGTTAACTACCAATTCCAAAATTAGAGTTTTTCATGCACCAAAAGCAGATTCTGATAGCAGTTTAACTTTGACAGACACCTATAGAAAGTTGAGCTTCTATTTATGACACTTCTAGACACTTCTACATGAACCAAAGTCTCTCTTATTCTTATTTTCTCATTATTTCTTTGTTTTATGACATGTAAAGGCTCATGCATCCAATTAATGATGTAAAAATGGATGGAGTCCTACTAAGCACTAGTTAGATAGTTTGTTTGTATATAATTAGTTTGTTTTATTAAATTAGAAGCATATGATTGCATGAAGATATCTCTCACTCTCAACACAAATTGAGGAGATGATTTCTTATAAATATAGGATTTTAATATGTAATTAAGATCACCATTATTTTGCAATAATATTATGCTTTCGGTGCTCACATTTGGACTGTAGTGATTCTTGCCTAAATGTGTCATATTTTTGTGAATGTATGTTCATAGAATTGTGATTGAGCCAAAAGTTTATTGCATTATTTATGGTTGTGTGATATTTTAATTCTAGTGTTTGCTATGGTTTTACAAATTCTGTTGATGTCTAGTTTGAGAAGAGATCACCCATTTTGTTTCTGCATAACTTTTTGTCTCGCATGAGCACATTTTCCATGGCCTTGCAATTTGATGAAAAGTGAAACATCTTATAGTTATTGAATTCCCATTTATGATTGCATTAGTGGAATTGAGGAAGCACTGCTCCTATTTCATTAGTTACCCACCGATTTCTTCGAAGGCTTAACTCTCAGACGTGTTGTTTCTGTAGCTTATGTCCGTTAGCATTTTACATTCATGTTTATTTTCTTAATTTTATTGTTACCTTATCTTCGTTATTTTCTTTATTAGCCCCTTGTTAGATTAGGAATTCATATTAGTTGCATTGTTAAATTGCATACATAAAAAATAGAAAAATACAAAAACATAGTTCTTTTGCATGTTTTATTTTGAAGCAGTGAACATATTTGACATCTCATATAAAATCATCTAAATGAGAAAAAGCCTCCTTGTGAAAAAATATATTTATCTTCAATCAAGTGGATTCCAGTAGGTCGCAAGATCGCTTAGAACCTTGGATTTGATCCTTGGATTAGTTTTTCAAGAGAGGAGTTTGAAAGGATTCCTATCGTTAAGCATTGTACAAAATGACAACTCAATAGAAGTGGCTCTAGAAGGAGGGCATCTTGATTTTTAGAATAGAAGAAAAAATTGCCAAATTTTCAAAATTTTGTACTTTTTAAAACTTCAAAAAAAATTCTAAGTTTCTAAGAAATTATGGTGCACTATTGCACCTACTATGCTAGTGTGCTAAATTCTAAGCTGCACCTTATTTGTGAGAAAGTGTGCTTCTGCAGAGGTGTGCTTTTTCCTGAATTAATGCAAACTTGAGGATCTTAATCCAAAATTCCCATTTTAGTGAGCTTTGAGATCTTCTCCAAGTAGACACAAGTTTCTCAAGCTTAGCCATTTCTGCAAGCCTCACAGTGACAAAGGAATACCTCGAATTCAACCACTTCCATTCAACATTTTATCATCTTCTTCAACTCCACCTCCACAATAGAAAAAATGATCCATCTGCATACATATTCCAAAATCCAAATAATAAAACAATAAAACTCACTCAACCCACGCTAAGTGACTTACCTTAAGATCCTAGACAAAAATAATACAGACTAGAAAGAATGGGTAGAGCTCGCAAGAAATTTTACAAAAACATATCTAAAAGGTATCTTTATATATTTAAAGAGAAATTTTTTATGGTGCTTATTACATATTATCTATAAAATAGAAAAAATGATCCTTTTGCATACATATTCCAAAATCTAAATAATAAAATAATAAAACTCACTCAACCCGTGCTAAGTGACTTACCTCAAGATCCTACACAAAAATAATGTAAACCATGAAAAATGGGCAGAGTTCACAAGAAATTTATATAAACATATCATAGAAAATATTAAAAAATACACATAATACATAGAATGATTTTTTTATTGTACAAGCTCCTCCTATTTTATTGAATAGAAAAATAAAGAGTTGAAAGCATGAGCTATGCAATATTAGTTCAATTTTATCAACCCTAGACTCTTTTCTTAGCTCCACTAAATGCTAGGTGATCTTCTACTTCTAAGATATACTCCATTTTTTGTTTTCATAAGCCTTTGATTTCCTTGGTCATTTTGGGGTATGGATGAGTTTTTACTTTCCAGCTTATTGATGTTGATCAAGAAACATATTCACTCCAATAGTTTCCTTTGTAATCATAAAAACTAAATTCCACCATTAATAAAAAGAATTTCAATGATCTCAATGCTGAATGTAATTGATTTTTGAAAGACATGTGAGGATTAAGTCTTTTTTTTAATTTAATCAAAGGAGAAAAAGAATGTACCAGGATGACATCTGGGATAAGATAAGGCTTAGAGTGCTCATGGGTTGAGCACCATAACCCAAATTATTATATGATTATTTGAAACAAAGAGATCTAATGGTAGCAACTTTTGAATCGGGTGTGCATGAATATCCACTAGGTCTATGAAGCACAATTCTAGGAGTTGTTTGTGCTTGTCCTAATACTACTTGGATAGGAAACATGGTATGCCCAATTCAAGGGGATTACTTCCCAAATTAAAAAAAGAAAAAAGGTTATTGACTAAAAAAAGTTTGTATACTTAAAACAAGGTTATTGATTTTGGTGCGGACTAACAAAATACATAAAATGATATTATATTAAAAATAGGGTTGTATTTGATATTATGTTTAATTCATAATTATAGCTAGATACTATATGACTCCCTATTTGAATTGTGTTCCCTCTATTTTTTGCTGAAATTTTATGTACCAAGATCTTACTTTGTGCATACATTGATCATTATAAGTATATGATGATTAGCTAGTTTAGTATTTCATTAAATAGCATCAGACACAAATTATTTATTTAATTGAACTCCTTTTTGAGTTATTTACTCATATATTTTCAATCACTTTCCTTAGTGTTATCCTAAGATGATATGGGCTTTTCTATGCATCATAAAAATATGGAGAAAGAAATTGAAATTATATTATAGAATATATAACAATAGAGAAATAATATAGCTAGGAGAAGCAAGGATTTAGGTTACTTGAAGATGGAGAAATAATTTTTCAATTAAAAATAATTTAAACAATTAGTTATTCCTAGCTAGTAGGATCAAATACAGTTTTTCAAGTGATAAAATTGCATATGCAGATGCATCACTTACATGCCAGGCATGAAGTGCATTCTCCAACTTATAATGAATGGTTAGATATAAAGGCTTCATAAGTTGGTCCAACAATGAAAGCCAAGAATGTAACCATGCATGTATTGGCATAGTCTCCCTATGAGGATCCCAAGTATCTATTGATGTTATTAATTTGGGCATCACTATATGATCCAAAATGTTATGAAGTATTAAATCTGATAGTAACTTCTCCCATCTCCCCAGAGAATGTAGCATAGGTTCAAGGTCCCTTGGTTCCTAGGGATTTGTAGAAGCTATTATCATTGCTAGAAGAATAACTTCAGAGAAGAGTTGAGTGAAAGGAGTTGAAGAATAAAGTTCTGCTTCTATGTAAATGCCATAATCATGAGGCTCATTCCCTTGCAAAAGCCTCTGCCACAATGACATTACCTCTAAACTATGAAAAGGATGTTGAAGTGGTTGCCAACCTTGAAACACTCTTATAAAAAATGGAAAATAAAATGTAGATGCAATACATGAAAAATTCCAAGGTGATCATGACAAATCCTAATATCCTAATATCTTAAATGCAATAAATTGGAAGGTAAGAAGCTTGTGAGAGGTGTTTTTTCTTTAAAGATCCCATGCACACAAACTTTGAAAGGAGAAAATAGATAAAGAACATAAAAAAAAACTAGAAAAATGTTACAAACAAAAAATTTTGAGAAACAATTTTTTAAGATATTAGGATATGCCGGTATAAGCAAATGTAGATGTAATTTCCTAGGTGATCATGATAGAACAAGACCGAATGTAATTCCTACTATAGTTTGGTCAAACAATGATGAAGTTTTGACACAATAATGACTCATGTTTAACACCATTCACTCACACATGAATAAACCAATAGATGGCTAAGTTGAAGGAAAAAAGAATTCAATTGAAATATGAACTAATGATGAATCATGTGAACAATTCTCTAAACGTTTAAGAAAACAACAAGAAGAATGGAGGGAGTGACAAGGATTTACAAACAAGAGGAATAAAGAGGAAAGGGGATAGAGGGCAAGGGGCATAGGTGTTTAATCCTTGATAGCTTTCATTTCAACATTCAAGTTTTCAAGATTGGTCAATACCCTCACTTGTGGACCTCTCATGTCAAGCACTTTTTGTACTATTTCAACACCATGTTCTTACTTCTGAGCTAACAATTCTTTAGGTGCATTTTCTTGTAAAACATTAATTTTGTAAAACTTTTTGTATCATTTCAAAACCAAATGTTTCTTTCAAAACCATGTGTGTAGATATAAACATTAAGTACAACATGTCCAATATTTTTGCAAGTATACAAATTAATTACACCAAATTTTTCTTTCAAAACCATATGTGCAGATATATAAATTAAGTACAACATGTCCAATATTTTTGTAGATATACACATTAATTACATTGAATGTTTCTTTCAAAACCATATGTGCAAATATAAACATTAAGTATTGTTGTGGTTTCACAATGCATGCCCCATTTCCTAATGAAAATAGGGACCCCTACTTCTTTTTTTTGGCTTTCAGACTCCTAGTCCAATATCTGAGCCATTTTTAGGTCTCCCATAGCCCCCCAGGTCATGTAAAGGTTTTTTCAAAAAACCTAGAGGTAAAAAATTTAAGAGATTTAAAAGAACAAGATATTATTGAGGATTTTGGTACACTAGGTGCAACTCACTAGGTGTGCTACTGCGCCCAAAGTTGGAGATGGGCCCTTTTGTGCATTATTTAAGTGCAGCTACACAATGACACACCTATGCAACTGCACTGAACATCTTCAAAGGAAATCTATTTATAGGGAGAGGGGGGGTCCCCTCCCTCACTTTTCCTTGGCTAGACTTCAGATTTCTCTTTGCACCCAATTTCTCCTTGCATCACTACAACTTTGCACAAAATGAGGTGTGACATATTCCTCTA
This sequence comes from Cupressus sempervirens, assembly GCA_028749045.1. Taxonomy (NCBI): domain Eukaryota; kingdom Viridiplantae; phylum Streptophyta; class Pinopsida; order Cupressales; family Cupressaceae; genus Cupressus; species Cupressus sempervirens. The sequence continues at coordinate 70,777,754 of CM053787.1, forward strand.
CTCTACAAAACCTACACACAACACAAGATGAGTTAGAACCCCTTGAGTGCACTAATGTTCACCCAACACCATTCACTCAATAACATAAAAAATTAAAACAATGTTTCAAAAAGAAAAAACCCAAATCAGGTGTGCAACAGTGCACCTATCTGGGTGTGCTGATGCACAACTGATTCAACCCCAAAACATTAAACATAAAAAAATCTTAAAAAAAGAAAGACACAAAAAGAATTAGGTGCACATCAACGCACCTAATTGGGTGCACTAATGTGCATCAATATCCACAAAATCTAAATGCGAGAACTCTTTTGGTGTGTAGTAGCACACCTAAAGGACATAAATAAAATGCAATAGGATTTGCACATTAGTTGCATTTATTATGTGGGCTTGATGCACTAATATAGTATATATAAGGTTTTAAAGTAGTTTCTGTTGGTTGTTAAGAAATCATTTTTGGTTATAGGATGTTACTATCCATTTTGCTTAATCCTAGACTAATCAACGTCTTTTTGTGCAGATATAATGGCATCCTCTTCAGCTTCCTTCGGTGAGAAAATGACACTAAAACTTGTTGTATTTAAGTTCCGAGGTGTTTCAACAAAGTCAAGATTTCAAGATGACAACTTAGAAATCAAGGATACTAATTTAGGACATACAGACCTAGGGGAATTTTTGAAGATTTGCAACAAACTGACTAAGAGGTCACAAATGGTTTTTGCACTCATTCGATCAAGACTTGTCAATGTAGCTTCACACCTAGTATCGATACAATCTTTAAAGGTTTTCATGACACTTTGTCCTTGAGGAAAGGGTTGTGAAGAGTGTTATAGGAGAAACTGTCCTTGATCTGCACCCAAAGAATATTGAGAAAGTATTCCATATCCCTAGGGTAGATTATTTCATTAGGCTTACATATGAATAGGAATAAAGGTGGTGCCAAGAACACATTGAAATGTTAGTGTAGTTTTTAAATTTCCTAGTGGGTTATTTATTTTTCCCTATATTGCTAGTTTTTTCCTACACTTTTAATAATCTTGCTTAGGTTAATAAAGCATGTCTTATTTAGAAAGTGGTTGTGAGGTATCACCTTCCTACATATGAGCATCCATTATCTATCTTAGGAAGATACTTTACTATTTTTAGTCTGATAGATGGTTGCTCCTCATTGGTCGATGTTGCCACCTCCTCCCTCTTCCTAGTCTATATAAGCATGCTACCTGGCTTATATTTGTGATTGATTTCTTTTGCATCCTCTTAATGGTATTTTGCTTCCAGTATTTGCAATACTCTCTTGGAGACTTACTCTATGTTGCTATTATGATTTTATATCATTTGCATTCATAGTTTAGATATCTATTCTTTGCACTAGTTTTCTGGGTTATCAATATTTTCATATTCTAACATGGTATTAGAGCTTTTCTATATGCAAGAGTAGATTTTAGTTTCCTTATTTGAGAGATTCGAAAGGGGGGGGAGGGCTAATAAATTTTATTGTAGTTTTTTGAAAAATGAAGTATGCTCTTCTCTTGCATCTTTGGATGATCTTGAGAATCAGAAAAGTTTTGACAAAAATATTTTTAATCTCTAGGGTTTCAATCTCAAATCTAACAACCAACGTGCATATTTAGAATTTTCAATCAGTATTGTAGGTTACAGCATGGCATTGATGGACTTAGGAAGCTGATCTTGCATTTGCATGTCATATTTTGGTTGCTGGGGTGGTTTCTTGATTTTTGGAGCCATTTTTTTACTGTTAAAGGCGTTTGATTTACACTACAACAACATCTTTTGTACATCAACAAGAAAATAGCTTTCTGAGTTTTGTTCGTAGCACTAAAAAACTATTTGGGTGTCTTTTAGTTTTTGCATGCAAGCTCTATATTTTGTAGAATTGAGCACAGAAAGCTACAGCCATACCCGTCTCCATAGGCAATCACAAATTTGAACGCAATTTTTAAATGTCTCGTTCTTGCTCATACGGACTCCGATTTTGATGATTCTTGTTATGACCTTGGCTATTTTTTTGTGCTCTATCCACTAGTGGAGTTGTTTTTTTATTTTCATGCATGAATTCTTCAAAAATTATAGATTCTCAGCCGTGACTATGAGCAGTTCTCATTTTGGAAACTTCAGAGGATCATAACTTTCTCATACGAAATCATGTAAGGACAATTTTTTTTTTTGAAAGTGCATAATTTTTTGAGTAGATTGCAGTGGTGCTATTTATTTCCTTCATTATTGTGCCCAAGTTTCACTTTTAGCATATGCTCTTCATGAGGGTTTTTAATGCATTGAAATCAAGACCACTAATAATTTTTTCTAGTGGTAGTTGTAAATGCAAAAAAATAAAGTGCCAAATCATATTTCTTTGGGGGGGTTCTTTGATTGAGTAAAAAGGGGGGGCATTGTCGTGGCTGGGTTCTCTTTTTTTGGCATTTCTTCTCTACATTTCTTCATCATGGATCAAACAAATATGGCCATCCTAACTCCATACAATTACTTTGAGTGGAAATCATGTATGACAATTCACTTAAGAAAAGTTGGACTAAATAGGATAACTATGAGACTTGAAACTAAACCTACTAAAGATGAAGACAAGCCTAAGTGGTTTAACAAATGTGATGAGGCATATGGAACAGTGTGTTTGTTTGTTTCTCCTAATTTGCTATTTCACATTGAATCTTTGGATACACCAAATCAAATATGGTTAAAGCTAGAAACACTATTTGGAACACAAGATTCAATGAGGGGTCATATGTTGAAAAATGAACTAATTAGTTTAAGTCCAAGCAATTTCAACAAAATCTAAGATTTCTTCATTAAATTGAAGTCACTAAGGCTGTAGTTAAAACAATGTGGAATTGAAAAGCAAGATGAACAATTGATTCTTAGCATTCTCTCTAAGCTAAGTTCAGAATATTCTTTGTTTGTCTCTACCTTCTATGCTACTAAGGGTGCACTTGGTACTCAATTCACCATGCCATCTTTAGATGATTTTGCTGTTAATCTCACTCGAGAACAGGACAAACTAATCTAGATGGGCACTCTTAAGTCCTCTAAGTCACATGCCTTGGCTGACAACCAAGCTACAAAAGAACAAAAAGGACAAAGTAGTAACAACAATAGTAAGGACAAGAAACAAAAGAATAGCAAGGAGAAGAAGGAACATATACTAGTTGCTTCAAAAGAAACTATTGATACACCATCTTCTAAGGGTGATAAGCTTAAGAAAGAAAAGGTCCAACATGCCTATTGTAAAAGACCTAGTCATGATGAACATAAATGTTTGAAGAAACAAATTGATCACTTGCCTCACATTCTTGAGAAGAATAATATCAGTGTTCCTAAGTCTACCAAACAAAGTTCAAATGAAGGGTCTAACAAGGCAAACGAAAACAACAAGGGGAAAGGAAAGGGCAAGGCCCTTATTGTAGTTACATCCTAACGATCCACTTGGGTTCTTGATTCAGGTGCTTTCCACCACATGGCTTCTGTTGGTCTGACTTTTTGTGTGATAGAAGTCTTTTGTCCAATTGTAGAAAAGTCAGATTTTTCATTCTAAGTGAAACATAGGGTTTCTAGATAATCCATCCATTTGCTAGCCTTTGAATAAAAAAAAAACCTTGTGAAAACCCTATGTTATTTCTATTCGTAAGTTGTCAGGCACGAAACATTTGAATTTTCAAATAAGGAAAATATTTTGTCGTCTTTTATTTTCTCTGCCCCCGAGATACCTTTCCTCTCATATTCCCCAGCTGTTTGATCTAGGTAGATCCACTGTTATCGTTACCTCGCTATGCAAACATGGGCACTTTTTATGTATGGCAAGGTAGCGAGTGCTGAATAGTTTATAAAATGGGACCCCAAAATGAAGATATGGCGGTCAGAGCTTTGTTTTCTGGCTGATTTATTATTCAAGTACACATTACAATTACTGAAAAAACAAGAAAGGGGACCTAGCAGAAGCAGTCTGAAGTCAGAGCCAGAATGATAATTTTTCCAATGCTTTGCTACCTTGCTGTCAGAAAAATTTCACATCTCGTTGTTAGTGAAGTAGCGAGGCTTGCGAAATTGAAGAGCCAGTGACATTGCAATTCATCAGTACCATGACTAATCTAGGTGGCATGACAAGTAATAACTATCGTTGTCAGATGTAGTTTAATAGCAGAAATAATGATCTGATGGACCTTTGCATTTCACACTGCCGAAATTCATCAAAGTTTCCGGAGCTCGCTACCTTGGTACCGAAAAAATTTGACATCTCGCCGTTATTGAAGTAGCGAGGCCCCATGAAATCAAGAGCTGGTGGGACCTTTGGTGACGTGGGATGATGATTGAGACTAAAGTAAGATCTTAAAGGGTGCCAGTTGTGCAAAATTCCGTACTTCATCAATGCCCTTCTGATCAAATATGCAAAGAGATCCTGAGCATCAGATTATAACAGAATCAACAGTCCTCGCTACCTCACTTTGAAAAGTTGCATGCTCTTTAAGCTATGTGACATAGCGAATATGAATCAAAAGACTACGTGCAGTTTCCTCACCTTTGATTAGACCTATGATCAATGGCTATCGTCTTCTTGCTATGAAGATTTGTGAGGGAGATATATATAGTGACATAGCGAATAGGGCCCATCACATTCTTTCTGAGCAAGCCTAGTAAAATATCATTTGCCAATTTTAGATCAGATCAATGGTTATCGCTGCTTCGCTATGGAAAGGTGCTCGTTCCTTATGCATAACGAAGTAGTGACCTGCTGACATGTGTCCTTAGTTACCAGTGGGTCCGCATATAAGTGCCATCAAGGAAAGAGTTATGTACATGGTAAGTTTTCATTGGATGAATTGACCAACATGTCAAGTGCAACACCTAGTTGTTCTCTCTGTATCACATGATTGTAGGGTTTTTGAAGATCGACAGCGCAGCTTTAAACACAGAATGTGGTGCCACTCTCTGTATTAATTATACATGAAAGCATCACGCATGAAAAAATAGAGTATAAAATAGAAGATTTCATCAGTTCATCTTACGCGAGCTAAGATTTTGAGCCATTCTTGTGCAGAAGCAATTACTAAAGGAAAGTGTGCTGAAGTTTGGCAGAATTTGTAAAATTGTCTGTTCGTAGAAAGATTGCAGAAATATAGAGGAAAACAATAACAAAATTCAAGTAAGTAGTACTACCATAATCTTTGTAGGTTTTTCCAGTTCTAAAAAATAGTCCAAGATGCCTCTGAAGAAGGGATTTTTAGGTCAAATAAACTATTTGGATAGAAATGTGCATGATGACTTGCTTGAGTTACTCCCTGAGTCTATTGTAGAGACAGTACAAGTTAAAAGGTTAACCTCTTTGAACCCTAGGCTAAGGATAGCTGATGGATTGTATGACAAGGGTAATTGGGTCCAGGATGCTCAAACTTCTCAAACTGGTTTGAGTTTTTTCAAGAAATGGTTTGCAGAAAGGAAATTATATGCCCCTCATGCCAATATATGGAATTTTGATTTGGGAAAGCTAGTTGTTCCCAGTGTGTTTATGGATTATGACCTTCTTGAGGCCATGGTGAAAAGTTATGATCAAGCCACTAAGGTAGTGAGATGAAAGGATGGTGAGGTTTTAATTACCATCAGTCCAGAAGAAATTAGGGAAGTTTTCAGTCTGGGACATCTCACTAGGTATCATGTGCCCATTGATTTGATACAGTTAGAAAAAGAATATATGTCCAAAAGGGATGTAGTTAGATAGGGTGCACTGAAGGCCCACATAGGCAGAATTGGAAACCTAGCAGCAATAACATCATCTTCTAAAGAACCTTTCAAGAAATCATGCTTTAATGCCAGGGCAGTAGAGATATACAGGACCCTGTGCAGAGTCTTCGGAGAGCATGAAGAAGATTTTATTCCTGTGAACTTCATGTATATGATCACCAAAATCTCCTCCTTCAGTGTAGAAATAATTTTTGATTTTGCATCTTACCTGGCTAATGAGATTCATAGTGGATTGGTGGGGATTGCAAAGGGCAAGGTGGAAAAGGTTTGGGGTCAGTACTCCCTATTGATGCATATGTTTCTATTTAAAGGGGTTACATATTTCGATAAAAAAATGGTTTTAAATAGGGAACAAGAGGGGGAAGCACTACCAGTTCAATTATGGAGTGCAGACATGACTGGGGAAGCAAAAAATGCTAGTTTTGTTAGATTTGATAAGCACTTTACTTCTAAACTAAGATGCCTCATATTGAGTGACAATCCCAAAATTCCTAAGCCACTAATGCACCTTGTTAGGCCTATGGACAGACCCCATAGTCTAAAAGTTTCACATAATTGGGGAGATATCATCCCATATCCAGTCTCAACTGTAATTAGGGTTTATGGATTCAAAGGGACACCCCATGTACTACCTTATCAGGTGCCTTTAAAGGTAGGAATAGCTAAATTTTTATGGCAGTTGGGAGGAGTGGAGGAGACCTTTTTGCATAAAAGGGGAATAGGATCAATTTTTCCTACTTGCACTGTAGCTCACCAGTTTGTAATAACTAAAGAGGGGTGGATCTTCCTCTACAATTTTTTGGATCAATATAAGATGGCAGTATCTCATTCTCATTTTTGTGACACAGAAGATTTCTTTTACTCTACTCTTAGACATAGGATCAAGCTTCATCCAAGTTAGCATGAATTCTATTTCCTTGAAGATATAATAAGGAATGAATATTCTCTCCAAGAGCAAGAAAAAAAGAAAGAGAAATGGAGAGTCTATTCAAAAGTTTTGGAATTTATTAATTGTTTTGACAAGGATTACAATCCTCTTAGTAATGCTGCAACTAATGCAGATAGAATAAATAAGCTCATGAATACATTCCTCAAAATAATGGAGGTAATGAATGAGAAGAAACAACATTTTATTAACTCTTTTCTAGATAAAGCCAGGGAAGTTATGAGAAAATTGGGTTTCACCCCCAACATAGGGGCAAGTCCACTGGTTGTGTGAAAGAGGACAATATATAATATTATTCGGGATCAGATGCCCACTGTAAACAAAGGAAAGAAGATAATTGAATCTACTAGTACTATTTTTGAAGAAAGACCCCCTGAACCTTCTCCCAAAAGAAGAAAAATAATAAGGGAAGAGGAATCTGATGATGAAGGTTACTCACCTTCCCAAACTCCAATCAGAATTGAGGAGGAGCAGATCACCAATGAGCAAATTCAACAAATGGGGTCACAAGGAGAAGTTTTTGTTACTCAAGCAAAACTTGATGAAGGGAACCCCCAGGAGCATGTTGTGCCGAGTTTTGAATTAACTGTAGTAGATTTTAGGGGAAGGGAATTAGACCCTATTTTGGAACAAGCCAGTCAACAATTTTTATCTGATAACAATTTTGTAAAATCTAGGGCTTTCCATCAGTTTGCATGGAGGGAAAACATGCACATTTTTGAGAAAAGATGTAGGAATATGAAAATAGAGCATCCAAAAATGGATGAAGCCTCTATTCAGAATCAAATAAAGGAACAAATGATACAATTTCCAGAATATAACCCCTGAAGAAGGTAGACAGATGGTGAAAGATGCAAATATTTTATTATTGCCCAATTGGGATATTGCTGATGGCTTAATTTTTAATTCTGTGTGAAATAATTTAGGATTACAGGATCTAGATAAAGAAGAATTCTTGGGAACAAAATTCAGTAATGACCAAGATGCCCTTGTTATGTGGTCATTAAGAAGAGGATCCAGGACTACTCCATTACAGCCTGAAGATTCAGGACTAACAGGGAGTATCATTGTGAGGAGGGTCGCTGATACTTCACATCTACAGGTAGGCCACATGAATGTGGACTATTCTAAATTTACCTTGGCCACTGCAGAAAAAGAAGAAAAGGAAATGACTGACCTGTAGAGTAAGTATGGAATAGTGGTGGATGCCTACAATAAATAAGTAAAAAGGAGAATTGAGCTTGAAAACAAGATGTCTCAAATAGAGAAGGTACTCGGGAAAAGAAAGGTGGGAGAATCCAGTACACTTAGAATTGCATACCCTTCACAGACATTTGTTGGAGCAACCCCTATTATTGAAATACCAAACACCCCTGAAAGGCCCCAATTCTATACTGCAGAAGATTTTGAAGAAGAGAAAACTAAATTACATGAGTTGCAGGTAGAATTAAAAAATCAGTATGAAGGAAAATTAAAGCAGGGTGTGATATATTTAAGGGATAAAATACAATGGTCAACTTTTTTTGATTAGTTGACAAGAATTGCAACCCTCATGGATGAGTTGAACAGAGATAAGGATAAACTGACTCCTCTTGCATAGAAATGGAGGGAGAGGAATAATGATATTACAATCATATGTATGTCTCCAGTCCAAATGCCTTATCATCAAGTTGAGAAAATCTTTGATTTAGTAAATAAGCTAGAAAATTTTGATGATAAAAGAGATTCTTTACAGAAAAGATTAACACTCTATTTTTTTCGATATATTGCTGAAAAATTCACTTTATTTCCTTGTGCTTTAGAATCTGTTGATACAATAAAGGAAAATGAAAAGTGGAAAAGGGAGTTGGATGAGTTATTTAATGAAAGAATAATAAACATCATGAGTGAAACTAGCCACTGGTTCTGGGCAAAGACAAATGAAGAGCTAGTAAAAATATAGTTATTTTATACTGCTATGAGAAAAGAATTTGATGATTTAGAAGAAAGTGAAAATTCTTTAATAATGATACAAAGAGAAGCTCTAAGTTTTGATTCGCCAGATGATGATGCTTTTAATAAATGGAAAAATCAGTTTATAGAACAGATGTCAGGAGAAGATGAGGAGGAAGATGTAAAAGTAACAGTTACCCTCGTAGTTAGTAATGAAGACATGGAAAATCCCTAGGTTAAAGTAAGTTTGCAGGTAACTGAAGATGATACACCACTTTCAGACCTCATGACTATGTACTCTGAGGATTAAGAATGATTGTAAAATCAGATCATATTTTCTTGTCTCAATAACTAAGAAGCATAATAGAAAGGGACCCACCATGGAGTATTTGATGTAATAAGCCTTTCTGTTATTTGTTCTTGTCTTTTTGATAGAAGTGAGTGCCTTTTAAAGGACACCTGTCATTTGTCTTTAGCCTAAAGCTTGTTGCATCTCACACTATTTAAGTGAGATCCCAAGGCTAAAGAATGGTCTGAATTCTATTTTTCTAAGGGATATACTTAGTCTATCTTTGGTCCAAATTTTGAAAGCAAGTTTAAGATGTATTTTCTCTGTCAATTCTCTAAGAATACATGAATATAGAATGAGTTGTGCTTCTTTCTGAAGGTGATTCTAAGTCTATTGTAAAGGATATACCATTTTCAAAGAAGATGAATACAAATTATGAACTGTCCTCATATTATTCTTTTTGAATCTTGTCTCCTTTCAATTACTTGGTTGTCTTGATATTGTATAAGTAAAGGCTTGTGCAATTGAATGCAATCTAGTTAGGTTGTATATCTATTTATCATTGCTATTAATTTAATGGATTAAATAAAAGCTTTGATGAATGTGATAAGGTTTCTTTAGTAGTGGAAAGGATTTTTGAATGATGAATTCTGATAAGAATTACTAATAGAATTTGTTCTAAGGCAACAAACAACATCTAAAAACTTGCTATAGACTCTGAACCCCAATGGATTAGGCACTGATCCGACTGATTCAGCTGAAGGAGAGATATATCATAAATGGTTATCAAAATACAACATTAAATCAAACTTTACTTTTATTTCCTGTAGATCTTCAAAGTTGGTCAGCACTTGTTTGCATGGAATGTTTTAGCTTCATTTAGCCACTATTGTTAAAAACATCTGCAGATCTATAGAAGAATTCTTGGCCATATCTGTTTTATGGGATGTGTTTACCAAGTTAGTAAGAATTATGTATATGTTTGAGGATCTTGAAATGAGAATCAGAATGAAACTAAGAATAATCCTCATACAGTTGTTCCAATTTTGAATCATCCCTGGGTATACCCACCTTGGTTTTGCAGAGCCAAAAGAGTAGAAAACCATCTGTGGTTTTGTTGAAGTTGGATCCAAATACCTTACATATGCAATTGTTAATAAGAATAGGCTAGTCTTTAGATTGTGTAATTACTGTCATTTTGGTATTAAGCAATTTGTCGCTTAGTAGTTCTAGTACATTTTAAAACACCAACAAAATGGCAACTCTACTGGGGACTTGTCCAACACATCTGTGAAAAGTACTGCAGTTTCTTTGGTCCTACTATGTACATGTGTGTCATGTGATCTAAGTTTTTCCCATGGTTATAAGGGAATCTTTTGGTGTCAAACCTTGAGAATTTAAAGAAGATAGAGGCCAAGTACCATTGTTACACACTGACTTATCCAGCCTATCCAAGTGTCTTATCTAACAAGCAAGAGTCACAGTCTTATGACATCAGTGATTGGTCTGTCTATGCCATATATTTTTGTTTCTACTTGTGTATTGTTTTCCTTCAGTCAGCAAAAGTGTCATTATATATTTTCTCAAAATAGGGTGGCGACTCAGTCAAGGTTTTGAAGATAGTGCTTATTGTAACAAAAGGTGAATATGGCTGACAAGAGAAAAAACACAAGAGCTTACATGAGAGCCAATCCCGATGTATCAATGTATACTGATCTACCCCAAGGTGGTAGGAAGAACCAAAATAAGAAAAAGACAGATCCAAATCCCACTTGGAAACCCAGAGCTAATGCATCTGTCAATTCTCATTATCAACCAGTAATAGGAAGAGAGTCTTCTTCACTTAGCTCTAAATCTGAAACTACAAGACTCCTAGGAGGCATTTTCAGTACCCCATTACCAGATGAGAGAGTTTTTCAAGACAAAGACGTGTCTACTATGGGAATTGCTTCATTAAGACCAGATCCTGTAGTAGGTATGAACTATAGGCTAGGATTTAGGAGTTCATCTGATAATCCTTTTAATCCCAGAGCAGCCCCATATGTAGAACCAAATCTTATAGATTTGGATGACCCTGTTGATTTAGAGGCAACTTCTGCAGATCCTAAAGAAGTGTGCTCTGAAATAGAATTTTTGAAGAAATGGATTGCTGAGGAAGAAGCTAAACACATTCATCTTGAAAAAGAGAAGGAGCAAGCCACCTTGGATGCCATAATAGAAAGAGATGCTTTGCTAAGAAGGATGACTGCTTTGAAAGAGAAAAATAAAAAGTTAGAAGAGAATACCACAACTCTCCATAAGGATGTTTTTGAAGATGTTGATAATCTGAGAGCTACAGTTCAAGAACAGGAGAAACACCTAAATCAAAGATAAGAACCAGTTATTGCTCAAGTCCAAGCCTATAAACCTGTTCAAGTGGATCTTGTAGAACCCACTGCAAAAGCTCTAGATAAAGGGAAAGGAAAGGCTATAGGAATCTAGATAAATGAGCCTCAAGTTATACCAAGCAAACCTATACAACCCTCCATGTCAAAACTAGATCTAGATCTTGAGAAGGCTCGAAAAGAGAGGGAAGATCTTGCAAAAGAACTTGAGAAGGTTGATAATGAAGCTCAAGCTACAGAAACTAGAAGAAAAATCCAATTCATAAAGTCTAATTCTGAATTGGCTTCATGGCCCAATTTGTCTATCCCACCTACAAATCCTGCACCAGTTAGTGGTCCAATAATCTCAACTCTAGGAGTATCCCAATCTTCTCCTACCCCATCTTCCACTATTGGAACCCAAGTCCCATTTGTCCCACCTCAATAATCCCAAGCTGCTCCCTTGAGTCAAGCCAATATAGCTAGTACTTCAAATGTTCCTAGTTTCCAGAAGAAACTTGTATACCTGGAAAAGTATAGACAAATATCATTTGCTGGTATTCTTGGTGCTCCACATCCCATATCGTTTGATTTAAGAGATAAAGTGGTCAAGTTCTCTTGGAATAATGCTGTTACTGGTGAAGAACATTTGAGAATTTTTATTGATATGTTGAATGATTATGAAGTTGAACATGAAGATATGGTAATGAAATTGTTTGTGCATTCACTAACAGAGGATGCAAGGGATTGTTTTAGGAGGTTGCCTGATGATAGTATTACCTCATGGAGTGACTTGGAGAAATTGTTCAAAGATAAATATGGGGACAACACTAATGCATGATTCATGTTGAATGAGTTCAACAATATTAAGAAGAATCCAAATGAGTCCACATTTGATTTTAATGTGAGATTCCAGAAAGGTATGTACAGACTTTTTCAAGTTATGAGGTTAAATGAAGATGTCTGTCTCACAACGTATTTCAATGCTTTTGATAGCAAAATGGCTTATCAATTAAGGGATAAGGATCCTAAGACTTTAAGAGATGCCTATAAAATTGCAGTAAATATAGAGAATAATAGGAAGGAATTTGGCAAATTAGGTAGGAGTGATGATCCTAAGCTTTTTAATCCTAAGAACAATAATAAAAGGGAGGGTGACAAAACTCCTATAGGAAAGAAGCCCGAAGAACCTACTATAGGCCAGGTTTTAGAAATGCTCAAGAAGATGAATCCCACTAGTTTCAATAAGCCAAATGTTGTTGAAAGACCCCCTGCGAATAACAACAATTTCAATAGGCAACCTAGAATGCAAAATTACCCTTACACCACTCAGTGGAAAGATGGTAAACCAATTCCCAACCAAACCCACAATGTGAAGGATAAGGGTACTCCAGATCCCCTACAAAGGAACACTGTAAATATGAATGATGATGTACCATTGTGCATTATATGTCAATCACCTCATTCTGCTGATTATTGTGTTGTTGCTTAGTCATTTGCCCAAGCTCAAGGAGTGCAACCTGAAGAAGAAACTGAAACCCATGATGATATAAGTTGCAATATGGTGAATATGTGTGATAATTTAATAGATTCTGATTTAGAAGAGCCTAAAAATGATATTACTAGCTAGAGAATTTCTTACCAGCTACATCATCAGCAAGTTCTTTCAGATGATGAAGGGTATGATATAGATAAGGTATGCAGTACATTTTCTCATGTAGGTCTCACAAGCTTAAGAATTTCCTCCAAGGAGAAAATTGATAGAATTACAGCAGAAATGATTTCACAAGTCCATAGTAATTATAATTTGAGAAATAGAGCAATAAATAATGATGCAGGAAGGCCATCTAGTGTATTCATCAAAGACATCACTCATAAGATGAATGATCAAAACAAGAAAGTCAATGTAGATTTTCCTAAGATCAAGGAAAACAAGGGTAAGAAATGGGAACCAAAGAAGAAGGTTCAATTTCAGATAAGTGAAGCAACAAAACTAGTTGTGTAACCAAAAAAATCAGAACCTGATGTTGTCAAGCAAAATGTGGTACCTATTCAAAAGATTCTGACTCCAGGTACTATTGTAAAACCTACTATGGTTGAACCTATTAATATGATATCCATGTTATCTCAAATTACTATAAAAGTGCCATTGTCTGAACTTTTTAGAATTGAAGAGCATAAGAATAAGGCTTTGTCATGGTTGGGTGGAATAGCAAACAATAATAGTATTGTAGATCAAACTCTATCCCAACAGACCCCATTAGTAATAGAGGATAGTGGTATCATATCCCAGATTCCTCAAATGTTTCTAGATGATTCCTTAGTGGAATTCATAGAAGATATTGATCCTTTTTCCTTAGTCTAATCATAAAAGGGAAGACCTTAAAAAATTGCATGATAGACTCAGGAGCTTCAAACACTCTAATGCCTTTCAAAGTAATGGAAGCCTTAGGATTGAAGGTGGATACTAAGCAGGGCAGATGAAGAGGGATGGATGCTATGGAAGTCCCAGTCATAGGTACCATAAATGCCTTACCATTTAAACTGGTTGCATATCCTGAAGTAGAATTAACCATTTCTATCCTTGTGGTAGATATACCTCCACACTATGGAATGTTACTCTCCAAAAAATGGAGTGCTGTCATGGGGGAAAGCCTACAATGTGATCTTACTTATGCCACTTTTCATATAGGGGACAAAGCTGTCAGGGTAAATAGGGAACCAAGGGTTAACCACATTTTAGGTGAAGAAATTGACAAAGATACCACTTTTTTCCTAGATAATGGAATTAATGCTTTCAGGGCCGAATTAATTATTTAGGAAATTGAAAAATTACCTGCTATTATTGAAAATGAAGTTGAATGTTGCATGAATTCACCAAAATTATGGACAATGTTCTTTGATGGGGCTAGTTCTAAAGAGGGTGTAGGGGCAGGTGTAGTTTTTGTGTCCCCCAAAAATAATACTTTTAGATATTCATTCACCTTGAAGTTTACCTGCACTAATAATATTGCAGAATATGAAGCATTGCTGCTAGGACTCAAAGTGGACATGCATCATAGAATTAAGAAATTATGTGTCATAGGGGATTTTGAATTAATTATCTCTCAGATCAAAGGAACCTACTCATCCAAGAATAGGAGATTGAAACAATATAGAAATGCAGTCTAGGATCAGATAGAATTCTTTGATGCATTTGGGATCTCATGGAGAGATAGGACCCAAAATAAGATGGTTGATCTATTGGCAAATGTAGCAATCAAGCCAAAAGAGATATCATTTGCAGGAATCTCCTAGACTGAGGTGCAAAACAGACCTTCCATACCTAACAACATTGAAAATTGGCAGGTTTTTGAAGATGACAAAGATATTGCAATTTTTTTGTTAAATGAAGACAAGTACCACAGTCAGGAGATGGATTGTAGTGGACTGATTGAAACCATAAATGGGAAGGAAACCATTTTTGGTCAAGAGATAATGCAATTGAAAACAAATAAGATGCTGAAGGGGTTAGTAGTCTTGGAAAATATTTTTGATAACCAAGACAGAGTAAAATCAGGAGTAAACAGCCCCAAACCTCAGGAGTTAGAAGAAATAAACTTGGGTACTGATGAAGTTCCTAAAAGGGTTTATATTGGCCAAAATCTCCTTGTTAAAATTAGGAAAACATTGATTGACCTACTTAGAAAATACAGACATGTTTTTTCTTGGTCATATGATGACCTTAAGGCTTACAGGGAGGATCTTTTCCAGCATGTCATACCATTGAAGGAAAATGTAAGACCTTTCAGGCAAAAACAGAGACCAATCAATCCTACCCTTGCCCCAAAAATGCAAGAAGAACTGACAAAACTAAGAGATGGTGGGATAATCAAACCAATCAGGCATTCCACCTGGGTTTCAAACTTGGTTCCTGTCAGGAAGAAGAATGGAGATATTAGGCTTTGTATTGATTTTAGAAATTTAAACATTGCATCTCTGAAAGAAAATTATGGCTTACCTAATATGGAAGCCATGTTGCAGCAAGTGACTGGCTCTGAATTAATGTCAATGATGGATGGTTTCTCTGGATACAATCAAGTTCTAGTAAAAGAAAGTGAACAGTTCAAGACAGCCTTCACAACCCCATGGGGAACATATGTGTATGTAAGGATACCTTTTGGCTTGATTAATGCAGGAGCTACCTTCCAAAGAGCCATGGATGTAGCATTTCATGAGTATATTGACAAATTTATGGTTGTGTACTAGGATGATCTTACAACATATTCTAATAAGGCTGAAGATCACTGCAAACATTTGGAAAAAATCTTTATAAAAGCCCTGGAATATGGAGTATCTTTAAACCCAAAGAAATGCACATTCGGGGTCACAGAAGGAAAATTATTAGGATACATAGTGTCTAAGGATGGGGTAAAAATAGATCTTGAAAGGGTAGCAGCTATTGATAAAGTCCCCAAACCAAAAAATGTGAAAGGAATTCAGTCCTTTTTTGGCCAAGTCAATTTTCTGAGGAGATTTGTTACCAATTTTGCTGAAATCAGTAGACCCATCTCAAAGATGCTCAATAAGGGAGCCATTATAGATTGGAATGGTGAACCTTCACAAGCATTCCAAGATATAAAAATTGCAATAAAAAATTCTCCAGTGCTGAGGACCTCAGATTATGCAAAACCCATGCATATTTTCTCTTTTGCATCATTCCATACTATAGTTGCAGTCTTATTGCAGAAGAATCAAGAAGGATATGAGCAGCCGATTGCCTTTTTCACTAAGTCACTACAGCCTGCTGAATTGAAGTATGAAATAAATGAAAAGAAATCATATGCTTTGGTAAAGGCTGTGAAAGCTTTCAGATGTTACTTGGTAGGTGCTACTGTTATCTCTTTTGTACCTAGTGTTGCAGTCAAGGATATATTCTCTCAACAAGAAGTATTAGGTAGGAGGTGTAGATGGATCAATAGAATCTAGGAATTTAACATTGATATACAAATAAAAAAGTTAGTAAGAGGTCAAGGTTTGGTCAAACTCATGGCTGAAACTAATCTAGAGGCTAATCAGATAAATCTGGTAAATGATGATCTCAGAGCTGACTTATGTGACATGGACCAATGTGATTGGTACACCAATGTCATATATTACTTGCAACATATGGAAGCTCCTCCCCATCTGCCTGACAATGAAAAGAGGAATACTAAATTGCAAGCCATCAGGTATGTAATTGTCCAAAGTAACCTATGGTGGAGAAATTTTGAGGGAGTATTATTGAAATGTGTTGATAAGGAAAAGGCAAAAGAAGTTTTGAAAGAAATGCATGTTGGAGTGTGTGGGGGGCACTATATGGCCAAAACTATTGCACATAAGATAATGAGGGATGGATTTTGGTGGCCTTCTCTTTTCAAGGATGCTCAAGTTATGGTTAGGAAATGTGATCCTTTTCAGAGGTTTGCTGGAAAGCTAAAGTTCTTAGCAAATACTCCATTGAAGCCAGTGGAGATTCAAGCACCTTTTCAACAATGGGGTCTGGACTTCATAGGAGAGATTTTCCCCAAGTCTAGCATTGGCTATTCTTGGATTTTGGTTGCTACTGACTACTTTACAAAATGAGTAGAGGCTATCCCCACAAGAAATGCAACAAGTAAAGTGGTCAATAATTTTCTATTGAATAATATTATTTCTAGATTTGGATGTCCACAGAGAATTATAACAGATAATGCTATGTGCTTCAGATCTGAGGAGTTCATCAAGTTTTGTGATAAATATGGAATGACAAGGTCATCATCTGCTCCATATCATCCACAAGGGAATGGACAAGCTAAGTCAACAAATAAGAGCATGTTGAAGGTCATTAAGAGAACCCTGGATGATAATAAAAAGGCATGGAATTCCAAGTTACAGTTGGCAGTATGGGCTGACAGAGTAACTGTAAAGAAAGCAATTGGTGTAGCTCCATTTGATTTAGTGTATGGGATTCAAGCCAGAATGCCTCAGAACAACTTGATGGGACTATACAATTACATCTAGTTATATTATGAAGATACTAAAGATGAAATGCAAGAAAGAATGGATGAATTGGTAGGACTGACCGAAACTAGAAGAGAAGCATCTTTAAGGAACCAAAAGTTGCAATTGCAAGTCAAGACACTCTATGATAAAAGAATTGTAAGCAGATAATTTGAAAATGGAGATTTAGTCTTAATGTGGAATGCCAGAATTGAAGATAAAGGAAAACATGGAAAATTTGATCCTATTTGGTTAGGCCCATATCTCATTGAAAATACGTGGGGTGAAGATTCTTATATACTCAAAGATGTATTTGATAATATTCTTGAATTTCCAGTTCATGGACAGTTCTTGAAGAGGTATTTTTCTTGAAAAATACTTGTTTTCTTCCATGAACAGTAGTTTTAGGGTTTCCTATTGTTTTGTACATTTTGTATTTTCTGTAAATCCTTGTAAGTATCCTTGTGTAGTTTGGTTGTTTTTTTGTGTGTGTTGTTTTGTGCTCCTTGAAGAAGTTGTCATTTTTGCACCAAGTATGTGGTCTGCTCTCCCATAGTTTCTGAATTCTTGCATAGACTTAAGTAGTCTATCATCCCCAGACAGAGCCACTGTTGGTTTGACTTTTTGTGTGATAGAAGTCTTTTGTCCAATTGTAGAAAAGTCAGATTTTTCATTCTAAGTGAAACATAGGGTTTCTAGATAATCCATCTGTTTGCTAGCCTTTGAATAAAAAAAAAACCTTGTGAAAACCCTACATTCTTTCTATTCGTAAGTTGTCAGGCACGAAACATTTGAATTTTCAAATAAGGCAAATATTATGTCATCTTTTATTTTCTGTGCCCCCGAGATACCTTTCCTCTCATATTCCCCAGTTGTCCAATCTAAGCATATCCACCATTGTCGTTACCTCGCTATGCAAACATGGGCACTTTTTATGTATGGCAAGGTAGCGAGTGCTGAATAGTTTATAAAACAAGACCACAAAATGAAGATACGATGGTCAGAGCTTTATTTTTTGGCTGATTTATTATTCAAGTACACATTGCAATTACCAAAAAAATAGGAAAGGGGACCCAGCAAAAGCAGTCTGAAGTTAGAGTCAGAATGATAAATTTTCCGATGCTTCACTACATCGCTATCAGAAAAATTTGACATCTTGTCGTTAGCAAAGTAGCGAGGCCTGTGAAATTGAAGAGTCGGTGACATTGCAGTTTGTTAGTACCATGACTAATCTAGGTGGCATGACAAGTAATAACTGCCATTGTCAGAAGCAGTTTAATAGAAGAAATAATGATTTGATGGACCCTTGCATTTCATGGTGCTGAAATTCATCAAAGTTTTTGAAGCTCGCTACCTCGCTATCAGAAAAATTTGACATCTCGTCATTAGTGAAGTAGTGAGGCCCCATGAAATCAAGAGCCAGTGGGACCTTTGGTGATGTGGAATGATGATTGAGACTAAAGTAAGATCTTAAAGAGTGCCAGTTGTGCAAAATTTTGTACTTCATCAATGCCTTTCAGATCAAATATGCAAAGAGATCCTAAGCGTTAGATTATAACAGAATCAACAGTCCTCGCTACCTCGCTTTGAAAATTTGCATGCTCTTTAAGCTATGCGACGTAGCGAATATGAATCCAAAGACTACATGCAGTTTCCTCACCTTTGATTAGACCTATGATCAATGACCTCATCTTCTTGATATGAAGAGTTGTGAGGGAGATATGTATAGCGACATAGAGAATAGGGCCCACCGCCTTCTTTCTGAGCAAGCCCAGTAACATATCATCTGCCGATTTCAAATTAGATCAATGGTTGTCACTGCTTCGCTATGGCAAGGTGCTCGTTCTTTATGCATAACGAAGTAGCGACCTACTGACACATGTCCTTAGTTGCCAGTGGGTCTGCATATAAGCGCCATCAAGGAAAGAGTTATATACATGGTAAGTTTTCATTAGGTGAATTGACCAACATGTCAAGTGCAATGCCTAGTTTTTCTCTTCGTATCACATGATCGTAGGATTTTTGAAGATCGACAGTGGAGCTTTAAACATAGAATGTGGTGCCACTCTTTGTATTGATTAGACATGAAAGCATCGCACGTGAAAAAATAGAGTATAACACAGAAGATTTCATCAGTTCATCTTACGTGAGCTAAGATTTTGAGCCATTCTTGTGCAGAAGCATTTACTGAAGGAAAGTGTGGTGAAGTCTGGTAGAATTTGTAAAATTGTCTGTTCGCAAAAAGATTGCAGAAATACAGAGGAAAACAATAACAAAATTCAAGTAAGTAGTACTACCATAATCTTCGTAGGTTTTTCCAGTTCTAAAAAATAGTCCAAGATGCCTCCGAAGAAGGGATTTTTAGGTCAAATAAACTATTTGGATAGAAATGTGCATGATGACTTGCTTGAGTTGCTCCCTGAGTCTACTGTAGAGACAGTGCAAGTTAAAAGGTTAACCTCTTTGAACCCTAGGCTAAGGATAGCTGATGGATTGTATGATAAGGGTAATTGGGTCCAGGATGCTCAAACTTCTCAAATTGGTTTGAGTTTGTTCAAGAAATGGTTTGCAGAAAGGAAATTATATGCCCCTCATGCCAATATATGGAATTTTGATTTGGGAAAGCTAGTTGTTCCCAGTGTGTTTATGGATTATGACCTTCTTGAGGCCATGGCGAAAAGTTATGATCAAGCCACTAAAGTAGTGAGAAGAATGGATGGTGAGGCATTAATTACCATCAGTCCAGAAGAAATTAGGGAAGTTTTCAGTCTGGGACCTCTCACTAGGTATCACGTGCCCATTGATTTGATACAATTAGAAAAAGAATATATGTCCAAAAGGGATGTAGTTAGATAGGGTGCACTGAAGGCCCACATAGGCAGAATTGGAAACCTAGTAGCAATAACATCATCTTCTAAAGAACCTTTCAAGAAATCATGCTTTAATGCCAGGGCAGTAAAGATATACAAGACCCTGTGCAGATTCTTCGGAGAGGGTGAAGAAGATTTTATTCCTGTGAACTTCATGTATATGATCACCCAAATCTCCTCTTTTGGTGTAGAAATAATTTTTGATTTTGCATCTTACCTGGCTAATGAGATTCATAGTGGATTGGTGGGGATTGCAAAGGGCAAGGCAAAAAAGGTTTAGGGTCAGTACTCCCTATTGATGCATATGTTTCTACTTAAAGGGGTTACATATTTCGATAAAGAAATGGTTTTAAATAGGGAACAAGAGGGGGAAGCACTACCAGTTCAATTATGGAGTGCAGACATGACTGGGGAAGCAGAAAATGCTAGTTTTGTTAGATTTGATAGGCATTTTGCTTCTAAACTAAGATGCCTCATATTGAGTGACAATCCCAAAATTTCTAAGGCACTAATGTACCTTGTTAGGCCTATGGACAGACCCCATAGTATAAAAGTTTCACATAATTGGGGAGATATCATCCCATATCTGGTCTAACCTATCATTAGGGTTTATGGATTCAAAGGGACACCCCATGTACTACCTTATTAGGTGCCTTTAAAGGTAGGACTAGCTAAATTTTTATGACAGTTGGGAGGAGTGGAGGGGACCTTTTTGCATAAAAGGGGAACAGGATCAATTTTTCCTACTTGCACTGTAGCTCACCAGTTTGTAATAACTAAAGAGGGGTGGATCTTCCTCAAAATTTTTTTAGATCAATATAAGATGGCAGTATCTCATTCTCATTTTTGTGACACAAAAGATTTCTTTAATTCTGCTTTTAGACATAGGATCAAGCTTCGTCCAAGTCAGCGTGAATTCTATTTCCCTGAAGATATAATAAGGAATGAATATTCTCTCCAGGAGCGAGAAACAAAGAAAGAGAAATGGAGAGTCTATTCAAAAGTTTTGTAATTTATTAATTATTTTGACAAGGATTACAGTCCTCTTAGTAATGCTACAACTAATGCAGATAGAATAAATAAGCTCATGAATACATTCCCTGAAATAATGGAGGTAATGAATGAGAAGAAACAACATTTTATTGATTCTTTTCCAGATAAAGCCAGGGAAGTTATGAGAAAATTGGGTTTCACCCCCAACATAGGGGCAGGTCCACTAGTTGTGCGAAAGAGGATAGGATATACTGTTATTCGGGATCAGATGCCCACTGTAAACAAAGGAAAGCAGATAATTGAATCTACTAATACTATTTTTGAAGAAAGACCCCCTGAACCTTCTCCCAAAAGAAAAAAAATAATAAGGGAAGAGGAATCTCATGATGAAGGTTACTCACCTTCCCAAACTCCAATCAGAATTGAGGAGGAGCAGCTCACCGATGAGCAAATTCAACAAATGGGGTCACAAGGAGGAGTTTTTGTTACTCAAGCAAAAATTGATGAAGGGAACCCCCAGGAGCCTGTTGTGCTGAGTTTTGAATTAACTGTAGCAAATTTTAGGGGAAGGGAATTAGACTATGTTTTGGAACAAGCCAGTCAACAATTTTTGTCTGATAACAGTTTTGTAAAATCTAGGGCTTTCCATCAGTTTGCATGGAGCGAAAACATGCACATTTTTGAGAAAAGATGTAGGAATATGAAAACAAAGCATCTAGAAATGGATGAAACCTCTATTCAGAATCAAATAAAGGAACAAATGATACAAGAGTTCTAGAATATAACCCATGAAGAGGGTAGACAGATGGTGAAAGATGCAAATATTTTATTATTGCCCAATTGGGATATTGTTGATGGCTTAATTTTTAATTCTGTGTGAAATAATTTAGGATTATAGGATCTAGATAAAGAAGAATTCTTGGGAACAACATTTAGTAATGATCAAGCTGCCCTTGTTATGTGGTCATTAAGAAGAGGATCCGGGACTACTCCATTATAGCCTGATGATTCAAGACTAACAGGGAGTATCATTGTGAGCTGGGTTGTTGATACTTCACATGTACAGGCAGCCCACATGAATGTGGACTATTCTAAATTTTCCTTGCCCACTACAAAAAAAGAAGAAAAGGAAATGACTCATCTACAGAGTAAGTATGAAATAGTGGTGGATGCCTACAATAAAGAAGTAAAAAGGGGAATTGAGCTTGAAAACAAGATGTCTCAAATGGAGAAGGTACTTGGGAAAAGAAAGGTGGGAGAATCCAGTACACTTAGAATTGCATACCCTTTATAGGAATTTGTTGGAGCAACCCCTATTATTGAAATACCAGACACCCTTGAAAGGCCCCAATTCTATACTGCAGAAGATTTTGAAGAAGAAAAAACTAAATTACATAAGTTGCAAGTAGAATTAAAAAATCAGTATGAAGAAAAATTAAAGCAGGGTGTGATATATTTAAGGGATAAAATACAATGGTCAACTTTTTTTGATCAGTTGACAAGAATTGCAACCCTCATGGATGAGTTGAACAGAGATAAGGATAAACTGACTCCTCTTGCACAGAAATGGAGGGAGAGGAATAATGATATTACAATCATATGTATATCTGCAGTCCAAATGCCTTATCATCAAGTTGAGAAAATCTTTGATTTATTAAATAAGCTAGAAAATTTTGATGATAAAAGAGATTCTTTACAGAGAAGATTAACACTCTGTTTTTTCGGATATATTGCTGAAAATTTTACTTTATTTCCTTGTGCTTTAGAATCTGTTGATACAATAAAGGAAAAGGAAAAGTGGAAAAGGGAGTTGGACGAGTTATTTAATGAAAGAATAATAAACATCATGAGTGAAACTAGCCACTGGTTCTAGGCAAAGACAAATGAAGAGCTAGTAAAAATACAGTTATTTTAAACTGCTATGAGAAAAGAATTTGATGATTTAGAAGAAAGTGCAAATTCTTTAATAATGATACAAAGAGAAGCTCTAAGTTTTGATTGGCCAGATGATGATGCTTTTAATAAATGGAAAAATTAGTTTATAGAACAGATGTCAGGAGAAGATGAGGAGGAAGATGCAAAAGTAACAGTTACCCTCGTAGTTGTAGACACCTAAAAACTTTTAGAAAATAAATTATTTTTATTTTCTGAAAAATTCTTGATGATGTCATCATTTATTAATTAATTAATTATTTAATTAATTAATTATTTAATTAATTATTTATTTAATTAATTAATTATTTAATTAATTTATTTATTTTTATGCCATTAAATCCCTTTATCTTAATTAAAAATATTTAATTAAGGAATCCCTCCCAAAAATGTTTAAATCTTATTTAAACATTATTTCCTTATTTATTAATTATTTAATTAATAAATTGACCAAAAAACCCAAATAAATAAAAAATTTATTTTTTGCCCAAAACTTAGCCAATTTCCTTAAGACCACTAACCTCTTCCAAAATCTTCTAATCCTTTTTTAATTTTGATTAAAGGCTAATCTCAACTCAAAATATTTAATTAAGATTAAATATTAATCCTCATGTTTATTAAAAAAGTTTTAATAAATATCTCCTCAACCCAAACCCTTGAAATAAATAAAACTTTATTTATTTCCTAAAATCTAATTTATCCTCATCCTAAGAAGTTCTAGACTCTTCGAGAAAGTCTTCATCCTCATCCTAGGAAATTCTAGACTATTCTAGAAAGTCTTTATCCTCATCCAAAGTCTAGACTCTTCTAGAAGATGTCTTTAAACCTAATCCTAATCCCCTCTTAACCTTGTCACATTCTCTAAACATGGGTTAAAACTTACTAACCCAAGCCAAAGTTAAAAAATATCTCCTCCTTCACCCGCCCTCATTAAATGCCAGCCACTTGCCTATCCCTAAGCTAATCCTAAACCATCTTAATCCATCCTCTAATAATTTGCACAATCCTAAGCAAGGTTAAAACCCTCCTAATCAAGCCCAAGTCGAAATTGCTCTCATCTCCCTCAAAATATCTCAACCATAAAACTTTATGAAGCCCACTAGGCCATAAATGACTCTTCCAAGCCCTTTTATTGCTCTTACAAGTCATTATGAGGGTCTTTATGAAGATTTTATCCCTTGAGCCTCCTTTTTTGACTCATCCTTCCCCTTTCCTCCATCCTCTCACCCTGTGACATGTGTCACTCCCTGATTGGCTGTAAGGAAGCACAATCCATGTGCTCTCCTCTTATGCAATCTGAGCCCTCCATGAGCTTTTTCCCATCCTTGCATCTTAGCCCTCAATCCCTCAAGCCTCTTGCCTATAAATTGGATCCTTCCCCTTTGTAAAACAACACAATCCATGAAGTAAAGTCATAATGCCATTTTACATCAAAACCATACACTCACACCCAAATTCCAACTCCATTTGAAGCCCTTTTTGAAGTATAAAGCTTGAGCATACATCCTATCTATTTAGACAAAGCTACTCAACAAGAGAGCTTCTCATTGAGAGAGCCCATTAATGGCTCATATTCTCAATTGAGATCTCATCTTAGTCTATCTTGAAGTTTATGAATTTTGTTTAGTTTTTAGAAGCTTTATTTAAATTTGGTTTCTATTAGCATACTAACATTGCTCATATACAGTAGTTAGTAATGAAGACATGGAAAATCCCCAGGTTAAATTAAGTTTGCAGGTAACTGAAGATGATACATCACTTTCAGACCTCATGACTATGTACTTTGAGGATGAAGAATGATTGTAAAATTAGATCATATTTTCTTGTCTCAACAACTGAGAAGCATAACAGAAAGGGACCCACCAAGGAGTGTTTGATGTAATAAGCCTTTATGTTATTTGTTCTTGTCTTTTTGACAGAAGTGTATGTGAGTGCCTTTTAAAGGACACTTGTCATTTGTCTTTAGCCTGAAGCTTGTTGCATCTCACACTATTTAAGTGAGATCCCAAGGCTAAAGAATGGTCCAAAGTCTATTTTTCTAAGGGATATGCTTAGTCTGTCTTTGGTCTAAATTTTGAAAGCAAGTTTAAGATGTATTTTCTCTATCAATTCTCTAAGAATAAATGAATATAGAATGAGCCATACTTCTTTCTGAAGGTCATTCTGAGTCTATTGTAAAGGATATACCATTTTCAAAGAAGATGAATACAAATTATGAACTATCCTCATATTATTCTTTCTGAATCTTGTCTCCTTTCAATTTCTTGGTTGTCTTGATATTGTATAAGTAAAGGCTTGTGCAATTGAATGCAATCTAGTTAGGTTGTATATCTATTTATCATTGCTGTGAATTCAATGGATTAAATAAAAGCTTTGATGAATGTGATAAGGTTTCTTTAGTAGTGGAAAGGATTTTTGAATGATGAATTCTGATAAGAATTACTAATAGAATTTTTTGTAAGGCAACAAACAAGATCTGAAAACTTGTTGTAGACTCTGAACCCCAATGGATTAGGCACTGATCAGATTGATTCAACTGAAGGAAAGATATATCATAAATGGTTATCAAAATACAAAATTAAATCAAACTTTACTTTTATTTCCTGTAGATCTTCAAAGTTGGCCAGCACTTGTCTGCATGGAATGTTTTAGCTTCAGTTAGCCACTATTGTTAAAAACATCTGCAGATCTATAGAAGAATTCTTGGCCATATCTGTTTTATGGGATGTGTTTACCAAGTTAGTAAGAATTATGTATATGTTTGAGGATCTTGAAATGAGAATCAGAATGAAACTAAGAATAATCCTCATATAGTTGTTCCAATTTTGAATCATCCTTGGGTATACCCACCCTAGTTTTGCAGAGCCAAAAGAGTAGAAAATCATCTGTAGTTTTGTTGAAGTTGGACCCAAATACCTTACATATGCAATTGTTAATAAGAATAGGCTAGTCTTTAGATTGTGTATGTACTATCATTTTGGTATTAAGCAGTTTGTTGCTTAGTAGTTCTAGTACATTTTAAAACACTAACAGCTTCATCTAAGGAAGAACTTGCATCCTTGGAGCCATGTACTATGCTTTCTATTTTGATGGGTGATGAAACTCCTATTGAGATGTGTGGGAGATGGTCTGTTGATGTGGGGGATGACACATTTAATGATGTTCTTTGTGTACCCTCATTGTCAACTAATCTCCTATCAGTATACCAGATCACTCACACAAGTTTATGAAAATGGGTTGAGTTCACTCCTGATTCAGTGGAGATATGTGAGTTGCACAATGATTCTACAGTTGCAGTTGGAAGAGCAGATCATTAGTCACGACTCTATCTATTTTCTCACTTTGTTCTTGATGCTCCTTCAATTATTTTTCTCACTCACTCTAATGATGTGAGTAAATTATGGCATGAATGGTTTAGCCATCTTAACTTCCACTACTTGCATCAGCTTAACCAACAGAGCATGGTCACAGGGTTGCCTTCTACTTTGACATTGGAATCACTCTGAATACATGATAGATCTTTTGATGAGTCAGATTCACTTGAGTAGTCTCTTACCCCCACTTTTGCTGTAGAGAGTGATTTAGAGGACTCACCCACTTCCTCTCCTAGTCATCATTCATAGGTTGATGATTCTCCTAAAGATTCTCCATCTTTTGGTCCACTTTGGGCTAGATAGACCTTGTAGTATACAGGTGATTCATTTAGGGATCCATCAGACACCAGGCAGACTCGTTTGCAATTCCAGGATGCTACACATATCTTTATTGCTACTGCCTCAGATCTACCATATTTTCATGAGGCTTCTAGTATTCTTGAGTGGGATACAACTATGCAGGAAGAGTATAGTTCCTTGAAGAGGAACCACACTTGGGATGTTTTCCTTCTTCCTAAGGGAAGAAAACTTGTTCGATGTAAGTGGATCTATCAGACAAAATTTGCAAGCTTTGCATGGGGTGCAGGATGCATCATCTTTTGGGGGGGCCTCTTCCTCTCACTTGGAGTCCTGATTTTTTTTGGGGAGTCTCTTTTCTCTCTCTTTTGGGGGAATTTTATGTACATGGGTACCTCATTAGGCTTGACTTTCCAGGACCCATCTCTACATCCACCTAAGCTTCACTTATGGGGGGGTGTTAGTGTAGTTTTTTTTATTTCCTAGTGGGTTATTTATTTTTTCTTATATTGCTAATTTTTTTCTACACTTTTAATAATCTTGCTTAGGTTAATAAAGCATGTCTTATTTAGAAAGTGGTTGTGAGGTGTCACCTTCCTACATATGAGCATCCATTATCTATCTTAGGAAGATACTTTGTTATCTTTAGTCCGATAGATGGTTACTCCTCATTGGTTGGTGTTGCCACCTCCTCCCTCTTCCTAGTCTATATAAGCATGCTACCTAGCTTGTATTTGTGATCGATTTCTTTTGCATCCTCTTAATGCTATTTTTCTTCTATTATTTGAAATACTCTCTTGGAGACTAACTCTATGTTGCTATTATGATTTTATATCATTTGAATTCATAGTTTAGATAGCTGTTGTTTGCACTAGTTTTCTAGGTTATCAATCTTTTCAGATTCTAACATGAAGAAGCCTTAGAGATCATTCAGTCATTGTATCTAATAGAGAAGACTCCTTTGGGGAAGAAGACTAGTAAAGTGGACATGACTGGAGAATACATGATTGAATGCATTGGGTATTCAATCATACTTTTAAGTAGAGTTATCAATCTACCAATAGCTAGGCACCTGAACATCTTTATGGTACACTTCATTGAAAAAATTAGGAAAGTGGAAATGCCACTAGATTGGGCTTCTACTCTTAGTGAGAATTTGTGCGAACAATTGGTGGTGGTAAAGAACAAAAGGAAGTTCTATATGACATCATATTTGGTGTATTTTTTGGCCGCAAGAGCAATAGACTATTGAGGACTATACTAGAGAGGCAGCATGCAAGATCCTAATGCATGGCCCTATATTGTCTATCCTCAATTGGTAAAGAAGAGACTCTTCGAGTAGAGAAAAGAGTATAGAATTCTTAAGGATGCATTTATATTTTCTATAATCAAATTTATAGAAGGGGATAATGCAAAGAGGTTATCTGATGATGTAGTGACACAGATAATAGTACTCAAAGCATACTACATTCAATTCAAAACATTCACATATTTGAGGGTATTAGGTACAACAGTGAACCCCAAGAATCTCCCAAGGTACCCTTGTGATAGACTGGTTCTCTTGGAGATTTCTCGACAAATCTTGTCTTCCTATGACTGAGTTAGAAGGAAACATAAAAAATGTTTTACTTGGTCGTTGGTTATAGGACCCTTTCGAGTAGATCAGAGGCAATATATCCCCTCTTTTGAGTATGAATGGGATCAGTATCCCTTGGAAGAGTACAATTCTCAATGGCCATGTTTTGACAATATCAAGAGAGTACATTATTTAGTAGGCAAAAAATTCACCCATGAAGAAGCTACTAAAGACCATTGGATGAATGCGACAAATGACTATGATATGCAAATAAGGGATTATTGTAGAATAACTTTGCATCTAGTAGAAAAGGCCTTAAAAATAAATATTCTATTGAAGATATTATAGTAGGATTTTAAGGAGTTTCTTGATCCCTTATTTAATAGGGATAGGATAGGCGATAGGCCTATTATGAATGTTGAGGTTGATAGGGAAGAGAAATCAGATATCAACCATCAAGCAAGGCATGTCATTAGAATGACAAAAGAATGGATCAAGAAACCATTCAAACTTGATCCAATACCTAAAAAAATAATCTTTCATGCACAAGCCCATCTAACCAAAGGTAGAGGGATGAAAGTAACCATCCCTACCTTTGCAGCTCAGTCACCAGTGAGGTTTGAGATAGTGCATCAACTTGATAAGCTAGTGGGATATTATATAGCTTAGAAGGGTGGAGGCTGAGGTAAGAGGAAAAGAAGTTCCCCTTAGAGAGTTGAGCCAGAAGAGGGTGAAATCTCAGCACCTCCACAACAAGGAGAAGAAAATGTGCAAGGGCTAGAAGATATTGGAGCTTCACAAGTCCAATTAGACCCTCAAGTGCCACTAGTTTCACCTAGCCAAACAATAAGAAAAATTGAAATTCAAAAACCTTCCCCTCCTCAACAAACAGAACAAGCATCCCCTTCTACGCCTAAAAAGGGAAGAAAGATTAAAACTCTAGTCAAAAAGAGGCAAAGGGTGATCAAGAAAGTAGTTCCTATCCCATCAATCATGGAACCCATTTCTGAGGAAGATGAAGAAGAGGACGATGAGGATGATGTACCTTTGAATGGGGGAACCTAGCTAGCTAGAGCCATGGAATAGGAAAGAAGAAGAAGTTATATGGTCATGCCCCCATCAATCCTAGAAGAACCTCTATAGACTAAAGAAAACTTTAAAAATAATTTATTTTTTCCCCAGCTAAAAATCAACTTATTAAATCATAAAAATATAGAAAAAAGTAATTTACTTTACAATCTACGAATTAGACAAAATATAAATATATATTAACCTTTTCCCAATGACACACACACATACCAATCATTTGTTTATTATTAAAATATTATCAAAAACTAGAAAATAATATGATTTAAAAGATAAAAATATATATCTCTTTACATCTCATATATATATATATATATATATATCTTTACAACTCTATTAAAAATTCAATAATCAATAATCTAGTTCTATCATTATACTTCCATCTATATATGTGATATTAAAAAGGAAACTTAACAAAGTGATCGCTGTAAGCTTGGATTAAATATAAGGAGGGTAGAATTACCTTGGTTGGTACATATTTGTCATTGTTAGTCCCAACCTCCTATACATAGGTAGGGAACATTAGTGGTGGGTAACAATTATTTTTTATGAACAAGATTGGAGAACTTCCAAAGTTCAAAATTCAATTTATTATTAACTTAATTTTTAGTCATTAATTTCTCTTTTATGATTGGCTGAATTGAATTTTGCTAGTGATATATTTTTTTAATTCAAGAAAATATCAAATTAAAGATCTTTAATTTTTGGCTAGAAATTAAAATCCTGTAATTGTTTATAGAACATTTTTTATTTCTAAAATGCTCCACTAACTAAAGAACATGAACAATTGGCAATGGAAATGTACTGCCATTTCTATTTTCACTTTATGCCTTTACATGCAACTAGTGAGCCTCTCTATTTTCATGAAATTCTGTTGTGTTTGAATTTATTCACCGTTGAACTTGTCACACCTTCTTTGTACCAAGTACCAAATAAAGAAATATCATGCACTTTCCTTGAAATTCCTCTGCCAAATAAATTCTTAGTGTTAAACTCCACCATGTTGCACAGATTCACTATTCCAAACTCCACCATCTCTTAAACTCTTCTCTTTCAAAAGTGTTGGTTGAAGGGTGATTTGAATTCAACACCTAACAAAAAAATATTGAGTTCCACACCATTTTGCATAGCAAAGATCAACCTACCTTTGAGACCTTTAATCCTCTTCCTGACCTTATACCAAAAGCCCAATTGACCACAATTGTATAGACATGATTGAGTGGGATTTCTATACAAATGGTTGATAATGAACTCATCAAAAGTATCTTCTCCATCAAGATCAAATTCACTCACTTTTCTCAGTTATCTCTTTACAGAAGCATTGAATGCAATTTTTTGCTCCTCTACATATCGTAGGTAACTAGATATGCGTGTGAACTTCATCTAACAACCATTCAAGTCCCCTTGGAAGAATATCATCAAGCTTTCCAAGCATGCCATTGGAAACAACAAGAAATTTCTACAACCATTTGTTATGTCACAAAATAAAAAGAACAATACAAACTTTTCTTATGTATGTGTATGATGCAATAGAAAATGCAAACCCAATAGCCTTAAAAATCACTTACATAAGTCTAGAGAGGAGAATTTAATGTCAAATGCAATTCATGCTCATATTCTAAAGAGCATCTTCAAACCCTAGCTTCTAAAGTCATGCACAACATGCCCTCTTCCTAAACTTCAATGAAGAAATACACTGTTAAATTTATCCCCCGAACTCTAGAAATGAATAGAAAATAAAAATATAGATTTCTCAAGCCCCAAGACACTTCAACCAAATTTTACAAAACGCTCTAGAAAAAACATTCAATATTGTAGATAATAATGATGAAAATGGACTTCAGACATAAATAAAATTTGGTGTAAAGACTAGGTGCATTGCCTTGGGTCTTGTGAGCTAGGAAGAAAAGCACAAACTGACAAAACTATTGGTAGGCATTAGCCTAATTTCATTGCAACCTGAGGTTTCCTAGCTTCCACACAATTATAGACAAGGTGTACAAAATCACAACACTGGGAACACTATACCAAGGAAGACACTTCATTTTTTCCAACTTATATTTTTCTACATTTTCTATATTTTATTCAACTTATTACACCTACAAATATTAAAAATTAGTGTCTATTCGAGAACTTCCATTACATTTTTTTACCACTTTCTAAGTATTTTACTTTAAAAATATATATACTTAAACATTATTACAAAATATTGTATAAAAAAATCTATAATCAATTAACAAGGTTTTTGATAATAATATTTTTTAGTAAACTAAATTTTAAACTTATATATATTAAAAAGAATCTTCAAAATTTTAGATTTATTGATAGAAATAATAGATTTTTTAAAAAAAAATTATTGTTTTTGATTTATTAAAAAAAATAATAGGGGGGGCTGACCCAAAAAAGATCAAAGCCCTTACTAACAGTATTAACCAAAAAAAACATACTACCATAATATCTAAACCAAAAAGTAATGTAGCAACATAATCTATGGGTGTTGTTATGGAACCAATAACGTTTCAGCCTATACAAATTTGCCTCACAGGACATAGAGTTCATAAAATACCATTCCATAACAAAAACTAAAAGTAGAAAAATTATCATAGGAAATATCTCCCCTCTTTATCCCTAGATCCTCCTTAATAGGATTGTCATCCTCCTCCATCATAGGCCTGTCCAATAGGTCTTGAACCAGTCATATGCTAGGAAGCTATAGAGGGAGTGAGTGGTTTCACTTTCTTTTCCTAAATCCTTCTCCTCATTGTTAACCTATAGAAAATATAGAGTAGTGGCCATTGAATGCATAACCTTTGTGGCAAAGTAAATAAGGGTCTCAAATTTGTGGTATACGGCCTCCTAGTTATTTGTTAGATCATTCATAGATTTTTCTAACCTACCCATCCTAGTTTTACTTTTCTCTTTTTCCTAGTGGAGACCCCTCATATTCCCTCTCTATCTCCTTCAAGGGGAAAGTGATATCCTTGTTAGCCATTTTTTCCCCATCCAAAAATTTGAATTTTCAAGGTGGCACCCATGGCCAATGTCCAAGTTTGACTTTTCAAATATATCTGGCATGTCAAATATAACAGGGATATGTAAAAACCTTAGTCAGACTTTTTAAATCCTAAGTCTTGATATTTTCATATTTGCATGTTATATCCTTCTAATAATCCAAGTTGTGATCTTGTGATCATCCCCTTTCTGCTCCATCACTTTGGTTCACCACTTAAATATCAAGAGGGTTGTGACATTGTGAGATGATCAGCTTTGTGGTCAGCATGGCCTCACAATCATTTTAGCTAACATATGGTTAAATATTGCAAAGGAGTAGAGACTATGATTCACATGATCATGAGTAGCTAGAGGCTTGAGGATATAAAGGTTGTGAATTCTTTTGGTTGCATTGTCACAAGGGCCAAATACTTCATTGAGTAAAGGATGGTCAGTTCAATTGACGTCATTTCATCGAAGCAACCTTCAACTTCAAGTTGTGATGTTTTGAGAGTTGATGCTAGCAATCAAGTTCTTAACATTCACAAGATCACATGAATTTTTATGTTACACTTAGCAAAGGTTGTGAGCTTGCAATGACATATAATAGAAAAGTTTAATGGTTTGTGCAACATCACATGGTTAGTGAGTGGTTAAGATTTTCAAGTTGCGAGGTTGTTCTATAGTTAGAATTCAAGTTGCAAACATGCGAGGAGTCCATCTACATTAAGGCCTATGTTGTCACATATTTGTGGAGGGTTAAAGGATAACTCTAGTCAAGGAAGTAATTATGAAAATTCTTTGTTCACATGTTTGTGGGGTGAGTTGATGATTTAATGAAATAGACTACAAGGTTGCAATCAATGTCAAGTAGTTAGGTTCACAGGCTTTTGTAACATTGCAAGGATAAAGATGCTAAAGTCCCTAACCATGGTAACTATGAGAGCACAATCAATTTTACTTGTTTGCAAGTTTGCAACAATGAAAGATCCAAGATGAAGAAAAGCTATGAAGCAGTGATCAAACAGAAGGACATGGCTTCACGATTTCAAAGAATCAAATAGCTAATAGAGGAAATTAGTTGCAGAACCATGAAATAGGGTAATCAACAATTCAAAGAAATAAAGAAGGGTTGGTGAGGTGGGAAAACATTTTAAAGGAATTGGACCATGTTGTAGGGTTAGGTGATTGACTTTAGTTGACTCATTATATGGCTAATTTGGCATAACAACACAATCTAATGTATTTCAATGGTGAACATGTCCTTGATTACTTGTAAACACTATTTTGAGCATTCTCCATGCCTAGAAGATGTAAATTTTATTCTTTTAGCCACCTAGTTATCCATCTATCTTTCCAAAGCAGTAATGGTTGTCATTTTTTGTCTCTTCATGCTCTAATTTACATGCAAAGATTAGATTTTTCACATTTGAGTGTGTGTCTGATCAGATCTTTATTAGACTAGCAAAAATGGTTCTCTATAGCTGTAGTAAGTAGTTGAGTCCTAGTTTTTCATTAGAGGTATTCTTAGTTATGCTTGAGCTATAAGAGCAAGTTTTGTTACCCTTCTAAGGGTTAGTCTATTTTTCTTTGATCCTATAGTAGTTGTATCATATGCCCTGCTATTATAATTTCCTTTTGCCTATGAATGAATATATCTCTCTATTGTACCTCATTCTCCCATTAATATTAGTGCAAAAATTTCTTTCCTTCATTAGTGTATTGCTTCCATTCTTCAATCTGCATGACTATATCTATTTGGCCTTGAATGATATAGAGTGAAGTTCCTTCCTTATAGCATCCATTTTGGTTCTTGATCTACATGTGATTGTTGAACTAAGGCAAAGGTTGAATCAATGTATTTTGAGAATGTATTGGTAAATAGTGCATTGTTAGGTAGGGATGAGATTGAACATACTATTTTGATGTACCAACCCCTTTAGATTAGATTAGGTAGTTTGATTTTCATGCATCTCCTTCTCCCTTTTTCTCTCAAGAGTAATTAGATGCACATTGATAGTAAGGAATATGGCCTTCTCCAAAGGCTCAATCTCATTGTTCAAGTCCTACAACTTGGAGATTGTTTCCATATTTCACAAGGTTTCCTTTAGGTAAAAACTTTAGGCAAGGGTGCAAAATTTTGTGACAACAATCCTCACCCAAGCTCTTTTTTGGGAACGGATTATCTTTCACAGTATCAAAAATGTGGCATGGGCTAGGGTTATCCTTACTATCAGAACTAGGGTGAATTAGTTTTATGTTCCTCTTCCTCATAGGTTTAGTTTCTATCTCTGTGGATTCCGAACTCACTTCCTTTTTTCCTTTTTTTTTGGGGCGGGGGGGGGGTGGAGGTCAGGTTTCTAAATTTCTCTATTTTGAGCCTCTTGCTAGATCTCCTAGTGACTGTATTGTTACACCTAGTATCAGTATCAAAGTCAATAATGCTAATGTCATCTCCAATTCTAGGAGATTTTTTGATAGCTCTACTCAGGGCCAACCTAGGGCTTAGGTTAGTGGATATCTAGGGAGTAGCAATGGCTAGGGGATTAACCAAAAGCGGGGGAGTTGAGGGCTTGCTAAAATTTGTAAAGCTTGAACATGAAGGCCTGATTGAGGATATAAAAGGGTTTTCCTTCTTCCCTCATTTTTTAGACATTAAACACACTATCCTTGATAGAATGCAAAATAATATGTGGGAAAGAGATTAAATTATGATTTCTAAAATAATTTAAGGTGGGGAAGTGGTAAAAATAAAGCAACTAAAAGTGGTCTTCAAGCATAATGTAGCACATTATGGCATAGCACACAACATCCCAAGGCTTAGGAAAGTCCTCTCTGAAGTAGCCACAATGAATTCACACAAGTTCCTCCTTAGGGTAGAAAAATTTGGTAGACTCATTTCATCAAAAAATCTGGGTGGCTTACGCAAACTCTTACTTTTGAGAAATAGGTCACCCTCCTTTGCTATGAGCTCCATGGTAATTTCAAAGGCAATCCCATTGTTAGCTTAGGAGTCCTTAAATTGCATGGACATGGTCATCAAACCCTTCAATGCCTTCCATAAATGCCAAAAGGCCACCTTCCCCCAAATAGTCCCACATGCCTCACTAGCTCTAATGTAGTCTTTTGTTGGTCTTAGAATAGTTTTGACATTTGAGTGTCAACACACTCAACCACTTCTTACATTGAAACTGAGTATACTATGTATGCTGAGTCATAGTTTGTACCTGTATATGAGAAAATATGATAGCAAGTAATACTAATCTATTCAAAAACAAAAGCATTAACTAGCATAAGAATCATAACATATAAGATAGACAAAGTGAAACCCTCAAATGAGAATATGAGCCATGGAATGGCTCTCCCAATGAGGATGGTAACTTGATTTAGGGATGAGTCTATTATGTAGATTTGAGATATATGCTCAAGTTTCAAAATAGCTTCAATGGATTTGGAGATTTTTGGTGTGGATGATGGCTTTGATATGGATTTGGCTTCTCAAACTAGCATTATAACTTTAGCTCAAGGATTGTCATGAAATGGCTTGGGAGGGGATTCAATTTATAGGCTAAGGGCTTGATCCTAATTTCCAGGGATTCTGCTCTGATTTACCCTATTTTTAACAAATTGATAAGTGTATTGAGGATTTTGATAACATTATGGTTCAAGTTCCTCAGAATGCTAGAGATAGGGTAAACCCTTCTTCTCTATAGGTAGATGTTGTATTAGAAATCAGTGACAAAGAAGATCAACCCAACCCTTCAGACATGGATAAAAGGGGCAAGAAGAAACAAAATTTGATTGAGGTTCTTGAAAAGGCTAGAGAGAAAGCCTTACAAGTGCTTCCAAAAGGAATGGGGTATTTTGATGATGCCAGAGAAAATTTCTTAATTGATCAAGCTACTTAAGAGGAGAGGAGACCCAATATTTTAGAACTACAGTCTATGATGCTAGATGACAAAATTATATAGGCTTAGGAATGATGATTTTATCAAGACTGAAGAATTCAAAAGTTTTTTGTATAAACTCAAACAAAATGAACTTTCTTTGCATGTGAAACCTAGAGACACAGATGAAAAAGTGTCTGAAATGGTGCAAAAGCTCCAAGCCTATGATCCTAAAAGTGTGAAAGCCTCATTGTAGAGGAGGCTAGGGAATTGGTACAAAGGAGTGGTATAATAGTTTTCCCAGGATGGGATATTAGTTCATTAGTCCCGCTTGATCAAATTAGGAGACAAGAAAAACCAATCTCTTATGAGAGGATTAATCCATTCGGTGAGTTGCAGGGGGAAGGATTTAATATAGATAGTAAGACAATGGCTATTTGGAGTATAGCTCCAAGATCACAAAAGTCTACCTTGATGGAAATTAAAGAAACACTAGTAGGTAATGCAATTTTCTGGAATGCACATTCACCTTCTTCAAATCAAATTTACAACCTCCAAACCACTATTGCTATGCTAGGCAAGAACAAGATTGATATTCTTCAGGAACAACTGGTGTAGACATATGAAAAGTACCTTAATGCTAGGAAGAAGTATGAAGAGGAAATGAAAAGAACATATGTTCAACAACAAGCTTTGGAGGAATCAAAAAAGGAGAATGAAGATTTGAAAAGAGAAGAAGGTCAATAAAGGAGGTACAAGACCAAAATATTCAAACTGACTGGATAGTAGAAGAATCACATCTAGTAACACATATAGATGTGGATGAGCTTGAGATTAGCAAGGATGCAAAGATCAGGAAAATGAAACAATTTTTGATTCAAAGAATCACTACTTTAAAGAGAGCCTCTTTAAATGTACATAGTATGTATAATACTTTGCAAAGTAATGAATATGAATTGTCTAAGGCATTATCACTATTATCTCCATTATTTTCCTAGAGGGGGCCATACATTCAATTCTTTGATAGGTTAGTTCCTTTACTCACACAGAAAAAGGAACTACTTGAGGAGAGCATTGTTCCTATAAAGAAAATGATAAATCAAGTTAAAGAATTGAATTCATTCTTCAATGGTAAGATCCAAGAAATAAGTAGAAAATTGAAAAGCATAGCATTGGGTACCCCAAGTTAGATTCCAACAATTCTAAACAAGGAATGGTATGTCAAATCTTGGCAAGAGTGGTCTAAATCTTTTGATCTAATATTAGACCATCCAAGATTTCTAGCATTTTCAAGGGGTGAATCAAGCACTCAAGTTGTATATCATATGATTGATATTATATCACCTAATTTAGTATTGTAATATGAATACTAACTATTAAATGGAAGCTCTAACAAAACCAAACAAAAAAACACCTAAGATAGGACCGATTGTTATCACTACAAAAGGAAGCAAACCAAGAATGGTAGGCTCCTAATGGAGTTCACATGTTGTATCTTCCAACACTATCACCCATACACAATGTAGACTAATAACATGGAAATAAATTAAGTATAAGTCACTTGAGTATATGTCAAACATTATGGAAATTATATCAAAATAGAGATTATCTTTTTCTCTTTTAAGATTATAAGTTTTAAAAACAATATGTTTGCAAATTGCCACACAACACAAAATTCCCTAAATTGGTGGAGAAACTTTCAATACCCCAAGACCAACTTGGAGCTTATATCTATATATGAGGAGTTTCCATTGAATAGATATAGATCTATTTTACTTCACTAACTTGTACTTTCTATTTCTATAGTACTGTTCTTATGGTGAAAGAAAGGGTACAAGCCCTTTTTATGAAGCCTACTATTAAAAATCCAATTAGTTAAAGTTGACCTTCGCAATTTCTCTCTATAAATAAAATTCTAGCTTTTAGTTTTGAAAAAGTCTAGCCATCCCTACCAAATGGTAGCAATTTACTTTTGTGATATCAATTCAAATTGCTATACAATTCTTAGGACTACATACATATATCAAAATATAGTGCACACTTGAACT
Source organism: Cupressus sempervirens (assembly GCA_028749045.1). Taxonomy (NCBI): domain Eukaryota; kingdom Viridiplantae; phylum Streptophyta; class Pinopsida; order Cupressales; family Cupressaceae; genus Cupressus; species Cupressus sempervirens. Next base: position 70,816,101 of record CM053787.1, read on the forward strand.
ATTGTGATTTGTTTATTTATATCAATTTCCATACTTAAATCTATAGTTATTTTTGACATTCAAAATCCAATGGAGACCTCACAGTAAGCATTGATCGATGGTCAAGTTCTCAGCAAGGGAAATGTCTATGATCTTCTTTGATGATATAGTGCAGTAATCATAGCTAAGGAAATTTTTGAGAGTGTCATGCCTGACCACTACTTCGGGGTTTTCCACAAATTGGAAACTTGCTGTTATAAGATTCCCTTCAGATGTTATGTTTGTATTTTTTTTGAAGAGCTTGGTTATATTACTGTCTTTGAATTATGAGACTGATGTTGAACGTATTTTCTGTTTAGAACTATGTTATTAGCAATTAATGTGATTTAGGATTTTGTGATTTGAACTGGCATATAAATATTTGCATGTTGATTGGGTATCGATTATGATCATTATGTTTTTAACTCAATGTAAACTGCATTCTGTGTTTGAATGCCTTGGAAAGAAAGTAAATACATTGTATGTTTAATTTGAATATTAATCTGTTGTATAAATATATTTAGAATTTGTCATTATATTTATGTACATCTGACTGAGAAGGGATTGAATAATTGCGTTAGATTTGTTTCAGTATAGCATATAGAATTATGCTACAAAGGGATTAAATTTTTCAAAATACTTATAACCTTGAGATGGTTTTGTTTTCATGACTCTTATTAACTTATTATTTATAAGAACCACATTTTTCTTTGCATACATATATACTTGTTTTAAAAGGGTCTAACACCCTAAGTTGAGGTTGGCATAAACATTTTCTATTATTAAAGGGGTTTAATATTTCTTAAAAGGCATACAACCCTAAATGGGTACCGAATGCCATGAAAGAGGAAACAAATTCATTATGTTGAAAGCCATATATGGCGATGGCTTGTAACTGTCTTGTGCACGGCCCTGTGAAGTATCGTAGTTGAATTGAATGCTTGTTTATGAGGATTGATGGCACTAAGGGTTTGGTTAGCCATTTCTTGTTGTGAGTCAAGTTTATTGCAGAATATGGGCTGAAAACTTGGCCACATTGCCTTGTTTGATTACATCTATGACCCTTTTTGTTGAGGTATCAGCATAATGAAGGGTGTTGGTTGGAAGGGAAACTTGCATATTGGGTTTATCTCGATGGAGTTACTCCTCAGAAGTTGTCTGTTCTTGTTATTGGGTTCTTGTACTTCACTCCATTGTGAAGTCATTTGTGAATTATTATGTCTCAGCCATGTGGAGATTGTTACCAATTTGATTCGGCATTTGGGGCTTTGGCGTCGAGTTAGATTGCAGAGCATTTTCCATCTTTAGTATTCACGTAGGGGAAATTTCCTACCCTAGTCTCTCTCTCTCTCTCTCTCTCTCTCTCTCTCTCTCTCTCTCTCTATTTATAGTTTCATTGTGATATTAATTAGCATGTTGTAACTGGTTATCAGTTTTACATTATGTTTATTTACATTCAAGGATGGGTATATGCAGAGCATAGCACGGTGTGCAATGCTTAGCTCTGTATATATCCACCTTTGAATGTGGAGTTGTGGAGATAGTAATTTGAATGTTGTTATATGTATATTTAATTGGGCTTTGCCCCAAACATGTGTTCTCCACTGAGTTGAGTCCTGTGAGAAACACATGGTTGCGACAGTTAGCTTGTCGGCTGTTGTGTAATTTCAAATAGCTTTTGGGCTCCAGTTGGGATGAGCTCTGTAAGAATCCATATCTCAAGCTCAGTTGGAATTTTATAGTAAAATGTGAGTGGCTCGGCCTTAGTGTTGAGTTTGTTTTAAATTTTAAATTATCGGCTCTTGACCACAGTCAAGGGCAAAGGCATTTTGTTGAATAGATAGTATGAAACCTAAACAATGTTAAATTAACATGTTATTAGCATAGCAACTTTATGGTTATTGAATGTTTGAAATTTTTTATGTATAAAAGCCGATACATTGTCTGGAACATTGTAGTATGGTTCGAATTCCTTTATAATAGTTCATGAGGATGCGTAAACTAGTAACATGTTATGTTGCATTGCATCTTGTCTATAGTATATTGGAGATTATAAATATTAAATATGATGTCCATGGGTCAGAACTTGCAATTTGGCAAAATGGAAATAAGTTTGTATGAACACTCAGTATCATTGATTATGTTCTTTTTTTTGTTCTAAAACAACAACAAAGCTCAAAAAATTTAGTTAACTGTATGCCGTTGGGATTTTTTAGATATGATTTAATTGGATTTGTTTTGAAGCATTTAGATAAGCCAGTAATATTTATATTATGTTTTTGAGATGAAAATTATGTGTACAAATTGGAATTCTATTATTTTTATGATGTTTTTCTGTCCAATATTGAATTGGAGATTATTTTCAATGGAAAATATAGATTATTGATATATGTGTTTGATGATATGTTATTCAAAGCAAAAATATCATATGTGCATTGTATTACTATCTTGGCCAATTCAAAGGATAAGCTTAGTTTGTTATAATAGTAGAGATAAGTAGTGTAGTACTATGACTGGTAAATATCATTAAACTGATGTAACAATTTAGTTATATTTACGAGATCATAATATTGTAGTATTTATTTCTGTTGTTAAAATAACCTAAGTTTACTTTCAAGTTTGGTAGTAGAAGATGAGATTTTAAAAGATGAAGAATGTAATGTCATGTAAAATCTTATTGTTATTCGTTTCATGTGCATTCTTAGAATATATGTTTGATGTGTATTTTAAGGATAGCTGTAATGAATGTATATCGAGGTGGTTGAATATTGATTTATCCTATTCAGTTAATTAATTTAGTGATAATTTTAAGATGAATGGGGAGGGTTAATTATATATAAAAGATAATTGGCCTTATCGATGACTTAAATCAGTAAGGTTAAGTACGGAGAACAAGGCAAGTCTCTATTGCGTCATTTCATGAGTACCATAGAGAATTCCACTATGTGTTGTCTATGAGCTTACCATATATGGATGTAGTATCTCAGCACCATAGTGATGACACCTCAGTATATATATGATTCATTTACTAGCTATTCTTAGTGCGAGTTTAATTTTTCTTTTTTAAGAAGATGGTTACTTCTTGCATATTAATTTTAAAATTGCACTATGTTATTTGTTTCAGATATCTGCATTATGGTTTTATATATGTTTATTCTAACATGTATGCAGGTGAATTATGCTTTTCAACTCAGTGTGTACTGAGCCCTCTTTGTGTTGTGTTGCATTTTTGTGTATGTTTTAGGTGTTCAAGTTGTATAACTAGTGCTAAGGAAGACTGTTGAAGTTGCTTCTTGAAACTGAATTTGATACTTGTAAAGTCCATATGTTGGACATAGGCATCTAAGAATAATATTGTTCTTCATTATTTTACTGAACTCTTTATGTATCAGCATCATTATGGAAATTTATTTGGATGATATCTTCTTATATTTTGAGGTCTTTGAATTGAGAGTGACTCAATCATTGTTCTTGTTCTTGTAATAGTTGGTTATAGAAAAAAATTTCTATGGTTCTTTATGCTTGTTCAAGGTTTCCTAGTTTTTGTTTTTGTTTTGTTCAACATTACATTTGGTATCAGAGCACGGTTAGAATAACCAGGACTCTTGGGTTATAGGGTTTTTCTCGTCTTTGATGCATTATACACACTTAATTGTTTTAGGTTGCTATCATGCCTCCTATCACTAGAGGAGTTTGAGGATGTAGCATTCCTTAGGATAACCTTGCTGGCAGAGGCAGAGGTAGGGGTAGGGGTCGTTGTAGAGTTCCTAGGCACTATAGAATTGTTGAGGATGAATAGTTTGATTAGAATGTTGGGGTTGGAAACAACCAGCATAACCAGGTAGATCAAGCTATGGTACTTCAATGGATACTGGAATGTCTCGATAATATTGAGACTACACACCAGATTCTTGGTGGGGGAGAAAATGTTAGGATACCTCTTGTGCAGGGTATGAACCTTCATGTAGAGGATGATCTAGTGGCAAGAGCTCAGCTCAAGGATCTTTCCAAGGTAAAAGGGCCATTATTTTATGGTACAAAATAGGGTACATCAGTAGAAGCTTGGTTGCTAAATATTGAGTGGTGCTTTATCTTACACCATTTCTTGAGTAACGTGAAAGTAAGATGGATGGTTATGCATTTGAGGGGATTTGTTTCCTTGTGGTGGGAATAGGAGTTAGAGAAACTTGGCATTGATATCTCTTTTGTTACTTGGGAGCTCTTTGTAGAGCATTTCAAGGAGAGGTTCATGTCTAAATATTGGTGTCAGGCCCATGCAAAGGAGTTCTTTCAAAGTATGCAGTTTGACTCTATAGTGGAAGCTTATGAACATAGGTTCTACGAGCTTAAAAAAATTTCTAGCTGGGTAGAAAATGATAAAGCCATGATACAACATTTCATCAGGGGACTTATGCCCAAGATTAGGAGGAAGTGAGAACTTTCATACCTGTGTCTATGCAGGAAGCTTCGAAGTGAGCAAAGCTGATTGAGATGAAATCTAGCTATCATGAGACTTCATACAAAACTAGCATGGATCTACCTACCTCGAATGGTAGTAAAAATCAAAAGCCTCCTCAGAATAGTTCAAAATAAGGATTTTCAGTTGGGAAATTCAAGAAGAGGAAGTTTGATAAGAACTCCAAGGGTTCAGAATGGCCTAGACCATCTCAACCACCTCAGAGTGTGTAGAATAATAATCCATCTCCTAGTCCTTCTAGTCAGAACATGGGATTCAGGAAATTTGTTGAGTGTTATCATTGTGGTCAGATAGGTCATTACCAGTGTTAGTGCCCTAATTGGGACAAGCCGAAGGTTGGACCTAAGCCAGCTAGGTTTGAAGTGACAATTGGTGATTCTGCCAGGAACCACCGTATTTTTGCTACCCTAAATCAGAAGAAGGCCAAACATCAGAACATAGTTATTGAAGCTCCGGTTAATACTCAAGGTATGAAAGTATCTATCTTATTTGACTCTGGAGCTATAGACTCATTTATTTCTTCTTCTTTAGTTGCATATAGTAGAATTCTTGTGGGTAAGGCAAAGAATAGATTGTAAGTGGAGTTAGCGTCAAGTTCTAGGGTGAACGCTGATATTGTTGCTCTTGACTATAAGATTCAAATGAAACCTTCTACTACTTCAGTGAACCTTAGGATTATACCTTTAGGATCGTATGACATAGTTTTGGGAATGGATTGGTTAGAACAAGATCAAGCTATTATGGATTGCAAGCATAAGACAATTACTTGTTTGGATGATGTTGGATCAGTTAGGGTTATTGTTGGAATCAAGAGACCCATCTCTTTGCGGACAATTTCTACCAAGCAATTGGCAAGGTGTGCTCGAAAAAGCTTTAGTTTGTTTGCCATTTCGGTAAACGACTTAGAAGATTCCATGGTTAAAGGTTCTTCTCTCGATCATCCAGTCTTGCAGAGTTTTTCAGATGTTTTTGTTGAAGAGATTCCTAGAATACCTCCGAGAAGAGAAATTGATTTTCAGATCGATTTAGTACCATGAACGGAACCAATTTCCAAGACTCCATATAGAATAACAGCTCAAGAGCTGGTTGAACTTAAATTTTAGTTGGAGGAGCTTTTGGAGAAAGGTTTAATTCATCCTAGTGTATCACCTTGGGGTGCTCTGGTAATCTTTGCCAAGAAGAAAGATGGCTCCTTGAGACTTTGCATAGACTATAGATAGTTAAACAAGGTCACCGTTAAGAACAAGTATCCTTTGCCTAGAATTGATGACTTGTTTGATCAAGTCAAGGGTGCTTGTGTCTTTTCAAAGATTGATTTGAAATTCGGGTATCATCAACTTAGAATCCAAGAAGCTGATATTCAAAAGATAGCTTTTCACACCAGGTATGGGCACTACGAATTCACAATAGTACCTTTTGGGTTAACAAATGCACCTTCTGTCTTTATGAGCCTAATTAATGGTGTGCTTAGAACTTTCCTAGACAAGTTCGTAGTGGTATTTTTGGATGATATTCTGGTGTATTCTAACACTACTGAGGAGCATGACCAGCATTTAAAGCAAGTTTTGGAATGCCTTTGTGGGAACAAACTGTATGCCAATCCTTTGAAGTGTGAATTCTTCAAATTAGAGATTTGTTACTTAGGTCATATCATTTCAAGGGATGGAATTTCTGTAGATCCATCCAAAACTTGGGCTATTGTAGATTGGCCAGCACCTACGAATGTGTCCGAGGTTCAAAGTTTCATGTGCTTAGCAAGCTATTACCACAGATTTGTGTCAAACTTTTCTAGAATAGTGCATCCTATCATATCTCTTCAAAGAAAAGGGAAGAAATTTTGTGTGGACAAAGGAATGCGAAGCAACATTTTAGAAACTTAAGGAATGTTTGACCAGTGCACCAGTTCTGGCAGTCACTGATTCAGCTAAGGAGTTCATAGTTTGTTCTGATGCATCTTTGGATGGCATAGGGGTAGTGTTGATGCAAGAAGGACGTGTTATAGCTTATTAGTCTAGAAAGCTAAAGAGTCATGAGGTGAATTACCCTACTCATGATCTTGAACTTGCAGCAATCATCCATGCTTTGACCAAGTGGTGGCATTTTCTTCTGGGTCAACAATTTGAGTTACATACTGATCACCGAAGCCTTCAGTATCTATTCACACAACTAGACCTCAATGCTAGACAACAAAGATGGATGGAGTTCCTATGTGAATATGACTTCAAGATTAGTTATGTTCAAGGGAAGGAGAACGTTGTTGCTGATGCACTTAGTAGAAGGCGACATGAATTATCTTCTTTGATCTTAACAGTGGATCTTAAGGATAAGATTTTACATAATATTTTTGCACATCTTTGGTTTTAGGATGTTAAGGCTATTATTGATAGTGGTAGCATCTTGGAAGGGCGTTTTGAGGGGTATTCAATAAATTTTGAAGGTTTACTACTTTTTAGAGGGAGTGTGTACATTCCTGAGTCGGGTGTTTTGAGAAATTTGGTTTTGTTTGAGGCCCACAAAGCATTATTATTGGCCAGGTATGAAGAGAGACATAGCAGGTTTTGTGGCTTGATGCTTGGAATGTTAGCGAGTTAAGGCAGAACATCAACACCTTGCAGGATTATTGTAGCCACATAATATTCTAGAATGGAAATGGAACACCATTTCTATAGATTTTATTACTGGATTGCCTATTACAGCTCATAGGCATGATGCTATTATGGTGGTAGTGGACCATTTTTCTAAGGTTGCCCATTTTATCCCAGTTAGATCATCCTATAATGCAGCAACGGTTGCCAAGATATATATGGAGCAGGTAGTTAAGTTACATGGTATTCCTAAAAAGATTATTTCTAATAGGGATCCAATATTTACTTCTTCTCTATGGAGATCCATGCAGCGAGAGTTAGGTACTCAGCTGAATTTCAGTTCAGCTTATCACCCAGAGATAGACATGCTTAGAATGTACGTAATGGATAGAAAGAATAAATGGGAGGAGTATATACACTTGGTAGAATTCTCTTATAATAATTAATATCACAGTTCTAGAACATGTCAACCAGATTCTAGAAGAGGAACATGTCAACCAGATTCTGGAAGACATGCTTAGAATGTATGTAATGGATAGAAAGAATAAATGGGAGGAATATCTACACTTGGCAGAATTCGCTTATAATTATGGATATCACAGTTCCATAGGTATTGCGCCCTTTCAAGCATTATATGGTAGACCTTGTAAGGTGCCTCTCAGTTGGGATAATTTGGAGGACAGGACTCTTTTAGGACTTGATATGTTGCAAGATTTGGAACATCAAGTTAAAAGAATTAGAGAGCACCTTATTACTGCTCAAGATAGACAGAAGAAATATTTTGATAAGCATAGAATTGACCGTCAATTTTTGGTGGGTGATAAAGTGTTTCTCTAGGTAAGACTGCATAAGAGTCCAATTCGTTATGGTAAGGGGTCCAAGTTAGCACCTCAATTCGTGGGTTCGTTTGAAATTCTGGAATGAATTGGACCTGTTACCTATAAACTTGCCTTGCCACCAAGTCTTTCATGCATTCATAATGTATTTCATGTTTCAGTATTGTGCAAGTATATACTTGATATTGCTCACATGCTTGATTGGAAAAAAATGTAGATTATGGATGGTCAAATCATGTTGGAACCAATGCAGATCACACAAGGCAGAACTATGAGTTTAAGAGGGAGGGAAATAAGGCAGGTAAAGGTCCTATGGGACCCCAATGATGAAACATCTGCTACTTGGGAGGACACTGAAATAATGAGAGCAGCTCATCCATTCTTGTTTACTGACTTCAAGAAGAAAGTCGAATCCTAGTGGGGAAGGGTGTCATGCCTGACCACTACTTCGGGTTTTTCTGCAAATTAGGACCTTGCTGTTACAAGATTCCCTTCAGATGTTATGTTTGTATTTTTTTTGAAGAACTAGGTTATATTACTATCTTTAAATTATGAGAGTGATGCTGAACGTATTTTCTGTTTAGAACTATGTTATTAGCAATGAATGTGATTTAGGATTTTGTGATTTGAACTAGCAAATAAATATTTGCATGTTGATTGGGTATCGATTATGTTCATTATGTTTTTAACTCAATGTAAACTGCATTCTATGTTTGAATGCCTTGGAAAGAAAGTAAATACATTGTATGTTTAATCTGAATGTTAATCTGCTGTATAAATATATTTAGAATTTGTCATTGTATTTATGTACGTGTGACTGAGAAGGGATTGAATAATTGCATTAGATTTCTTTTAGCATAGCATATAGAAATATGCTGTAAAGGGATAGATTTTTCTAAATACTTATAACCTTGAGATGGTTTTGTTTTCATGACTCTTATTAACTTATTATTTATAAGAACCGCGGTTTGCTTTGCATACATATATACTTGTTTTAAAAGGGTCTAACACCCTAAGTTGAGGTTGGCATAAACATTTTCTATTATTAAAGGGGTTTAATATTTCTTAAAAAGCATACAATCCTAAATGGGTACTAAATGCCATGAAAGAGGAAACAAACTCATTGTGTTGAAAGCCATATATGGCGATGGCTTGTAACTATCTTGTGCACGGCCCTGTGAAGTATCACAGTTGAATTGAATGCTTGTTTATGAGGATTGATGGCACTAAGGGTTTGGTTAGCCATTTCTTGTTGTGAGTCGGGTTTTTTGTAGAATATGGGTTGGAAACTTGGCCGCATTGCTCTGTTTGATTACATTTGTGATCCTAGTTGCTGAGGTATAGGCATAATGAAGGGTGTTGGTTGGAAGGGAAACTTGCATATTGGGTTTAGCTCGATGGAGTCTCCTCAGAAGTTATCTGTTGTTGTTATTGGGTTCTTGTACTTCACTCCATTGTGAAGTCATTTGTGAATTATTATGTGTCAGCTGTGTGGAGATTGTTACCAATTTGATTTGACATTTGAGGCGTTGGCATCGAGTTAGATTGCAGAGCATTTTCCATCTTCAGTATTCACGTAGGGGAAATTTCTTACCCTACTCTCTCTCTCTATTTATACTTTCATTGTGATATTAATTAGCATATTGTAACTAGTTATCAGTTTTACATGATGTTTATTTACATTCAAGGATGGGTATATGCAGAGCATAGCATGGTGTGCAATGCTTAGCTTTGTATATATCCATCTTTGAATGTGGAGTTATGGAGATATTAATTTGGATGTTGCTACATGTATATTTAATTGGGCTTTGCCCCAAGCATTTTTTTTCCACCGAGTTGAGTCCTGTAAGAAACACATGGTTGCGGCAGTTAGCTTGTCGGTTGTTGTGTAATTACATATAGGTTTTGGACTCCTGTTGGGATGAGCTCTGTGAGAACCCATATCTCAAGCTCACTTGGAATTTTATAGTAAAATGTGAGTGGCTTAGCCTCAGTATTGAGTTTGTTTTAAATTATTGGCTCTTGACCGCAGTCGAGGGCAAAGGCATTTTGTCAAATAGTTAGTATGAAACTTAAACAATGTTAAATTAACATGTTATTAGCATAGCAACTTTATGGTTATTGAATGTTTGAAAATTTTCATGTATAATAGTTGATACACTGTCTGAAACATTGTAGTATGGTTCGAATTCCTTTATAATAGTTCATGAGGATGCGTAAACTAGTAACATGTTATGTTGTGTCGCATCGTGTCTGTAGTACATTGGAGACTCATAATAGTAAATATGATGTCCATGGGTCAGAACTCGCAATTTGGAAAAATGGAAATAAGTTTGTATGAACACTCGGTATCATCGATTATGTTCTTTTTTCTATTCTAAAACAACAGAGCTCAAAAAATTTAGTTAACTGTATGCTGTTGGGATTTGTTAGATATGATTTAATTGGATTTGTTTTGAAGCATTTAGATATGCCAGTAGTATTTATATTCTATTTTTGAGATGAAAATTATATGTGTGCAAATTGGAATTCTATTATTTTAATGATGTTTTTCTGTCCAATATTGAATTGGAGATTGTTTTCAATGGAAAAGATAGATTATTGATATATGTGTTTGATGATATGTTATTCAAAGTGAAAATATCATATGTGCATTGCGTTACTATCTTGGCCAATTCAAAGGATAAGCTTAGTTTGTTATAACAGTAGAGATAAGTAGTGTAGTACTACGACTGGTAAATATCATTAAATTGATGTAACAGTTTAGTTATATTTACGAGATCATAATATTGTAGTATTTATTTCTGTTGTTAAAATAACCTAAGTTTACTTTCAAGTTTGGTAGTAGAAGATGAGATTTTAAAAGATGAAGAATGTAATGTCATGTAAAATCTTATTGTTATTTTTTTCATGTGCATTCTTAGAATATATGTTTGATGTGTATTCTAAGGATAGTTGTAATGAACGTATATCGAGGTGGCTGAATATCGATTTATCCTATTCAGTTAATTAATTCAGTGATAGTTTTAAGATGAATTGGGAGGGTTAATTATATATAAAAGATAATTGGCCTTACCTACAACTTAAACTAGTAAGGTTAAGTACAGAGAACAAGGCAAGTCTCTATTACGTCATTTCAATAGTACCATAGAGAATTCCACTATGTGTTGTCTATGAGCTTACCATATACGGATGCAGTATCTTAGTGCCATAGTAATGACAATTCAGTATATATATGATTCATTTACTAGCTATTCTTAGTGCAAGTTTAATTCTTCTTTGTTAAGAAGATGGTTACTTCTTGCATATTAATTTTAAAATTGCACTATGTTATTTGGTTCAGATATCTGCATTATGGTTTTATATATGTTTATTCTAACATGTATGCAGGTGAATCACACTTTTCAACTTAGTGTGTACTGAACCCTCTTTGTGTTGCATTTCATTTTTGTGTATGTTTCAGGTGTTCAAGTTGTATAACTAGTGCTAAGAAAGACTATTGAAGTTACTTCTTGAAACTAAATTTGATACTTGTAAAGTCCATATGTTGGACATAGGCATCTATGAATGATATTTTTCTTCATTATTGTACTAAACTCTTTATGTATCAACATCATTATGGAAATTTATTTGGATGATATCTTCTTATATTTTGAGGTCTTTGAATTGAGAGTGACTCAATCATTGTTCTTGTTCTTGTAATAGTTGGTTATAAAAAAAAAAAAATCTATTGTTCTTTATGCTTGTTCAAGGTTTCCTAGTTTTTGTTTTTGTTTTGTTCAGCATTATAGAGAGCTTCACAAGGAATCCACTTCATGGAAGAAGATTTTTGACAACATCAAGCAAGGGATATCCAACACAATTACATCCTTGTTATCATAGAGATTGGTGGAAGATGAAACAACAACTGATAGTTTGAAAGTAAACTTAGATAAGTTCGTTCGACTAAATGTCTATGAAAGAGATGATTTTGAGAACTTCTCCATCTTGTCAAATACAATACACACTACTCGTGACTTGCTACCAGATTAGGAGGAAAGTTTGGGTAAAGAAGAAAGAGTAATGGTAATTCTACAATTCAAGAAAGAATTGACACCAAGCATCAGTACAAAAGAGTTGGAGACAATATTGGATTGATTCCATGCCTTCAAGATGGGGAATCAAGGATAGATGTACTCAATGCATAGTGGTTGTTCTTAGTGGTCATTTATTGCACCCCAGTCCCCTCCTAAATGGGCAAACATACTGGGCATTTATTACCCACTATAATAGTAGATGCCTTGTTGCATTAATGTAGATTCCTTTTCTTTTCTCTAACCGTAATTAGGGCTAATGTGGTGTGATCTAGGCCATCGATTATTGTGATCATTTGGGCCATCTATTGTAATCAAGGACCTATATAAAGGCCTCACTTCTCATTTGTAAAGGAGGATTTTCTAACATTGTTGCTATGAGCTACTAAGATAATAGAGTTTTCATTGAAGTATGGTGAATACTTGATGTGTCTTGGTGCTTTCTTGTTCTCACAAATTCCCTCACTTAGGTTAAGTTTAGTTAAGTGTTCTAATTGCAATGGAGAATATGATGGTGTATTGATGAATTCCTTTGGTTCATATTTTTAATGATTTCGTGATTCTAAACCATTGTGCAAAGTTATTCTAAATCCATTTCATGCATATTTTTAACTTCTATCATTCATATACATTGTTCTTTATGATGGTGTATGTGGTGGTATGACTTTTTTTGGCATAATCCTTGAACATTGCACCAGTTCATGCATAGTTGTATAAATTGGCGAAATAGAGCTTGATAAATTAATGAATTTTTCCACTAAAGTATTATTTTATTCCATCACTTACCTTAGGAATATATTAGAATTCCTAAACACTATCCTATTTAATTTCTACATATTACATGAAAACCCAATTGGTACTTTATGCAAAAACTTTAGATAGCTCTCACATCTAGTATGAATTGAAATGAGTTCGAATAAAAGAATGTAAGTCCCGTTATGATCATCAAAAAATCACATCAACCTCCCAACTATCCATATTCAAGACCTAAAATTGAAGGATCCTTGGAGTCATTGTATGATCTTCTAGAAATCTTAGTATATAGAAGAATTGTCAAGAGAGGATAAGATATTTTGGTATTTTGTTCCACTATTCAGTGGGTCATAAACATGCAACTCACTACAATTTAGACTTGTAGTTGATCTATGTGATGAAGGAAAATTACATTTCCAACAATATCATAGAAGAAGAATTGAGTAATTTTCCATAATTACTATTAAAGAAATTGACGACAGATCTTGATGATGGCTTGTAATGCTAGTATTTATTGATGATGATGGTTTTAAGAAACTACAAAATAAAGTCCTCAATGGGTAAGTCATGCTATTTGTTTGATTGAGTGAAAAATACTTTTAACAAAATGAAACTAGATCATTAATTGTGCAAAAAAAAAAGTGTCCACCTAAATAAATTTTTGGGACTCTATCGATATTAAGAAATTAAGATAAAATTATACAAACAATTTTTTTGAGGAACTTTGGTAAGGAAAAATTCTTTGCTTAGAGTCATTTAAGACTTATGATAATCTTACACATGAATTACATCGATATAATATTACAGGTTTCCAAAATATCAAGAATGACAATAGTTTTTCACACAAGGAATATTAGAACACTTCATTATATTATTATTATTTCTCTTTAATTCAAGATATTTAATAAATAAACTTGAAAGAAACAACACATTACAAATATATATATATATATATATATATATATATATATATATATATATATATATATATATATATATATATATATATATATATATATATATATATATATATATAAAACTTCCTCACCTTTTCCATCCTGACTAAAATACTTTATTTAATCTTTTCTAAAATTTCATAAAACATTCATTTTTTTCACATTCTTCTTAATTTAAGAATTAAAAAAACACGGCATTGAAGAACTTTCGTGACAAATCAAATAAAACCAAGAGCTTTGGGAGAGCTTGAGTCCCTGCCTTGTGCAAGGGTTAGAAGGTATGAAATGCATGTGATAGTTAATTTAACAACACATTCTACTATAGAATATTAATTTTTCTAAGATTATAGGATTATTAGTATGAATAAATTCTCTTGATTTATATCATGAAACTAAATCTATATTAAGTTTAAAATATGAAATAAAAAAATACAAATTATAAATATAATGAAAAAAATTAGTATAAATATTAAGAATATTTTTTTACAAATAAAAGTTTTAAAAAATTACACCATAAATATTTTACAAAGTAACTAAAAGTTTTAAAAAATTACTAACCATAAATATTTTACAAAGTAACCAAAATGACAATTATTAAAAATCAAATTCTTTATTTAATCGAATTAATCATTTGATTTTTTTAATATTTTTACAATAATTTGAATTTTGAATTTTTTTATAATAATAAATTCTATAATAAATTAAATTAGAAGCAATCATTAAAAGGGAATTCATAATTCTAAGAAAAATAATAATATTATTGGAATTAAATTTATATTAAAACACATAAGACTTAATTTTTTTGAAACTATTACATTAAGTTTTTATTCTATATATAGTACATGTACTTTTGTTTTAAACATCTAATAACAAAAAATAAATTTACAAATTTCATAAACATATCAAATTAAAAAGTATTTTCTAATTTTTATTGAAAATTGAAATATAAATAATAATATGTGAATTAAAATTGAATATACAGTAATAGTTACATTAATAATATTTTTACAATTTCTTGTAACCTGAGTTGAATATTTATATAATATTGTTTAAAATTAGTTATTAAATCTTATTTGAAAATGATAATATAAAAGTATTTAAATAATGAATCATTTTATAAATGTATAAATTGACTAAGAAGTAATTGCATAATTTCTTTGAATAAAATGATGAATTATTATTATTATATACATATAAAAAAATTAACATTATTAATCTAATCAACTTTGAATTCACTTATTCTAAATTCTTTAAAATATATTTTAATCTTAAAATATAATAAATGATTAATATTATTCTTTTCTATTTTAGTATTTTTATGTATTATACTAACTAATGGCTCAAATACAAAAGAAAATGCACTAGAACACAAATAAATAATTGAACTTCTCGTTAGTACGAAAAGTAGAAAAATAATGATAAATTTTTTTGATCATTTTGCGATGCCTTTTCATCTTATACATGCATTACTGTTATGTATGCTTTTGAATAATTCGTGCAGATTTTTATATTGTATTGCATGCCTCATAATTGCAATTGTGATGTGACAAAGCAATAAGTTCACTATTATCATTATACTTTTTCAAATTTTTTTGTATTATTTTTTTTAAAATAGACCCTAGGAAAATAACTTCAGCCAATTAAAAAAAGGAATTATGTTGTAAAAAATGATTTTAAATTGATTTATTTTTGGCAAAGGTAGACAAGCCACCAAATATATTATTAATAAACTAATTCAAAGGGTTCCCTTGTAGAAGAACTAGAAAGAAACCCTAGGATTATTGCCCTATACAAAAAATATAATAAAGGATATTTTTACATAATCAGGAATCTTGAAATGATTCTATAAAATGTTGACTCCCCCAAGACCCAGTAGAATGATTAATAAATGTTGCTTTAGAATATGCCATAATTTGGAGTAATACATTTTTGAATGAGCATGCTTTCACATCTTGTGTACCCTTCCCAGATATATACTCCCATTACACCATGATCATCTAAACTTTTGAGGCAAAATCCACACCTATGCCTTGGGCCAAAACATTTGAGGAAAAGTCCACACCTATACCCTAGGCCAGTGGAGTAGGTATGTGATAGACCAGTCCCATAAGGGAAACTGGCCCAAAGCCATTCTCCACAACGAAGGGGATTTTAAAAATATTGCAATTAAAAACCTTAGCAATGTGAATTTTATTTGTCTATGTTAATTAATTGAGGGGGTCTACTGAAAATATCAATTCCCTACCTATGTATAGGTAGGGACTAATAATTACAAATCACTAATTAATAATTAAGTGCAAACATTTTTCAAAAAAATATGAAACACTTTTTCAATAATTGAGAGGCACAGACTATTAATCGTTAAATAATATGTTTTATGAAAATATTAAATAAAGTGTGAGTAAAGAAGAGACACGGTCCAGTTGTTCTTGAATGATTTGTATGCCAATATCCTCTGACTAGTTCACAACATCCATGTCTTGGAAGGTCTTCAGAATCCCTTGAAGCTCTTTAGATTCATGTAGATGATGTGACATGTGGTGCAAGCATTGAATAATCCTCTAATTTGAGAGGCTTCCCTAACCTTGTATCATGCTAAATGATGACATTAGTCAATGACATTGCTACCTAAATATTTTGTAACTCCATAGAATCCTTTAGGGCTATCCAGACTATGATGTGAAACATGGGTTTAAAAATAAGAGAAATCTAATTTTGAGGATCTACCGCCCTTTGACACCTAGTCTACTCTATGCAAAGCCTCTCCCTCTACCCTTGAGCTACTATTTGTCAAAGACAATTTGCATTAGATAAGGATAAAATAATATAAGTTTCCCAAAACTATAGAAGAACCTCATAATTATTACAAATTGGTTTGGTAAAGATTGTATACTACCTATCTTAAAAAGCATTTTCAACCCAACATGATTACACTGATGTATAAGCAGCCTCTTCATATTATATGGTAAGGTATCATTGATTTTAGTCTAAATAAGAAAAGCATAGGTACCATGTTTCCTTATGGATTTAATTTTCACCTCATCATATGCCAACTTGAACTATTCTAGAATGGTGACATCTATCAGTATAGGTGCCCCATTTAGTAATTTATATGGAAGTCTATTTAGCACTAATAGCCATTGGTTTGAGGGTTATAAAAAAAGGATGAATGGTGCTCATATACATATGACCTCAAACTATTTACTATCTAAGAAATTTGGGTTATATTTTGTCACAATTGATTTAAAAGATTCTCTTGTGAGGCTTGTGCAACATCTACTAGATGAGGCAAAGGGTTTCCAAGTTTTTCCTTTTCCAAGGAGAAACATTTGGAATATTCTTTTGTTGTTGAGGGATTACTCTTGAGGTTTTTCTTATTATTAAGGAGTTTTTTTTTGAGGATCCAGTAGTGATTTTTAGTCAAGAACATCTTGTTTTCATGTGTTTTATTCTAAAGAAACATTTTTAGAATATAGTATGAATTTAATATAAACAAATAAAATTAATTCACAAAACCCTAAATACAATTGAATTTAAAATGAAAATAAAAGAAAACTATCATTCTTATCCTTTTGATGATGGGGCATTGTGAAGGATTTTTGGAGACATTAGAAAGAGAGCTTCCCATGATTTTTCTTAGTCTGTGAATGTTGTGTTCAAATGCCTTTTTGCACACAAGAAAATGATAAATAGGTTTTATAAAATTTGGTTGAGTTTTATAAAATTTAGGCTTGATGTATCCCAAGCCATAGCCTAATTGAAGTATTGATATTTTAAACTTTCTTCACATGGTGGGCATAAGTTTTCATATCAACTTTGTCAATACACCCATATATGTATGATTTTGTGTTTGTGTGTGTGTGTGTGTGTGTGTGTGTGTGTGTGTGTGTGTGTGTGTGTGTGTGTGTGTGTGTGTGTGTGTGTGTGTGTGTGTGTGTGTGTTTGTGTGTGTGTGTGTGTGTATGCACACACACACACACACTGTCGTGCCCAAAAAGTAAGGACAAAAAAACACACACAATTTTTTTTATTTTTAAACTAATTAAGATGATAGGGTTGACAAATGTTCATATGATTAACTATGATTAGATAAGATAACATGGTCATAGAAGTTTTAACGGTTTAACTATAGTGGAACCAATCATGATCAATTGCCACAACCTTAAGGATGATCTAGTTAACTAGGCCCTTACTACTAAATTAATAACTTGAACGTCATTAAAACTTTAATCATTTGCCCTAGGCTTAATGTCATTAGTTAACTTCTACCATCTTCATTCTAATTTTGTTTTAAAACTTTAATCCCAAATCTAAACTTAACCTTAAAATTTTCCCCAACATACTTATAACCATCAAATTTATTAATTTAATTGTTTGCTATTCAAATTGATGACTAGAACAATTCCAAATAAATCTATAAGTTACTACACTTTGTTCAAACTTTATTATAATTTAAGGTCCAATATTGAAATGTCAATCATTACAATAAACTAACTAATTCATAAATAGTATCGAACTAGTTATAAAAAATTAATCCTATTTTAATTTAAATGTCATAATATCAACTTAAACTTTTAAATTAGAACTTATAATAGCCTACATTTAAATTTCTATTCCATACTAACTTCATTATAACATTATGGTTAATGCTTAACTATCAACCTAAGCATATATGCATAACCCAAAAGATCCTAAATTAATCAAGCTCAATATTTTAAAAAAAGATAATTTAAATGCTCCCTAATCTCATAAAGTAATTATAATCCAATTAATAAATTAATAAGAGTCTAATCTAAGCTAACGGTAAAATCTAATCTAAGCTAATAAGTGTATGTATATATTGCCTCCCCATTATCTCTACTCAAGAAGAAGAGATAATAAAAATCAAAATGACACTCATTCTAATACTAATATCTCATACCAAGTCAACATACAAATACCAAGACCAAAAATATACGACCACCTCAAAATAAACGTCAAGTGTCACAAACATAATGACCAACAAATAATAACTGTCATCAATAAAAGTAAACTACCAATCACTAACTCTAATAATAAAAACACCACTAATGAATAATTGATCATTCATTAATAAAATTCAATTGTCAACAATAAACGACATCCAATCAATGAGTAACAACTCACAATAAATGTGCCATCAAAAGTAATATCCAAAAACCACACACTTAGCTCACTTTAGAGAAATATTTAAAAAATCATGAAGAATACTTAGGCTACATACTATGGAGTGTCATCACATGAGCCAACTCTAAGGTTATACTGGCAGTCTCTCAAGACCACAGCCGCCTAGTGACTCTATGTGGAACTAGGATACCCTCTCATGAAGATGAGGAAACTAGTTATACCTCTCAAGGTATCATCTACATCTCATCTTTAGTCAATACAAACACTCAAGACATGGAAAAGAAAAAATATTTAACCTATCTTTTCAATATATATTAAGAAAAGGGCTAGGGAAGATATTTTAATTATTATGTTATCACTTGTTACACAACTTACAATGAGTTACACTGACAGCCACTTTGGGCCCCAGCCTCCATTTCAAGCCACTCCCATAAACATGCACCTAGACCACCTTCCCAAAAATCACAAACCACAATAATGTCCCATACCATAAGAATAATATTGATCAAATTCGGTTCTTTTACAGGCAAAACAAAAGAATAGCATTGGCTCTTGAAATCTAAGTTCTCATAAATGCTCAATAGTATAAACCTCATAAAATATAAATCTCAATACAAATCATAAAGTTCATCATGATATCAAGTTAAATAATCATGAAAGAAATCTCAAAAATGCCTCTAGTGCACATCCTAACTTGGCCAACAAAACAACCTACAATGAAAAACTATGAAGAAAATAAACATCACAAGACTATAAATAGAATATTAGAAAATACATAATTTTCAGCCACATATTTTAATTCCACCAATTTTTCTTATTTAGTTTGGGTCATAAGGATGTGTGTAGAAATAATTTAGGAATATATATGTTAATATAAATTGTTATGCTTATAGACTTATTTAAAACAGTAAGTATTTAAATATCCAATCTTTTTGTGTATATAAAATATCATGCAATATTATCATGTTATTAATTTAAATAATCTTAAATCATAACTGATTTAATTAATAACCTAAATATATATTATTATATTTAAATATTAATATTAATTTTAATTTTTAAAATATTAATATGACTTCTATCTAAGTCTAAAATTTAATATTTATTTTTTTTCTAATTCATAAAGCAACTAGAGGGGTAAAAGTACAAAGTTGTGTCACCTTTCAAGTTAGCTTGTTAGAATGACTAAATTTGAGTATTTCTATCTAAAAGTCAATTTTGTTAAAACATATGATCTAGATAAATTCATTCCAACTAAGTTATATATGGTTTCACACTTTTCCAATTAGAAATGTCTATTAAATGCATGTTTTATACTAGTTTGTATTCAATTACTAAACAATAAAATTATTTCAAAAAAGTGGCATTTCAATAACTCTTCTTATTTTTTATGATATTTTTTTAATAACATATAAACACCATTTTATATAGCTCAGAGTCAAGAATATTCTGATATAGAGTTTATAGTGTTTTAATTAGATGTAGTATATTATTATTAAAAAAATCTACAAGCACATATTTTAACACTCAAAAAGATATCAGTTTTGGGAAAAAAAAATATTAAATCATATATAAAAAAAAATTTAATTGTATGACATTCTAGAGGAGAGAGTCATCTTCTAGAATGTATAATTCTTCTCCTGATTAGAATAGATTTGTTTTTAAAAATGTGGTGGGAGATGAAAACTATTGATTTCAGGTGAGTTAAAATTTGAACCATTATAAAAGAGAAAATATAGGTCTAAACCTGATTTTTGATTTTTGATTGTTCTAGCTATATATGTTATCTATAACATAGTTTGAGATCAAAGAAAAATAATTTTTTTCGATATAATTTTGTGGTGGAAACTAGACCCCTAATTTTTTACATTTATTAGCAGCTAAAAAATTGTCTATAAAAATTAAGAAACTATATCAATTCTTATTCAAAATAATTATTAAAAATTATAATCATAAAATTCATCCATTTCTACACATTTCATTAGTTTATTTCATTTCGAAATTCAAAATAATAATGTCAATTTTATGTCATTGAAGATGGACAATTATACTTTTGTTAGCCTTTTCCTTTACAAACGGGTGACATAGATTTGTGCTTTTACCCAGTCTAAATAAAATTATAAATTTAATTTAATTATTTATAATTTTTCTCATAAAGTCAAATAGTTATTAACTAAATGATTACAAAGTGAACTTACAACAACTCTTAAACTATAATAAATAAATAAAAATTATTTATTAACTTCTCTCTTGCATTAATAAATATTAAATTATTTGCATGCAACTAAGAGTTTAATTAGACTTAAATAATTACTAATACTAACATCCACTTTAACTAAATGAGTAGCATTAATTTAATTAACAATAATTATTTTTTAAATTTATTTTTAAAAAAATAAATCTAAAAATTAAATTATATTTTTATAAAATAAAAATTAACATACAATTAGTATATTCGCATATCTTTGATCTCTCAAATCATGCAACCATACTATACTTAGTTTTTTTATTTTTATTTTTAGCATATTTGTTTTCACATGTATGCATAATTTTAATTACAATATGTTTTCCTTTCAGTTAATCTTTCTCTTTTCTTCAATAAATTTTACAATTAAATTATTTTAGATATAAGAATAATATTTATCTATATTTAGAAATATCATGATAATCTCATGGTTCTAATGAAAAATTTAAAGTTGAAACCCTAAAGTTAAAACCCTAACTGTTTAATTTATTCTTTTCTTCCAATTTTCAATAATCAAAATTTTTGTTATATTAGAAAGGGGTTTATAAGAATACAGTCACAATAATTTTTTATAGCTTTTCTTAAATTTTTCTTAGTCGAGTTTTCTTGATTAATAAGTTTTTATTTTTCAAAATCTACAAAATAATTCTTTATTCAACAATCAATACAGTAAATTAATAAGCAATATGCAAACACCTAGGAAGACACAAAGTAGATAGATCTTTAAATAAAATTCTACATTGGATTTTCAAACCCTAACTCAAAACCATTGTTAAAATCTGAGACAATCTATGAATGCATGCAAATCCAAAACGTTTGAAACTTTTAAGATCTCTTTTGATCCAATTTTGAATTTTGCTCCCCAAAACCTCTGTAATTGCAAAATGAGCTTTATATCCCTGATAAAAGGTTCTTCCCCAAGTTGGAGCTTTGATTGTGCAATCACGAAGGGAACTCATTGATTAATTATTATTTATTTCTTTATTACCTTTTACCTTTTCATGCATAACTCTTTTAGATATTTAATTACAAAATATCTTAATTTAAATAATTAGCTCTCTCTTTAATTAATTTTTGAAGAGTTTTAATAATATATTTATTAATTTAATTAATAACATTATTTAGAGTTTATTATTAAAATAAAACTCCTAAATAATTATCATTAAATTTAATAAATATAACTACACCACAATTAGAACTATAACTTTATCTTTAAATTTTATTCTTTTATATTTTATTTTCCTCTAATTTATTAATTAGTGCAAGCACTAATTAAAGCGCAGTTTGTTATTTAAATTAATAATAATAATCAAAGCTCATTGTTTAAATGCAACTCTAAGTTAATTAATATTAAATAAATAATTATAATAAAGAAATATTAAATTTATAATATTTTAATTATCTCTTTTTGTGCAACTTCTCAAATTAGACTTTTAATATAAATCTTAACTAAAGTATATATTTAATTTATTAATAATTAATTAAATATCATCATATTCGAATTTCTTTTTATCCAAATTTTCTTAATTTAGACTTCTAAATTTAGAGTAATACTTTTAAATTAAAGCGCACATTTAATTAATTTTTTAATCAATTAAATATTCTCATACTTTAATATTTTCTTTTTAATCAAATAATATTTAATAATTCTCAATATTATATGATTAACTAAAATATTATAATTAAATCATTTACCACGTAAATCACATAGTGAAATTTACACAAAAGCAACATTATCAAAATAGACCAAAACTCAAAATCAAGCAACACAAACAAAGATAAACTCATCAGTTTTAAAAAGGGTGGAAAGTCAGTTATGAGTCCTCCTTGCAAGACAAATATTTAGGTTATGGTTGGATTGGATCTAAACATTATCTCCTCATTCTTACCATTGGGTTATTTTGATAGGCATGCTCATCGTAGCAATTCAAGAAAGTCGATGTCTAGTACGTGAAATCCTACATAAAATTTGAGCATGTACATATATATATATATATATATATATATATATATATATATATATATATATATATATATATATATATATATATATATATATATATATATATATATATATATATATATATATATAAGCTAAACAAACAATGGCGGAGAGTGGTACATCATGTAGATTCTGACAAGTAGGTGACTATGACTCCCTCCTTAACCACATCAAACATGACAAATAGAAAGATAAAATAGACACATGCATCATACACATGCAAGTATGAGGTAAGCACCATAATAATTATAAGTCAAACATCAAATGCTCAGTAAAATAATGCATCATTACAAATACGAAGTAATCATCATTAAAGCATCATCAGACATTGCTATGAAAGAAATCACATTTATTAACTACAAATCATTAAAGTGTCATTAATGCACCAGTAACCATAATCATTAAATAACACATTAAATATAGTCAACTAAGTAATCATTTTTTTATGTATCCCTAGTCCAAGTTATGAAATAATATCCTTGAAACTAACACATCCATGAAATAGGCATAAAAGAGTTTAATAAATATAACAGAAAAATAAACAATGGGTGGGCATACAGTCTATATGCAAGAGTCAAAGTATTCAATATTTTCCAAATAACCTCATCATCAGATTTAGATCCCCCACAAGTTTTAACACCTGCAATAGTTTCTTCTATTCTACCAAAATAATTGCTTACATATTCATCTTCCATAATTTTAGCATCTTAATATAGGCATATGAAATTTTTTAATGTATCCTTCTGAGCATGATCACCTCCTTAAAATGTAACTTGCAAAGAAATCCAAATTTCATGAGCTAATCTTAATGTTTTTACTAGAGTGAATTCAATTTTGCAAAGAGGTAATAATACCACTTCTAGCAATCATATTGAACTTGAATAAATTGTTCTAATTTCCATCACAACCTTCATGCTTGTCTTCTTAAATCAAATCCTTTTAATTCTTAGTAATCAATAAATAACCCAGACCCATGAATAGAAAATGTTTCTTCATCTTTTCCTTCTAACTGTCATAGTTAACTCCATCAAACTTCACACTTTCTTTCTTGAACTATGCCATATATATCCTTAAGATGTTAAGATTTTCCTTCAAGGACCTAATTCTTTAATACTAATTATTAGAAATTAATGTCCATCAAGATAGCTAAGAGGAGGAGCATGGTAGGAGGGGAGTGAATTAATTATGTAATTAAAATAACTCTCAATATCCTTATTAATTCCAAAACATGTAAATAGTAGATGCAAAAACTATAGAAAAATCACCATAAATAATAACACCATATCTATTAACTAGGGAAAGCCTTGATTAGAAGGAAAACCCCTGTGGGGATAGTACCCACAAAATGATGTACTAATATATAAGTTCCTTGCTGGAGGATGGACCCCATTAGGAGTCAATGAAATAAATTCAATACATATCTATCCCTGGTAGGAGACTTCAAATCCCTATTAAGAGATTCCAACTATGTTAGGAGTTGTGCCAATCCTATTAGGAGTTGATTAGGAAGATCACTGAACCTACGGTCTAAATAACCTTTGTACCATCCTTGCTGAATAATACATTTGTACATCAACACTATCCAACAAAAAATTCTTTGCCAGATATAGTTCTTGGTCCTCTCATCGTGCGTCACTACACCAATTTTTTTTATGAGAAAAAGATCTTTTTTATCAGGTTTATTGGATCTCACATGTAGTTGAAGTTCACATGTACTTGCATTAAAGAATATCTACTTTGGACCATTACAAGCAAGGAAAGCATCCTTTGATTATACTAAGTCCTAAAACATATTATTTATTTGGCCTTGAGGATTTATCATTTTACAATAATAATAGGACCATCTTAAGATATTACAATTACATGCTACATGCCATCTTTACACTTTTTGCAATTATAAACAAATTGTCAACTCACAGTCTTCATAACTCTTCATGCAATGCTCATCTAGATGTACACATTTCATGATAGGATGTTCATCATGCTTCTATCTTTGCCCAATTTTTCATGACTAGATTCCATCTTTGTTAGGAAATACAATCCAAACAATAGTAAATGCTACATAGAAACTTTTTTTGAATGTTGTCTTCACTAAATATTCAATAAATTTGTATTGTCTTCATATTTCTACATGTGCTCTTAATTATAGAATGTGGACGCTCTATACAACATAATCACAACTTCACATTATTTCATATGCATTCCTTGAACCTTACAAAACCAAACTCTATATGTTTCTCTTCTAGTCTTCATAGAATAACTAGTATGTTGACATCAATGATCATCTCTATCATGAATAAAATGCACAACCTATGAAGCATGTCTCTAACAATTCAAGGATACTTCCCCATAGGAATACCATCAAGAGTCATGCTTATCAATTTACATTTTGTACAGTTGGTTGAAATATGGAGTTCTTTCTTAAAACTCTAGTATTGTTGATAAATAGAATAAACATGTCTCTTACTGTAGACACCTAAAAACCTTTAGAAAATAAAGTATTTTTATTTTCTGAAAAATTTCTGATGACATCATCATTTATTAATTAATTATATATTTATTTATTTTTATGCCATTAAATCCCTTTATCTTAGTTTAAAATATTTAATTAAGGAATCCCTCCCAAAAATGTTTAAATCTTATTTAAACATTATTTCTTTATTTATTAATTATTTACTAAATAAATTGACCAAAAAACCCAAAATAAATAAAAAAATTTTTTTTTGCCCAAAACTTGGCCAATTTCCTTAAGACCACTAACCTCTTCCAAAATCTTCTAATCCTTCTTTAATTTTGATTAAAAGTTAATCCCATCATTTCCTACCCCTAATCCCAACTCAAAATATTTAATTAAGATTAAATAGTAATCCTCATGTTTATTAAAAAAAATTTAATAAATATCTCCTCAACCCAAACCCTTGAAATAAATAAAACTTTATTTATTTTCTAAAAATCTAATTTATCCTCATCCTAAGAAGTTCTAGACTCTTCTAGAAAGTCTTCATCCTCATCCTAGGAAGTTCTAGACTATTCTAGAAAGTCTTTATCCTCATCCAAAGTCTAGACTCTTCTAGAAGATGTCTTTAAACCTAATCCTAATCCCCTCCTAACCTTGTCACATTCCCTAAACATGGGTTAAAACTTACTAACCCAAGCCAAAGTTAACAAATATCTCCTCCTTCACCCACCCTCATTAAATGCCATCAGCTTGCCTATCCCTAAGCTAATCCTAAACCATCCTAATCCATCCTCTAATCATTTGCACAATCCTAAGCAAGCTTAAAACCCTCCTAATCAAGCCCAAGTCGAAATTGCTCTCATCTCCCTCAAAATATCTCAACCATAAAACTTTATGAAGCCCACTAGGCCATAAATGACTCTTCCAAGCCCTTTTATTGCTCTTACAAGCCATTATGAGGGTCTTTATGAAAATTTTATCCCTTGATCCTCCTTTGTTGACTCATCCTTCCCCTTTCCTCCATCCTCTCACTATGTGACATGTGTCACTCCTTGATTGGCTGTAAGGAAGCACAATCCATGTGCTCTCCTCTCATGCAATCTGAGCCCTCCATGAGCTTTTTCTCATCCTTGCATCTTAGCCCTCAATCCCTCAAGCCTCTTGCCTATAAATTGGATCCTTCCCCTTTAAAAAATAACACAATCCATGAAGTAAAGTCATAATGCCATTTTAAGAAGCCATTTTACATCAAAACCATACACTCACACCCAAATTCCAACTCCATTTGAAGCCCTTTTTGAAGCATAAATCTTGAGCATACATCCTATCTATTTAGACAAAGCTACTCAACAAGAGAGCTTCTTATTGAGAGAGTCCATTAATGGCTCATATTCTCAATTGAGAGCTCATCTTAGTCTATCTTGAAGTTTATGAATTTTGTTTAGTTTGTAGAAGCTTTATTTAAATTTGGTTTCTATTAGCATACTAACATTGCTCATATACATTTTGGCACGCCCGGTGGGACCCCGCATGGGTCATCTTTATTAGCTTTTTTAGTCAATTTTTGTATGTCATTTGCTAATTTTGGCTAATTTTGCTTATTTTTGTGATTGGTAGGATTGTATAAATTGGTTTTGTAGGTCCACATGAGCATGAAGAAGACAAAGGAACTCATAGTCTATCTCATAGTATTTGCAAATTTTTCAAGCTTATAGGTGGACAAAGAACTTGGAATTCTTCTTCCTCTTCTTATCTATATTCTTCATATTCCATCTACTTCTTCTTTTTCTTCTTGTAGGAGATCTTGGCCATTTTTTTTTAAAGAAGCAAAATCATACACACTTCTTTTTAGTGCTTAAAATGAACCCCCAAATCATACTTAAATCCATTAAAAATTAAAAATTTGCAAAAAAGAAAAAATCTTTTAAGTGAAACTAAACCAATCCAATCATTTGCAACCTTGCAACATCAAGGTTTTAGATGCATTCATGCAAAGTTAGGAACACTTCATTTTTGAAAATTTAAAAAGAACTTCAAGTTTCCATTTCAAAAGGTTCAAAATCAACACTAAGTACACACTAAAATCTAAATCAAACTCAAAGCATCAATCAAGGATAAAATGAACCTCATTTGCAAATATTTT
This sequence comes from Cupressus sempervirens, assembly GCA_028749045.1. Classification (NCBI taxonomy): domain Eukaryota; kingdom Viridiplantae; phylum Streptophyta; class Pinopsida; order Cupressales; family Cupressaceae; genus Cupressus; species Cupressus sempervirens. Next base: position 70,843,792 of record CM053787.1, read on the forward strand.
AAAGTTCTTTTAAAAATCTCATGAAAACTAAGAGTCCTAAATGGTTTCCAAAAATTGTCCTAAAAGCTTTGTTATTTGTTCCAAACAAATGTCTTTTTGCAAAATCTTGAATGTTTCTTAGGTTTTTCATGCATCAAAACAATCTAGGAATATCATTTTTTGGGCTTAAAATATGCAAACTAGAACACAAAATCTTGAATGAAAACCAAAGTCCAAAGAGTCATTTTCACTTTTGAGTCCAAAACAATCTTGAAGGATCTAAGCTTAAAATAAAGCACTTCAAAGTTCTTAAAACAACACACAAAATCTCAATCTTGAATGCTCAAAGAAAAAAAAACTTGAATGTTTAATCACTTGTCTTTGAATGCATGTTGCTAAAATCACTCTTGAGTGCCATGGATTAAAATCAAGTTTTTTTTTTTTTTTAATGAATGCATGATTAAAAGAACAAATCCAATCTTGAATGCCATAGATCAAATAATCATCTTTTGGGGCATAAAAAGAATCCACATTTTTGAAATCTTCTATGTTATAAAAACTAATAAAGACGCTTTGAGTAAGTTTGTAGTTGGACACACCCTCTTTAATCACCCATCAATTTAACCATTGGTTGCAATCTCAGCACCATCTATGGGGATGGGTCTACCTAAGAGGGTGTTAAGTTCTCCACAAAGATCAAACTCCACTCACTTGGGTCTTTAGTGATTTTTTTAAGTTAGAAAATTCTTTGAATGCGCATTAATCTTGCTCACACTTCATTTGGGCATAAAAATTGTTCAAATCTTGACGTGGAGGGCCTCCGGGCGCATGCTTGACAATCGAGTTTCACACATCTTTGTTTTGGGCTTAAAAAAAAACTCACACTCAATCTTGAATGCCTAACAATCAATGAACATCACATGGTTTTGATGCATTTTCAATGACGCTCGCATTTCTTATGTTGACGATCTCTCGACTTTCATTATGCTAACGATGTTGTCAAATTGGAATGAACATTGTATGCCATAATCACAAGTGTCTTCAATCATAGCTTACAAAATCTAAATCATCAATTGGAATAAACATGTGTCTTTTAAAGCCCAAGATCATGTATGTGGTCTTGTTTTACACTTCTTAGGAGGCTTGCTTGGAGATTTCATCACCCCTTGGGATGACCTCAACTCCAGCATTCCGACGGAGTATAAAAATCGAGAGGTGAATCCAAAGACACCTCTCTTGGAATCAAGATTTTGTCACTCAGGCTAAGCCTCAAGGAACTTTATACCCTTGAGAAGTGAAAGAGGAGAAGTGGGTTACCGCTCCTCTCGGCTGTGTGACATCTTTTTGGTTTCATCTACGGATTTGAGCCTCACATACCTTGCGTATATTGAGGACTCCCTAGCTATAACAAATTTCATCCTTGTAGAAAGCTTCCTAGGATGTTGGTGTGTTTGACGTGCTTGCTCCAAAATTTTGTCTACTTGTTTGTTCATGGCTTTTGAATGAATGTTTGCCAACTTTGGTCAAAATCCCAAAAAAGCAAAAATCTCTCAGCTCAAGGCATACTTAGTTTAGTCACTGCCTCATTAGCAAATCATCCAAGCTCCCTCGCTGCAACCGAATCTATCTAGTTCCTTGCTTTAGAATAATCCCAAATCCAAAGTCTCTCCAAATCATCCCCCCCAGCTAGCTAGCAACCCAATCCAAAATCACACCCAAGCCTTTAGAGAGTTGTTGTCATTCTGCTAGAATTTGCTATCCAATCAATCTGACCAATCAACCAATCTCACCAAGGTTATCCCTTTGACAGAGCTTTGTCTAGGGTAATCTAGCTTTGTCACTTGTTATCCCTCATCACCTTGAGCTAAGGTTGGGATCCACAAGTGGTCAATCTCGTGTCATGCCCATAGGATCATTAGTCTATCCTTAAGTTGACACAATCTCCACCAATCCAATGCATAGGAAAGAAAAACTCTCACTTTTTGACAGCATGCCCTTGAAGTCTTCCATCCATAGGAGAGCCAAAAATCTCTAGCCAATCCTCCTTAGGTTTTTCATACAGCTTTGACTCTCCCTAGGAAATCCTTCATCAGCCAATCCAAAATCTACGCTTAATCCAAATCCAACCATGAGCTTCCATGTTCATCTGTATGCAAGACCCCATCCCCATCCGACTCATCATCAAAACATGAAATCTCAAACCTATCATGATGTGTTCGATCGTATTGTCCTTGCTTCCACCACCTCCTATTCCAATGATGATGAAAATATTTTTGACTATGATGGGTCTATTGAAAGCCTTAGAAACATTCCCCCAAGCATCCCCCAAAATCCAAGAGTTATTCCAAACTATCTAGCCATGCCATCTTATATCCCAGCTTCTCCTCCATCACCCAATCAACCAAGCTGCCAATCTTCCACCCTCATCACACCAGCTATTCCTATCAATCCACCACCTCCACCTCTGACACACGAGTCTCCAAGGAATCTCCTAGAGGAAATACAAGAAAAGCCACCTCCAACAGTCGATAAGCCATGTCATCTAATCCAACCATGTGAAGTAGTCAATGATGAAGCTTCCCCATCTATAATATCATCCCCATCTCCCATAGCTATCATCCCCATACCATCTATCAAATTGCTTAAAATCCTTCCTCTTCCCGCAAGCATCAAATTCCCACCACCCATCGAATCGCTCCAAATCCCATCCACATCTCCTCCTCCAAGCATTATCCAACTCTCATTTAATAAACCTCATGCATCCACTCCCATCCATTCCTGTCAAGATCTTGTCCAAAAGCATGTTGAAATATCCTCTGATAGAACAATAGATCCCTCCATCCCACTTATTCCCCTACATGATCCACTTTTACCATCCCCTCCATATCTAAATCCTACCATCTTACTTACTCCATCTCAAGATCCCTTTCCCTCAGCCCACCCAACTCAAGATCCTATCCTCCCATCTCCTTTGCTTCATGATCATACATCTCCCATAATCCATGATGATAGATCCATTGAAGAAGAACTAATTATCATATCTGAAGCTCCAACTCCTTCAGCTAGTAATGGACTCACATCTTGTGTTCCAAATAATGAACATCATATTGAAAAAAGAAATGAAAATGTATTTCTAGATGTTGGTATCCCCCCTATTCCTGCATGGTCCCAAGTCCTTCCATCTCCACCCCAAAGTTCCCATCCATCTTATTTTGCATCTATTTTGGGCCCTCATCCTACTCCTTATCTCCAACCCTCCATTTTGGGTCCATATATCCCTTATCTAAATCCCACACCCTTTCCATCCATTTTGGGTCCTTACATACCTAATATGAATCCTTTATCCCCTCCATCTATTTTGGGACCTACACCTTCCCCGTTTCCATATATTTTGGGCCCATATCCTTCCTTCCCTCCATCCATTTCGGGCAATTATATCCATCCATATCCTATGTTCCAATCTATCCTTCCATCCCCTCAAATCCACCAGCTAGATCATCAAAGACACTCACCCTTGAATCCCTTCCAACCTTTAAACCCTATCACTCCATCAATTATCCCTCCATCTCCTCCATGCTCTTGTTCCCATCCCATGGCTAATAGAAGCATATTGGATGCCAAAATACAAAAGCATAAATCCAAAAATCCACAAAAATCCAAGTCTCAACATGTCCCTTCTAAAATACATGTTCAAAACAAGAAACATTTAATCCCAATCAAAGAAAAAGTCAAGAGGCCACAAAAGCCCAAGCTAAAATAGTCAAAAATCATGTGGATACCCAAGATGCTCATAAAAGAAATGCATCTCAAAGAAAAATCTCAATTGGCATCCATTCATGCTACTCAAAAAACCTCATCCATCCATCCTTTATCCAAATCCCCATATAAGCATCCTTCATCCCCCCAATCCACTTTTAGTCCATATGCTTCTTATCCTAAATTTCCCATCCTCCATCTTCCAACTCTACTTTTAGTCCTTATCTTTCTCTTCCTCCATTTTCTCCTCAACCTCGGTCAAAACCATCTTTCCCACTACTTTATCACCTCTCAAGGTGTGTTCCAATGATGATCTTTCCATTTTCCTCATCCATTTACCCACAAGCCTTATGTCTTCGCATCCATTATATGTCAAACTCCCACCCACCATTCCACTTGTTCAATCCAATCCTTTTTCATCCATCCTACCAACATCTATGAGCCAAAAATAGCTGAAGAAAGCCAAAAACATTCCAGCTAAGTCGAAAGTCAAAAAGTCAAAAAATAATAAAGAAAAATAAAGCGTCCACTAGTGAAAACTTGGCAATTCAAGCGCCTTGGACAAGTACCATGATGAAAACTTGGCAAACAAGCGTCATGCGTAATCTCGCCATCCCTAACTTAGCCTATCACCCTCATGCTTTTGGTCATCTCTTGACATCCAACTCCATCTTCCAATCTATCCACCTATCCTCCACCCTCCATCTTCCATCTCACACCATCCACTTATCTCCTGCAGCTTCAGCCAACCATCCCAGCTATCATCCATCTCCCTAGCCCCTTCAGCTTTTTCCATCCTAGCTTCAATCTTATCACATCCATCATAAGACCTCCTTCCGCATGTTATCTTCTGATTGGGGGCACTATATTCCTTGGAGATCTTGTCTTGTCCATCCTCCCTTGTCATTGGTATCTAGCTCTAGGCTATCCTCATGCAAACCCAATGTCATCTCTTTATATCCATCATAATCCTAGCTATCTACCATCCTATCCAGCCATCTCATCCTGCTCCTCTAGCTATCCTTGATCACAAAATCTCTCATCATCATTGGATGCATCCTACCAAATCCATATCTTTTGCTATCACCCCACCCTTAGCTTTCACATCTTGCACAACATCGAACCATCCCGCTATCCTATCATCTTAAGCTTTTGCCTGCTTGTAACTATCTTGGTCAGCTTCAGCTTGTCAATATCTTGTTCCGTTAGCTTGTACATCCTCTTTAGCTTACTACCATTGTATCTATCTAGCTTTTGTGTCAGTTCCTCCTTGATCAGCATCTTGCACACATCGCACATCTTGGTTAGCTATTCCAATGCATCCTTTAGCTAGATCTCCTATCACCAAAGTGTTATCCTTCTTAGTTTAGCTTGCCAGATGCATCACTCACCCAGATCCATCAGCTTAGGTGCTCTCCGATAGATCCTTGTAGGATATAGCTTTCCTCATGTTTGATCTTGGTCTATTAGTACCTCGTCCTACCCATCTCATTGGCAAATGGTTCTCTTTTGGATTTTCACTTTCTTTTGATTTGGAATCTTCCCTTTTGGGTCTTGAAGTATCTTTTCCAAGCAATCTTTTTGTTCCCTCCTCAAGGTTGCCACGATCTTCCATATCATGGTATGCTACGAATGGGGCAATCAGAGCGTAAAGTCTTGATCATGTCTTTTTCTTGTTTTCTTTTCTGCTTGTGGGTTACCCAGTGTCGTTTCCACACTGCTTCCTCTGGGATTCATGAGTGATGCTAGGGCAATCCTTGTGTGTTTGTTTTGAGTTAGTCTATCAGTCCTCTGGATGGTTGGTGACATAGCCTTGATGTTCTTGGCAACCTTGGTAATTAACCAATAGTCCTATAGAAAATCTAGTGCTCAACTACATGGTGGTACTTCTCTTTGAAGTATCCCCCCCGCTCAAAAAGCTTCAATGGTTTTCCTTCATCTCCATTATCCCCCATCCATATCTAGCATCCGTCTCTCCTACCCCGGCTTATGCATCAGTATCTCTTTGAATCACTCCTCACCTTTAGCTTTAGGGATCCATAATCCTAGTCTTAGGGATCCACCAATCCAAATCAATCCACCAAGCCTCATCTTTCGAGATTCACAATCCTAGTCCTAGGGATCTCCGAAACCTATCTTCCGCCAATCTGACTCTTTGAAATCCTATTGCATCAGTTTTATAATCCCCTCATCCATCTCCCCATCCTGGATTCCTTTTTATAGCGCTCCGCTCCTTCATCCTCCACCTTCCCTAAAGTCTTAAGCTTGCTTCCTCTTGTGCATCTTATTCTCCTTTATCATTCTCCCATAGTGAGAGTTTGAGCTAATTCAACCCCTTCTCTTTGCCAATCTGAGTCTTCTTGCTCATCTCGAATTCTTGTACTTTTCAAGAAGTCGTTGAGCCTCGCTTTCTCTGCCCATCGCCTTCTTGAGGGGGCATCTTGCAGTCCATTCTCTCCTCTTCTGCTCTAGCCGTGGGCATCTTATTTTCTTATCTTTGATGTCATGCCACTTGCGGCATCACATCAAAGAGGGGAAAAATGTAGACACCTAAAATCCTTTAGAAAATAAAGTATTTTTATTTTCTAAAAAATTCCTGATGACATCATCATTTATTAATTAATTAATTATTTAATTAATTTATTTATTTTTATGCCATTAAATCCCTTTATCTTAGTTAAAAATATTTAATTAAGGAATCCCTCCCAAAAATGTTTAAATCTTATTTAAACATTATTTCCTTATTTATTAATTATTTAATTAATAAATTGACCAAAAAACCCAAAATAAATTAAAAAATTATTTTTTTCCCAAAACTTGGCCAATTTCCTTAAGACCACTAACCTCTTCCAAAATCTTCTAATCCTTCTTTAATTTTGATTGAAAGTCAATCCCATCATTTCCTACCCCTAATCCCAACTCAAAATATTTAATTAAGATTAAATATTAATCCTCATGTTTATTAAAAAAAAATTAATAAATATCTCCTCAACCCAAACCCTTGAAATAAATAAAACTTTATTTATTTCCTAAAAATATAATTTATCCTCATCCTAAGAAGTTCTAGACTCTTCTAGAAAGTCTTCATCCTCATCCTAGGAAGTTCTAGACTATTCTAGAAAGTCTTTATCCTCATCCAAAGTCTAGACTCTTCTAGAAGATGTCTTTAAACCTAATCCTAATCCCCTCCTAACCTTGTCACATTCCCTAAACATGGGTTAAAACTTACTAACCCAAGCCAAAGTTAACAAATATCTCCTCCTTCACCCACCCTCATTAAATGCCATCCACTTGCCTATCCCTAAGCTAATCCTAAACCATCCTAATCCATCCTCTAATCATTTGCACAATCCTAAGCAAGCTTAAAACCCTCCTAATCAAGCCCAAGTCGAAATTGCTCTCATCTCCCTCAAAATATCTCAACCATAAAACTTTATGAAGCCCACTAGGCCATAAATGACTCTTCCAAGCCCTTTTATTGCTCTTACAAGCCATTATGAGGGTCTTTATGAAGATTTTATCCCTTGAGCCTCATTTTTTGACTCATCCTTCCCCTTTCCTCCATCCTCTCACCATGTGACATGTGTCACTCTTTGATTGGTTGTAAGGAAGCACAATCCATGTGCTCTCCTCTTATGCAATCTGAGCCCTCCATGAGCTTTTTCTCATCCTTGCATCTTAGCCCTCAATCCCTCAAGCCTCTTGCCTATAAATTGGATCCTTCCTCTTTAAAAAATAACACAATCCATGAAGTAAAGTCATAATGCCATTTTAAGAAGCCATTTTACATCAAAACCATACACTCACACCAAATTCCAACTCCATTTGAAGCCCTTTTTGAAGCATAAAGCTTGAGCATACATCCTATCTATTTAGACAAAGCTACTCAACAAGAGAGCTTCTTATTGAGAGAGTCCATTAATGGCTCATATTCTCAATTGAGAGCTCATCATAGTCTATCTTGAAGTTCATGAATTTTGTTTAGTTTGTAGAAGCTTTATTTAAATTTGGTTTCTATTAGCATACTAACATTGCTCATATACACTTACTAGGTGAAATTGTAAGTATTTTGGAAAGCTTTCCCTATCTTGAATTCTTATTATGAGTTTCTCAACTTTTTATAGGGTATCTTTGTTAAGATGTTATTTATTCATTATAATTGTAGAATTTAGCCCATTTGATTCTTTTCTTATTATTGAAAAAACACTCTTAGTTGGATCTGAGTTATTTAAGTCATTCAGATATAATATCAATCTCTTAGGACAATTTAATGAATAATAAGAGATATGACCATCATGCAAATGGAGTAAATTAATGATTAAATTTTTAGTCCTTATGTTGACTCGAAATGTTTAGTTGGGAAGAAATTGTACCATGTATTTCATGTGTTTATTTCATTTAATTTTGTGAGAATAATCATGAAAGGGTTCTTGTTCATGATTAGTCACTTCTTTTTTTCCTGCCACATCCATGATTATGTTCTACATTAGGCATATTTGCTTGTAGTTGGTTTCATGGATGCACCACATCCATCCGATCCACTAGTTCTGAGACACTAGGTTTGTCATGTAGGTTGACATTTTCTATGATGCCCATTGATGTTTGACATACATGTTGACTTTCTAAATGCATTCTTTAATGGCATAGTCATGTGATGACATGATGGGTACATTAGCTTTGGTTGATACTTGTCTTATAAAATGGAATTTTTAGCGTATCTTTTTAATTCACATATAGTTCAAAATTATTCGTGTAAGGTTATACAATTATTGGAATAATAGATTGAATATGTAGTTGACTATTGACTTTGACTTTATGCAATTGATGGGAGTTTTCCTATGTGGCATTTGTACAAAAAGGCAAGTCTTTACATTTTTCCATGGCTCTGAATTCCTTCTCTATCTTAATGGTCATTATCCATAGATTTCTTGAATCTAACATTCATATTTTTGTCTCAATCATGCATATGTGCTTTTATGGATGTAAATTCATCAATTGCTTAAATACCTTTTTCTTTGATTTTGATTTCTAAATGCTTCCATGATGTTTTAATTGGGATTTCAAGACGCTCAAGATTTTGGTTTTCAAAATCTCTTCTAGTTTTGCCCACTCATATTTTGAGCAATCACAACCTTGCAAATCTGTGTTGTTCATTTTTTAATAGTTAACTACTCCATTTAATTATGTATGTTAATTTTTTTAGCATTCATAAAATTTAAGTGTATCATGATTTTGAATTTTCAGAGTCTAAAGGTATTTTTCCCAGTATTTCCACTTTCCAAATTATGGGTATTCATTTTAATAGTACTCATAATTAATTTGGCTGTGTGCGCTATATTTTAAGCACTCCAAATCTAGTTGGCTATGAGTGTTCAAATAGTGAACATTTTTGTATCTTTAAATCATGAATGCCTTTTTTTAACATTAAAAACCTATTGAATTGGGAATTTTAACATTTGAATCAACAAGACATAACTTTGAGAATTCTTTGTTTCTATTCATGAAAATAGTCTCATTTCCAAGATATAAATGAGGTCAATTAAATTACTTAACATAATTTTAATTATTTATTAAATATTTAAAATTGAGCCATATATTTTTATGAAGAAAAGGGAGCTCAAATTTTATAAACTTTGACCATACAAGGAACAAGTAAATAACACACACGCACACGAGTAATATATATCTCATAGGTTTTGATTAATAAGATCTTATTTCTCTAAATATTCAAATGATCCATCACATCTAGTTGGTGCTCAAAAGATGAAACATTAAGACTCCAAAAGAAAATATCCATCTCAACAATATTCCAAATTCATTGTTTAATCCTTGATAAAATATCACCTGATTTGATACACAATGAAGACTACAACCATTTTATAACAAGTGCCACATAGTGGCTTAGTACTTGCCTTACATAGTATTAGTTATAATTTTGTATGCAAATTTAGTTATAATTTTATTATATATTTATTATATGTGTGAAATATATTAATGTTTTCTTTTATAATTTTTAATAAATATATTTAATGTTTTACAAACATGTTCTATGTATAGTTTATTTTATACAATGATGTAGTAATGATGTACTTATGGATATATGGTTCATGTGTAACCAACATATTAACTCACATAACATTTACACATATAATCATTATAATATTAAATATAACAATTAAGATAACAATGTTTCTTATTCAATTTAGTTTTATTAAATTTTATGTTAAAAAAATTACAATATAATATTAAAATTTTCAATTAAGGAAATAGAAAGAGCCATTTTAATAAATAAATTTTATATTCGTATTGGATGAATGAAAATAATATATTTATCAATTCTAATATTTAACAAATAAGTACTTGCGGTATTCAAATAAATAAAAATTGAGTGGAATAACACTCTTTAATAAAGAATTAATGTCAAATTATTGTTTTTTTTATTACAATATATAGTTTTCTATTGTAGAGATTTATATAGAATAATTAAAGTGTTAAAACAAAAGTTTAATCACTTTAAACAAATATATAATAAATGTGCTCAAAATTAGGATAAGTGAAACCAATTTAAATATTTTATAACAAATCATATCTCACAAACTCACAATTCCTCATATACGAGTCTAAATCATTCATCAATTAAAAGTTAGAATATATATTATCGTGACATGTATTTATTGAGAAACATAATATTTATATGAAAAATCAAATGCAATAAATTTTAATAGGTAGAATAGAGCTTATTTAATAACTAGTTAATGTCTGTAATTCAAAATATGGAAAAATACTACTTAGCCTACCTGCAAGTACTAAAAATTTAAACAAGATTGGCCTAAATTTAAGTAAGATTGACCTAAATTTAAGCCCACATACTCAACTAATACACCATATGCATCATTCATTATACAATTAAATAATCAACTATTGTTTTATTACAAAAAATCTTCTTTTCCCTTTGTTTCAATTTTAAAAAATGATAATTATATTATAAATCAACAGAATTACAATTTCAAAAATATTTGAAATCCAAATACTTTGTGCTATTTGTACACAAATTTTATGAAACTAATATCCATCAAATATTAGAAATCATCACAACAATCACTACAACATGAAGGGGGTTTTAAGACAATATTTGCAACCATTTTTAAGTCAATTATCTTAACTAGAGAAAAAACTAAAGTTGTATATTGTCATAAGTATTGTCTTTAAGTGAGTGTCTTAAACTATTGTCTTAAATTATTGTCTCATAAAGACAATAAACAATAATAGCATTATAATCTCTTAAAGAAAATTATAGGTTTGTCTTTATAAAAATAAAAATGTCTTTAATCTCACTAATATGTCTACAATATCACTCTTTGTCTTTTTTAAGATGATTAGAGAGATGATTTTATAAAATAATATTATTAATTAATTCATGTTAAGACATGATGGACTTGAACCACTCCACCGCCCCCTGCTTGTAATGCAGTGTTCTTCCATTGAGCTAGCACCTTTTTAAATAAGGAAAACTTAAAGTCTAAGGTTTTGCAAATATGAGCTACAAGAAGGGGGTAAGACCTATTAAGTTAGTAATTAGGAACATTGGTGTTGAGTTGAGACTTATATGGATAAATACTACTAGGTTTTGGCATGTTCAAATCCCACACTCAAGATTACTAGCTCATCATATAGATGTTTGAAAAAAATAGATGGAGCTTAAGCTTGTTTTAATTACAGACTAAAAAACATGATTTTAAACATTGATAAAACTCAATGTAAAAAAATAAAAAGTCACAAATCTAAATTCAATATAATTCATTTTAAAAAAAAAAAGACTAAAGACACTAAAAAAGAAGTAAAAAGTTATATTTATTTTGAACTTGAGTATGACTAGAAGAAAGAATTTATGTTTCATTTACTTACGCCTTTCACATGCTAGCAAGAGTTCACATACTATCAAGAGATGCATCAAATCATATTTCTTGCCACTGGTGATTGGTGTAGTATTCTTTGAATGAAGATGAAGTAAGAAAATATGAATTAGCCAAAGAGTATGCCATAAAACTTGTAATTTTCCTTGAATTTCAAAAATTCTACATTTGAAGGCTGCGCAAAGGCAGCAGCTCAGGGGTAAACATAGACCAAAATCCAGATTGAGATCCATCTTAATATTCTCTTACCTATAGAATAATGGGGCAGCTGCTGATGTCGATTATGTTCTTGGTTAAGTCGATTATGATCTTTAATAAGCACTTAAGGAAAAGGAAGCTAAGGTGGCACTAGTTTTTATTTGTCTAGTCGATCCAGTTGAACCAAATGTTTTGTTTAGTTGTGTGTGAATTTTTTACACAATAAAGACTAAGAATAGATCATGGAATACAATCTGAAATGTTAATAATATAACATATTCATTTACCATGAAATTTAGAAAGATACAAGAAATTCAAAATTTTCAAAATAAAATTATGAGTGAAGGGGCTGGCATCTTATGTGCCACATCCATAACTGATAGAATATGAAAGGGGACAAGACTGAAAATACATGTGATAAGTGGCATGTTTTTTTGTTGTTTGAGCACTTTATTCGACGAACAACTTCCATGTTGTCCAAACCATAACCAATTGGAAAACTAATGAGAGTAAGCCAATAATGCATGCATATGAATGTGTGTGTATCAAGGAAAATGTAATTCTTCATAGGACATAAACAAAACAATGAACATTTGCAACAACAAAAGAATTGGAAATCTCACCTAGAATCCATGAAAGTAATGTATGGTGAGAGTGTCTAACTGTTTTGTTTAAGCTGAGATGCTGTCCTAACTTGAGTTTCCTTTGGAGGCCTATAAGAAAAGGAAGAAGAAATTAGTTTGAACTTTGAATGCTATGTATTGTATGACATTTCTTGGAATGTAAATATATAAAAAATCAAATGAAATGTGTGCTTATTTGAGCATTTTACTTTGTTGCATTTGACACACACTAGAAGAGATGTGAAAGACAACTTTGGAAAAGATGGGCTTATTCTTGAGTGCCAAATCTAGATTTGATAAAAAAATGAGAGGGAACAGGACTGACATTACATGTGATAAGTGACATACTTGTTGCTATTAGAGCACTTTAATCAACTCACGACTTCCATGTTGTTTGAGTTGTTGTTAGTTTCAAAAATGATTAGAGAAAGCCAATAATGCAATAAATTAGAGTATATGTCAATATAGTAGAAAAATGACAATTTCGAACAACAAAAGAGTTGGAAATTTCACTTGTGATTCATGAGAAGCAATGTATGGTGAGAGTATTTGACTATTTTTTTTAAGTTATGATTTTTTCCTAACCTGAGTTTCCTTTGAAGACCTATCAAGAAAGGGAGAAGAAATTAGTTTGATCTCCAATTGCTATGGGCTATATAGTATTTTATGGAATGTAAATATATAAGCTCCAAAGAAATATGTACCTATGAAGAGAATTGTACTTGTTGCATGTATGGTGCACTAGAAGAGCCCAAGTTAAGTGGAAGTGAAAATGAGTAATATACACTAATATAGATAAGGGAACTTGCCAAGTAGACGCTGCTGTGACTTTTGCAGATTTATGTAAGAAGAAGTTTACTATGAATGATGTTATTATCTCTTATAGAAGAAAGAAAATAATATTTCTATACTATTTTTGAAAGCTAATCAATTTTTAGTTTATGCAATTCATGAAACAATTCTAGAGTATTATATTTTGGAGCAAGAAAGAAGAACATAATGGAAGGAAATGTGTCGTTCAAAGAATACCTTTTTTTCTAATCTGTACTAATTTCTTTTGCATGATGCATATGAAGGAAATCAAAATGCTATATGGTGATGCACTCGAAGAAATCAAGATCTAATGATAGTTCTAATGTTATTGTACAAAAACAACAGTTTCTAGATGGGACATTATGCAAAGATACACCTACTATAACCCAAATGTAGATATCTTTATCTTTCAGAAAAGGAAGAGTCCAAAGATTTCGAGGGTAACCATAGGCATAATAAAGTGAACCCAAAAATAGAGAAACAAAAGGCCTTGGAAAGAAAAGAAAAAAGTCCTAACTTACTTTCGCAAAAATAGAGTTTAAATTAATTTGAAAATATTGCAAATTGAGAGCCTTCCATAACCATGTAAATTTTAATGAACAATATTTGTGTCTTAATGTAAACGTGATAAAATTTCAATATTTTTGGATCAATGATCTTACCAAATGAAAATATGGCATAGGCACTATTTCTTTGAGTAGCTGACAAACAATGAAATATGTCATAACCTACTAGACATATCCTGCAAAAAAGATGAGAATATTGATCAGATGTAGCAGTACACACCATTTCTTATTCTAATTGGCAAAATAGCCATTAGGGTATTGGGGAAAATTCATGTAGACAAGGGCATAAAGCAGAGGAAAACCAACACTGTGATAATGAATATTTTCAATCCATTAAAAAAAATTGTGCAAGTATTGATGGCATCAAATGTTATCATAAACACTTGTACATCTTTCCATGTATACAGTACAATGCTAAATATTTGTTTATTAATTTATTTGTAATAATCAAAGTTTAAAAATTAATTCTCCTCATTACTATTGGTCTCCTCAAGATTCAACCAATAAGAAGAGATACGATTAATTTTATTTATGTTTGGTCTAGGAGCACTTAGCACTTGGATCGACATTGAGGGTGTGGAGAAACTTTGTGGGTACCCAAGCTAGTTTCTTGATGCACTGTGATGTTTTAACACGTAGGTCATTTGTCAATAAGAGAAAAGATGTTGGGTATTATTGGATAGGCTTGTTATCTATATTTTTCTAACAGCTTGTACAGGAACCATATACTTGAATGTTGGTACATCCTATAATTCCATAATGGCCAGAGGATCTCATGTTTCCTTCATTTTTAGCTTTGTTACTTTCATGTCTATTGGAGGCTTCCCATCTTTAGTTGTCAATGAGAAAATATTGAAGAGCATTATGGGGTTGTGGATTTAGGGGTGGTAAATACTCTATTAGGGATGCCTTATTTTCTTATGATCTCATTCATATCAGTGATAATTTGTTATTACATGGTTGACTACATCTTGGGTTTAGTCACTATGTCACATATAATATATGAATATTCATTAGAGACAATATGAATACTTGATTCCAATGAAGAAATTTCAATATTAAAGATCCTATTTTAACAATAGTAGCAAACATACATACAACTAGCATTAAGACCTCTAGAAAAGGGAGTAAAAGAACACAAGTCTGATATAAGGCTTTGAGTCTAGTCACGTGAAAGATGCATAAAAATAACCCCTTACCCATGCCAAAGTGAGCATTCTAATGTAGAAATTAAGCTGAGGAATCCACCAGTGACACATGAACTCTTCAAAATGAGTCAAAATAGGTTGATTAGCCCTATCCACATCAGAATATTTCTGAAAGGCAATAAAAAATTCAGAACATACTGTGCTATAGAAAACTAGAGCATTTAATATTTAACAATTAGTTTCAAACTTCTTCATTCTACCCTCCTCTTCCCATAAACTTTAGTAAATTCAATCTAAATATCTTCACACAAGGTTTGGAGAGAGCGTGAAGATGAAGTTTTAGTATTGGGGTTTTTTCAATTGGATCTTTATTCTATTATAAAATCCACAAAGGAGAACGGGAAGGGAATTCTTGACAAAGAGGTTAAGACGTGGATGATTTAGGCCTTGCAAAGAGTGACTAGATACCATGCTAATTTTGTTGTCTATTGTAACCCAAAGCCTTCAAATCTATTAATTTTGGCTGATGGAATTCTCAAGGTTACTGATTTTGGGCAGTAAAGGATATTAGGGGAGCCTATTACAATTTTGATAATAGAGTATGAACATCCATATGATATGGTCGTGAATGCCTTGAGAGAAGGGAGATTGGATAATGGTGTTAATGCTAAAAATTTACCAAATGAAGGGGGGATGTAAGTTCAACCTTTACAACTGAATCAACTTCTAAAGGTTTTGCAGAGCCTACATGCTCAGATTTAGGGTGGAAAATGAAGGTATTGTTGATTCTAAACTCACTTGTAGTGTGGGAAATAGATGATACCAAGCCCTAGAATTGTTGTATGGAGCAACGATCTATGGTAAAAAAGTTGATTTATGGTCCTTAGGTTGTATCTTTGGAGAGCTGTTGATTTTGGAACCTCTATTTCCTGGCACTTCAAATGTTGATCAGCTTAGCAAACTGGTTAGAGTTCTTGGGAGTCCAACTGAGGAAAATTGGAAAGAATTTTCTAAACTTCCTGATTTTGGGAAGATTTATTTTCCTAGTAACAGTTCTCATTTAGGTTTGAAAAATCATGTTCCAAATTGTTTTGAGAGTGCCTTTTCTATCTTGAAAAGACTTGCTTTCTATGATCCTATTGCTCGGCTTAATACAGTAGAGGTTCTTGAAAATATATACTTCATTGAGAAGCCCATTCCTTCCAATGCACATGAATTGAAAGTTCCCCCACCTCAGAAAGCTGATGAAATTTTCTCAGAAGATGAATGGGAGAAAAGGAAGAATGATGAATTAGATTCAGATCTTGAAGGCATGGATGGTTTTAATGTTGTTCACTCAAGTACTAGTTTTTCAATCAATTTCGAAATTTTATCATAAGGGATTCTATTTTTCTTTAATAAGAAAACTAATGCTCGTGCCAAGTCATATTTAAAGGCATTTAGATTGGAGTTATCTAGTTTACACAAGAGGATATTGACTACTTCAATTGTATTAAGCAGAGATGTGCTTCAGAGAGAGATATTAAAAATTAATCCTTAATTTCCCTAATGAAAACACAGAATGTGGTTTGCAGTCTTTGAACAATGAAGAAAACATAGTCTTGAATCTGGCTACGATATCTCCTTTACAGTTAAATGAATCTCTACCCTTAGCCAAAAACAAAATACCACTAAAATCAGAGCCTAAATAAGAGATGGTGTAACAATATCTTCTACATTTCAGACAATAGTGTGTAATAGGCACACAAATCATGCAATGGAATACCCAAAAAATTGCATGAAATAAGCCTAAGTTAACATGATCATCCATATGTAAATTGATGTCAAAGACGGTGAAGAACACAAGAAAACTTTCAGATGGGAATTAAATACAAGTGGACTATGCATTCCACATTGCGTGCTTAAGAGATGCCTATTTTTAGAGCAATATCCGATTTATTCAATGTGGATTTGTGAACAAACTTAAAGATAGAGAAATTCTAAAGTGTGCACAAATCATTCTCCTTGGTAGAGTAGAATCAATTAATTCTTCGATAAAGTATCCTAGAAAAACACTCCATTCCATGAACCTCAAATTATGAGTCAACATATTCATGCTTCCCTTAATAGTGAAAAAGAGCGCAAAAATGAAGCATAGAGAAGATTACTCCAAACTTGAGTGCTGAAAACACCAGGCTCATGCATTCTATTTATAATAGCAATTGTAATAAATGTACAAAAATATCTAGACTATTGTTTTGTGTATTATTAATGAGAGAAAGTAGTTTAAAAATATGACTGCAAGTGGCTATGGACAGTTCTAGACATTATCTTGAAATTTCTTATTTGGATGACATGCTAAATGCTTGTTTTTGGAAACATCTCTGCTGACCATACTAATGGAAAACTAATTAATTTACTTTAACATCCCCCCTAAATTAATTACAATAGCTATACTAAATATCTACTATCTAAATATCCCCCCATAATCTACATATGATGTGTCCCAGCCTAAAGCCATGTTAGGTACCCATTTACAATCAGTTATCTCCTAAATAAAATGGTTGGAATTCACAAGAATGCCCACTGAATGACAACCATGAGACAATTATGTCACTACTCTTAAGCCCAAAAGATGTCAAATAGATACAAACTTGGCTTCACTTAAGGCCTTGGTGAATAAATCAGCAATCTGGTCCTCTGTCTTGCAATATTGAAGCTGAATCATCTATTGTAGGATGAGATGCCTAATATAATGATGATAGACCTCGATATGTTTGGTACGAGCATGAAACACTAGATTCGTAGACAATGAGATGGCACTTTGATTGTCAGAATGAAGTAGAGAAGGCCCTGCATGACATTGCTTAAGGACTGATAGGATAGCTCATAGCCAAGTGATTTATTTTGCTGCTTCATTTGCCATAGTATATTCAGCTTCTGACTTTTTATTGCACCAAGAAATGGAACCTGCACCAAGATAGACAACATAACTTGTAGTGGACTTACGATCATCTATGCATCTTACCCAATTAGAATCTAAATAGCCAATAAGGGAAATATCTCCATGAGATGAATAATAGATGCCCATTGTTAAAGTCCCTTTCACATATCTTAGTATTCTTTTAGCTACTATCCAATGTGGGACTTTAGGTGAACTCAAAAATCTAGAAACCACACTAACTGCAAAAGAAATATCAGGATGAGTGTGTGTCAAATATACAAGACTACCAACCAATTGCCTATATAAGGTAGGATCAAAATCTTCACCTTCCATGTCCTTGCTTAACTTTAATCCTAGAGCAATTGGAGTAGACACACTTTTACAATTTGTCATTTGAAACCTCTTCAATAAGTCTAGGGCATACTTAGTTTGAGAAAGATAAAAACCATCATCCTATTGCCATACTTGTATACCAAGAAAATAGTATAGAAAACCAAGATCTATCATCTCAAATGTATCTTGCGAGCTTAACTTTATGTTATTGATTTTATCCATGCTATGTCATGTGATAATAAGATCATCGACATAGAGCACAAGGATTATGATATCACCACCATCAAATTCCTTCACATACAAATTTGGATCATGAGGACTATTATGGAAGCCTTGAATTTAAAAATATTCATCAATTTTAGCATAACAAGCCCTTGGAGCCTATTTGAGACCATATAAAGACATCCTTAATTTGCAAACCAAATGTTCTTTCCCTTGAATTTTAAATCCTTGTGGCTGAGTCATATAAATATCTTCATCAATTTCACCATTCAAAAATACATTTTTAACATCCATTTGGTGTAGAGGCCACTTAAAATGAGCTGCTAATGCTATAATAGCTCTAACAGTATTAATCTTTGCTATTGGGGAAAAAGTTTCTGTGTAATCAATCCCTTCTTTTTGTGAATACCCTTTGGCCACTAGTCTTGCTTTATGTTTTTCAATACTCCCATCCGACTTGAACTTGGTCTTATAAACCCACTTATTGTTAACCACATTCTTACCTTTTGGCAACTCTACCAATTCCCAAGTGTTTTTCTTTATCAAGGAATCATACTCATTTTTCATAGCTTCTTCCCATTCATGTTTTCCTTTTGCCTCTTCATATGTTTGAGGATCATTAGTATTCATTATGGTGGTCATTAAAGCATAATTAATTTGATAAGTCCTTTGATAAATTTCTTGAATACTCTTGGTCTTTGGAGGAGGACTAGATTCTTCATCCATGTCAAAGGGTTCCTTAGAAATTTCACTAGTTTCAAAATCATTAGGATCTTCATGATTCTCAATGGCCACATGTGGAATAGGAGTGGATATTGGCATATCATCAATCCCCTCATTAAACTTGACATCCCTACTTGTAAACACATCTTCCACACTAGGACCATACAACCTATATCCTTTCCTTTGGTCATCATACCCCACAAAGATGCACTTAATGCTTTTTTTATCAAATTTCTTTTCCCTAATCTCATCTCATACATGGGCATAGGCTTCACATCCAAACACTCTAAAATACTTAACGTTAGGTTTTCTTCCACTCCAAGATTCTTTAGGAGTAATGTTTTGCAAAACATTTGTGGGAGATCTATTCAAAACATGAGATGTGGTATTAATAGCTTCAGCCCATAGAAACAAAGGAAGATTCTTAGATTGTAGCATACAACATGCCATTTCCATTAAAGTCATATTCTTCCTTTCAGAAATACAATTTTGTTGAGGAGTATATCTAATAGTCATCTCTCTTTTGATCCCATAAAGATGAAAATATCTAGAAGGAGCGGTACAAATATTTCAAGACTCTTCTAGACATGGCATTAAATGTTCAACTTCTGAGCACCTTGGACAGACATTATTCTAAGACCCTCCCTTAATTTATACCACTAATGGATCTATATGTAGGAGAAATTAAAACTTCAAATAGGATGGGTCCCGGCATTCAGCCTTCTTAGGTACCCATTTACAACATAAATTCTTTGTTCCACTTATCACTATCACTTTTTTTCTCTTGTCATTATACTTTTGGTTTTTAACAAGTTCACCCATAACCATTTGGAATTTTCCAAATAATACAATTTCCTTTTGCTTTAAGTTTTTCACCCAAGCAAGTGGTTTTGGATTACCACAAACCCTTCAAAGACTTGGTACAAATATCATCTCAATGATGGGGAGATTATCTCTAAGTTTTTCTCCTTTCCGAAATCTCACATTTTGTGGATGTTATTGGACAATGATTCTGATTTTCTCATACCATTTGTACTCTTTCTTAAGAATTTACACTTTGATGGATTCACACTTGAACATTTGTACTTAAATAAACCTTTGATCATACCTGCAATCTTTTGCCAACTTGGCCCATAGCTCCATCCAAAATCCATTTTAAAACATTTGTCCATACAAATATTTTTACACTTTCTATTCCAACACGTATTTTCACTATGACTCTTTAAACCACAAATATTACATGGATGTAGATCCCAACACGTATCTTTCATGTGCCCTTTCCTATTGCAATTTGAACATTGCATATATTTTTTACTTTGAACAAATATTTTTGAACCAATAACATCATTTATTTCATCTATTGTATATCCTAGCTGTTCATACTTTGGTCTTATTGTTGGTAGAATAGGTTCTATGATTCCTTGTTCATGTTTTCCCAATCTTTTACCTTTGTAACTCATTCTCTTCATGATATTCCAACCAACATTCTTATTAATAGAACTAGTATTATTTGTGAACACATTGTCCTTTTCTTTTTTACATTTATTATCATCTTTAAAATCATATTTATCAAGTGATGATTCCAAATCTTCCAAATCTTATGTACTACACTAAATATCACATGCTAATTTTGTCTCCAAGCATACATTCCTCAAAGTAAGTAATTGATTTAATTCATCTTTTAACAAGCAATTCTCTTGTTTTAGTCTCTTCATTTTGTCCTCTAATTCATCATTTATTTTCTTAATATCATTAAACATCATTAATTTTTGCTCTAATTCTCCATTTGCTTCTATATAAACATTAATCTGATTTAGAAAGTTACATCTTTCTGCACTTAGTTCATTTCTTAGCTTTGTCAATTGTCTTTGCAAAATATCATTTTCACATATTACTCTTGCATTTTCTTTCGTTACCTTCATTAATTCTTCTTCTAAATTATCGGTCTTCTCTTTTATAACTCTTCCAATTTTTCCCATTGAGATTAATCTCTCTCTCTCTCTCTCTCTCTCTCTCTCTCTCTCTCTCTCTCTCTAATTTTTTTACAATATCTCAAATCTTAAAAAATACATTTACCAAACACTTATTGTTTTATGTAATCATAACCTTTCAATCCAACCTAACCCTTAAACTACACACTTCTATTTGTGATTTTGATGATTGTGAAATATGCAATTCTTAACACCCTTTGTCAAAGTCAATAGTTCCCATCATTTATCACTCTTTCTAGCTAAAAATATTTAACATTTGTCGAAATCTGTCACTCCATTTTCATTTTACTCTTCATAAGTATGATATTGCAAATTTAGAATTAAACTTACCTTTTCTTTAGGTTTGATTAACTATCTACCTTCTCCTTGAGGCAACCTAAAAGCTTCTGCACTTTTACACACAAATTGTTTTGTACTCCTTCCAACTGATCAAATGCTTAACTATAGTCCTTGATGACAGCAAACTCCAAATTCAGTTTTCTTAGCAGAGTTGGCTTGATCTTCTCTAGAGGAGACGCCTCTTCATACTCAAAGCAGCAATAATTATTTTCTGCAGACCTTGCAATGATTTTTAACCATGGCTAAATCTTTTATAGCTTCTCTTTGTAAACAAAAGTGCCCAATTCCCTTATGTAGATGTCTCCATAGCTAGTGAGCAGCACTTTAAACTCTTCTTCATACCATGATAAAAACATAGAAGAATAGAAAGAAGAATAGCTTTAAATCAATTGAGAAATCGGAGTTTCTTACACACAAAAAATGAAGAATCTGTTTTTGCTTTGATACAATGAAAAAGAACACAGAAATGAAACATAGAGAAGATTACTCCAAACTTGAGCACTGAAAACACCAAGCTCATGCATTCTATTTATAACAACAATTGTAATAAATGTACAGAAATATCTAGACTGTTGTTTGGTGTATTATTAATGAGAGTAGTTAAAAAATATGATTGCAGGTGGTTATGGACGGTTCTGAACATTATCTTGAAACTTCTTATTTGAATGACATGTTAAATGCTTGTTTCTGAAAACATCTAGGCCGACTATATAATGAAAAAATAATTAATTTACTTTAACAAATAGTAACCCAATTTTTATCTGATGAAGTAGCAACCATTAAATATGCTCCATTTTTTGATGACTAGTCCTTTTCAATTAATAAAATTTACTAAGATTACAATTCACAAAAAAGGGCCGGGGGATGCAGGATCACCCCGCGAATGAGTTCAATCGGCCGAAGTTGGAGCAAACAACATGGCCGCAGCCAGCAACTATAAACTATTCATCAAAATATATATATATATATATATATATTAGAAACAACCTCATGCTACCAAGGCAGTACCAGCAGAGGGAGGAGGATCATCTTGATCAGGAAATCCCCATGCATCAGTGGGATTGTGAGGCGGACTAGGAATAGTCCAGCTATCAGCAGCATCCGCAGTTCCTTTCAATGACTTGACTCTACCAAAATGATTGTACGGAACAAAGAACAATGTTATCTTTCTTTATTGTAATCTCGTGAATTGAGAAAACAAGGAAGGATACACAAGACACTAAAAATTGATGGCCATAATAGCATGCAATTATTTTGGGGTAATGATGCTAGTGGCTGTAATGAATATGTTGGGGTGCTCCACATAACAACATATAGTGGGAGATGACAGAGGATGAGATCTATCAATTTTTTTATTGTATGCTTCTCACAAGATCTTCCATGTACGAGACAACCTCTGTAATATCGGCCTTCCTTTTTTATAAATTTGTTCATAAAATTTAAGAAGTTGGTCTGATTGGGGTTTATAGAATATATATGTGTGCATGGTATTTCATCTTTCATATATCTATCTGAAACCAATCAGTAGGTATTAGATTGGAATTATAGATGAAGGAAATCCAGTAAATATTAGACCCACCAGTGACTTTGAATCTTGAAAAATTTAACATAAGTTTGAAAAAGTATACAAATCTGCAGAAACTATTCGTCTATCTTTCTGTCATTAAAAATGCTATGAAGGTGTTTATTTTCTTGCATCGCTCAGATAACAAAATAAATCAGGAATGGTGCCCTAACCAATAGATGGTTGGGAGGGTGAGTGGATGCCCTAGTTACTTTTCCCATAGTCTAGTTTTATCCCTTCCACACCCTTGCCCAACTGTCGATTCCCAAGCAAGAGGTGAAGGATGGAGATGTTAATTTTAGGAGAATCAACTATATTCAATTGGGTGCTAGGGTTATCCCTTAAAATGGAATAGATTGGACTTCCCTGTAGGATACTAATATAGTGATAAAATTAGAACTTGAATTTCCCAAATATAGAATTGAAAGGCTACCCTTTTGGGGCATCAAGCTTAGAAAGAACCAAACCCTTGCATACTCCCTATCCCCGGCCATTCCATGGGAAAGTGGACGAGATATTTGATGGAAGAGTTCTACAGTATGCTCAACTCGAGCTTCTCAAACAATCATATGAAAAACAACTAAAAAGCTATACAACATTAATTGTATGATATACAATTAATAAAATGAGTGAGATCTACAAGGTATTTGAGTTCTCAGATCTGAATTTTTAACATGTTTACAACATAGATAAGAATCACTTTAAGGGTTCTTCAACAGTTTCAACGGGCTAATGCATAGATCAAAGCGTAAAATGAAAGAATCCTGCATATCTGTATAGTCAAGTATAGAACATCATGAATTGAGAAGTGTGGATGATGCAGTTGAGAACTGGAGCGGCAGTAGTTGCAGTTAAAGAAGCTGTAAACAATCAAGCACCATAACATAGGGAAACACATGCAGTTATATTTTATGTAAAGTGACTTTTGATATTGTCTTCATTTGAATTAATTGAAAAAAAGTTTAAATATAAAAATGTGTTATACACAAAATTGACATTTTGTCAAATTAGTGTCTTAAATACCACTATTGCATAGTAGTGAATTTTTTTCTGCATTGAAATGGCTAATTGTAAGGATTATATTTTATTTTAGATAGCACATTTGACTAAACCCTGTTTTAGAATAGCATTTCTATGTTTCATTTAATAAATAAAACAAAAATATTTACAGTTGAAAAATGTATAGTATTTAAAATATTGATAGACTGTAATTATACTTCATATATTCACCTTCTTGATAAACATCTTAAAGTTAGAAAAAATAAACTATGGATAACATTAAGCGTTGGTTTTATATTTCAGAGTCATGTCCAATATAATCAAACATTCTTCAAACTCACAACAGAACAAATAAATTGTGCCTGAAAATAGTACTTGTACTCGTAATTGTTAAATATATATATTTTTTTGCATTTTCTAATTTTCTTCTGTAATTATTATTTTTGTTATTTGACTATTTAATGTAACAACTATCTGTCCCATGGGTATGGCCTGCTTCACTCCAGCTACCAATCTTAACTAATTTTATTTCTATATTTCTGGAAATATAAAAAGTAGAGCTAGTGCTAACAGCTAGAGTACTGAAACACGCAGCACTCATGGGGCAGTATTGTTGCTACTCTAAACACCCAAATAACACAAATAATTAACTAAATAGGAAAATTAGAAGGACTTAAAATACACTTACAGCTACAAATACAAAGATTGTTCAAGACTGTTTATTTGTTGTGTAGCGAGCTTGGAGATTGTGTGATTGTGTTAGGCACTGTGGAATGCAACAGCAACAAGGTGAATATTGTGAGGTTATTATAATACAAATCTACCAATGCTCCAAACATCCAAATCTAATATTCTTCAACTGCAAACATCCTTGCTTTTCCACATAGTAACTGAAAACATAGGAATGCTATTTTAGAACAGAGCTTATTCAAATGCATTACCCAAAACAAAATAAAAGACTTATCAATGAACGTTGAGAGGAAGCTCTGTAAGTATTCATTCTTTTATAATGAAATTCAGGGCGAGAATACCATGTGCTGCATTGAAAAACCTTGTGTATTTACCGCTGCTGGTATTTAAGTTACAATGGATAAATCTCTTTATAACATTTAAAAATAGCGATAGATTTGAATTTGTATACGTAGTTTTATATCAAACATGCGGCCACTAGTTGAAAAAAAATGTATTTGTTAAATACAATAATTGGTATCGCGTGCTTCCCATTGGATTGAAATATAATAATTGGTATCGCGTGCTCCCCATTGGATTGAAATATAATAATAATATGTGTAATGATTATTATAGTATTGTAGAGTGTGGCAATTAAGGGAGGATCAAATTTTTTTAATTCGAAGGAATGAAAAATGCATAGAACATATTCTTAATTTCTTTTGATCTTTTAGAGGTTGAAATATCTTTAAATCATATTAAAATTAATTGTAATTGTACATAGAACTCAAGAACTAAAGATAATGGAGAAACAAAGACAATTACATTTTGTATTAATGTTTGTAGTTGAATGCAACTACATAATCGAAATTTTATAAAAGGACTTGTTAACTAAAACTAAAAATTGGACATTGTTTATCATTTCCCAATAAGAGTAATAATATTCTCCCCAAACCCAAATTGTCCAAAAAAATTAATCATAAATTATCTTCTCACCTTATCATTAACCTTTGAAATATCAAGTTTCATTGTCATACCTGGGTTCCCACTCCTCTCCATAGAGTGAAGGACCGAATCAGTAAGGGAAATCACAACATTCAATATTTGCCAACTAGGGACAAATCCATTTTGAGTAGTACTAATTTTCTTATCCAAAATAGGTGTCATTGTGTTCACAACCACCTTGGAGATGATCTTGTAGATGGTATTACAAAGACTTATGGATCTAAAATCCTCCAACTGACTTGGGTCTTTGATTTTTAGAAGAAAAATGAAGAAATTTTGGTTTATCTCTTTAAGAATTCTACTAGTTTTAACAAAGTCACTTGTTGCATGAACACGGTCATACTTAATGACCTTCCAGAACTCCTAGAAAAAACCTGGGGGAAATCCATCAAAGCCTAAGGCCTTGAAGGCTCCCATAGAGAAGACTGCCTTTCTAACTTTGTCTTTAGTCACATTGTTTCTTACAAGCTCTTGGTTAGTTTGTTTATCCACCACAAAGTGTATAATCTCCAATAAGTCACTCTATATTGATGAGTTAACCTTAGGTTGAGGGGGGTTGGAAATATCGGGTGGTCCATCTCCCAATTTCCTCGTCATCAATAAGCTCAACATTTTCATTATTAGCGAGCTTTCTAATCATGTTTTCTTTCTTTCTTTGAGGCCAACCTATGGAAGAAGGCTATATTTGTATCTACCTCCAAGAGCCACTAAATCCTAGATCTTTTTTTCCATGATACTTCCTCTCTTTTAATCACGTGATTCAATTTCTATCTCTAGCTTTGTTCCTCTTCATGAATAGTAATTGAAAGGTCTCCTCTTGCCAACCTCGCTTGAAATTCCTCAAGCTAACTTTCAATTTCCTTTTTCTTCTCAAAGATATTTCCAAAGAAGGTTTTATTTCAATAAATCACCTCTCTTATAATAATGTCAAGCTTCCTCATGCATTTGTTCTTGGCGAGATGAAGGCTCTCACAGGTTTTAATAAAAGAGAAGAGGGGAAAATCAAAGTAACCTTATAGGGATTACCATTGTTGCAGGTGGTCATTATTGTTGGCTTGTTTTTGCACGAGGGAGTAGACTACCCATGTTTTGGGGATTCCCTCTTGGAAATTAACGTTGAGTGCCTACAGGTTGTCCTCGAGCCCCACGCCCATCTACCCTATTAGTTTGTTTCCAGCAGGCATCCATGGAAGATAGGCATTTATTTTGGTAGGTATTTTTGAAATTTGAATGTTGAGAGGGAAAACAGAATATGACAAAAGGGAATATTTCTACATTCATTCATTGAATCAGTTTAGAGTTCAGCAGAGTAGAGCAGAGTAGAGAAGGAAGAAGAAGAAAGTGATCAACAGATCCAATCTATCCAGTTGCACATGTTTCCCCTGTTCACTCTGTAAGTTTATTATTGTTGGATTTGTCCTATTGAAGCAGTGATTGCTCCATGCACCATTGTGTGCAGCCATTAGAGCTGCAAGTTTGAAGTATTGAAGTTGTTTAAAGTTTTAGGGTTATTTTAAGTTTTTCTGGTTGAAGTCAAATGCTCTTAAATTTTGTAATATTTTTAATTTCGGTTGAATAGAAAGAAAGCAAGCATACTTGAATCCATTGATTCTTCTTCTATTCATTACATTTGACAAGTTTGTTTGAAAACTTCATACTTTGCCTCTCTGGTTAAAATGGCAAAAATATTAAGTATATGAAACAGAACACTTGGCATCCTCTTCTGTCATGTATCACTTTCTAGTGATTGCCGAGTATTGCCTTTGAATGCTGAGCTTACTCAGCTTCCTCTTGTGTCAAGCTAACTAGGCACCTACTACCTGTCACTCAGCACCTTCAAGTGCTGAGCAAACTGTCACTCGACACCTTCATGTGCCGAGAAAGTTGTTTTAGGTTTTAGAGTTGTGAGTTTTAATTGAATTTTTTTTATATTTCTCATATGGTATTAGAGCTTTGAGGCCCCACATCCACAATGAGTTAGGACATTTTATTTTCTTGGGATATTTGACATGCTAGTAGATACAGTAGATACAAGAAAGATATGGTAGCAGCCACCATCCTTTAATGGGTAAAATTATGATATATGGGAAAAGAAGATGAAGACCATAATGGTTGCAAATGATTTGTGGGACTTTATTATAAATGGGTTCAATGATGCGATAGACCCAGCTTAGTATGATGCCCTCACAAATGCACAAAAGACTCATTTGAAAGAGTCAAGGAAAAAGGATGCAAAGGCATTAAGTCTTATTGAAGCAGCAATGACAGAGATAGTATTTTCAAAGATTGTAGTAGTAAATTATGCAAAGGAAGCATGGAATATCCTTGAGACAAACTTCAAGGGGACTGATAAATTTCGTACAGTAAAGCTACAGAATATAAGGAGGGAGTTTGAGAACCTTCACATGAAGGAAAATGAATCAGTTGCAGATTTTAATTCAAGGGCCTCCAATGTGATTAATCAACTAAAATCAAATGGAGAAGACTATCAAGAGTAGAGGATAGTAGAAAAGATATTGAGGAGTTTACCTCATAAATATGCCATTTTGGTCATGACCATAAAAGAGGTAAAAGACCTCACTGTTTTGACAATGGATGAGTTGATGGGTACTCTTCAAACTCATGACCATAGGATCAACAGATCTACATCTTCTTCTTCCTAAGAGCAAGCATTCAAAGCTCAGTCAAATCCAAGAGGAAGCAGGAGAGGAAGAAATGGCTCAGGAAAAAACTCTAGAGGCAGAAGCTGAGGTAATGGAGGACAAAGAAATACTGCAGTAGAAAGCTCAAGAAGAGAATATGGAGCAAGTAGCTCACAAAATACTTCAAGAGAAGGTAAGAAAAACTACAACTCAAATAGGAGTACTGTAGAATGTTACTACTATCATAAATATGAGCATTATGCAAGTGAATGCTAGAAGAAGAAAAATGATCAGTTGGGACTAGCAAATGTGGCTGATGTGAACATGGGAAGTAGAAACAATGCCACGACCTTCATCATGTGTAATGTTGGTGAAGAAGGAAGCCTTGATGTTTGCTACCTCGACAGTGGATGTAGCAACCACATGAGTGGTAATGAAACCTTGTTTTCATTCATTGACAAGAGTTTCAAATCTGAAATTAAAATGGGTAACAATGGAACCCTACCAGTAGTGGGCAAAGGATCTATTATGGTCTGCACCAAGAAAGGTGAGAAGAAGGAAATACAAAATGTATATTTTGGCCCTGGTATGAAGCACAATTTGATGAGCATTGGTCAGCTCATTCAAAATGGATACAAAGTGCTAATGGCGAATGACACGTATGTCATTCATGAAAAGGATGGGAGCAAGAATTTACTTGCAGCAATTCAAATGATAAAGAATAGAATGTTTCCCTTGAGGATAGAGACATGTTTCTCATCTCAAGTTGGTGCTGCACCTCACACAAAATCAGCTCTAAGGAGTGTGATTGAAGACCCCTCACGACTATGACACCTCAGGTATGGTCATCTAGGCTATGCGGATTTAAATTTGTTGTCAAATAAAAGAATGGTAGAAGGTTTGCCACATATAGAAAATTCATGTGACAAGTGTGAGGCTTGTATTTTGGGTAAGCAACATAGGCTTCCCTTTAATTATAGAAATTCTAGGAGGGCTAGATATCCATTAGAGTTAGTGCATACTGACTTAGTCAGTCCTATGTAAGTTACTTTCACTGGGGGGAGTACTTATTTCATGACATTCATTGATTATTTTAGTTGCAGGATATTAGTTTATTTTTTGAAATCTAAATCTGAAGCATTTGATAAGTTTCTCGAGTTCAAAGCCCAGGCTGAAAGAGAATGTTGACACTATATCAAGGTCCTAAGATCAGATAGAGGAGGGGAGTATACCTCCAATTCTTTTGTAAATTTTTGCAGAAAACATGGTATAAAGAAAGTGCTCACAACCAGCTATACACCACAACAAAATGGAGTGGCTGAAAGAAAGAACGAAACCATTGTTGAAATGGCAAGGAGCATGATGAAAGAGAAAAGTCTCCCAACTAAATTTTGGGGAGAGGTTGTGGCAACAACAGTTTACCTAATTAATAGGTGTCCTACAAAGGCAGTTCGTGATAGAATTCCAATGGAAGCATGGTCACGAGGAAGATGGACAGTTGAACACCTAAGGGTGTTTGGATGTGTTGCATATGTACATGTGCCTAAAGAGAAAAAGAAAAAATTTGATGACAAAGGTGTGAAGTGCATCTTCATAGGGTATAGCTCAGAATCAAAGACATACCGATTGTGTGACCCATTGAACAACAAGATGATTCACTCAAGAGATGTGAAATTTTTTGAAAATTAGTCTTGGTATGGTTCAATTGATGAGTCACTAAGCACATCAAGTAAAGTGCCAATTATGAGTGAAGAAGATGTTGATGAACAGCAAGAAGAAGGAGCGAATAGAAGAAAAGGAAAGCAACCTCAGTCATTGCCGAGCTCCTCTAGGCATGACCGAGTGTCAGTGTCGAGTACCAGTGAAGACCAAATTAGTCAGCAAAGAAAAAGCAGTGAAAATTCTGATCCCACACTCTCCTCTCTATTACCAAGAAAGACCAAGAGTCTTAAGGAGATATACCAAGATGAAAGGTATGAAAATTATGATGAGAGTGTTAATTTTGCTTTGTTTTCTCATAGTGATCCAATATATTTTAAATAAGCTATTAAGGAGAAGAAATGGTGTAAGGCCATGGATAAGGAAATAGATGCTATAGAAAGGAATGAGACATGGGAGCTAATTGAATTGCCTCTCAAGAAGCAAGTGATTGGAGTGAAATGGGTCTACAAGACCAAATGCAATGCTGAAGGCAAGATTGATAGGCATAAGGCAAGGCTGGTAGTCAAGGGCTACAAACAACAGTATGACAGAGATTATGATGAGACATATGCCTCGGTTGCAAGAATGGAAACCGTGTGTGCTATCATAGCAATTACAGCTTAGCACAAATGTAAGGTATTTCAAATGGATGTGAAGTCTCCGTTCCTAAATGGTATATTGAAAGAAGAAGTCTATGTGGAGCAGCCACTTGGTTATGAAGTTGTAGGTGAAAAGAACAAAGTATATAGATTGAAGAGAGCTCTTTAGGCTCAAGCAAGCTCCAAGGGCATGGTATAGTAGGATTGACTCATATTTGATGAGCAATGGCTTTAGCAAAAATAATGGTGAGCCTACTCTCTACATCAAGGTAGCAAATGGAAATGTGTTGATTGTTGTCTTGTATGTAGATGATTTAATTTTTTCTGGTAATGACAAGGCTCTAATTGGTGAGTTCAAAGAGACCATGAAAAATGAGTTTCAAATGACAGACCTAGGTCTCTTCAAGTACTTTCTAGGCATAGAAGTAAAACAAATGCATAATGGCATCTTCATCTCTCAAGAAAAATATGTAGAGCACATCTTGGAGAGATTTAAAATGCAAAATAGTAAGTCATCCCCCACACCAACAACAATAGGTCTAAAGTTGAGCAAGGAAGACTCTAGCAAGAGAGTGGATCCAACACTATACAAGAGTATGGTTGGAAGTTTAATGTATTTGAATGCAACTCAGCCAAACTTGATGCATACAGTAAGTCTAATTTTTAGATTTATGAAAACACCAAAGTATTCCCATTGGAAAGCGGGAAAAAGAATCCTAAGGTATGTGAAAGGTACCAAGGGATTTGAGATTTTGTATACTGCAGCAAATGAATTTAAGTTGATAGGTTATACTAATAGTGATTGGGCTGGAAGTATAGATGATAGGAAGAGCACTTCCGGATATGTATTTCATATGAGATCGAGTGCAATCTCATGGGCATCCAAGTAGCAACCTATTGTTACTCAATCTTCAGCAGAGGCTGAATAGATAGCAACAAATGCAACAATATGTCAAGCAATTTGACTAAGGAGGATCTTGACAGATTTGAATGAAAGGCAAGAGGATGGAACCATAATTTATTGTGACAATATTTCATCAATTGTATTGTCCATGAATCCAATCTTCCATGGGAGAAGCAAACATATTGAGATCAAATATCACTTCATTAGAAAGTTGGTGGAGAATGGGGATATCAAGATGGAATTTTGTAAGTCTGAGCAGCAGCTAGCAGGCATTTTCACAAAGTCATTAGGCATTGGACCTTTTGTACACCTAAGAGAGTGTCTTGGTGTAATTGATTTGGATTAGCAGTGATCCTTGTTTGTGGGTCTCAGGAAAAAGGAGCAGTCTTGAAAATTAACATTGAGTGCCTGCAAGTTGTCCTTGAGCCCCACACTCATCTACCCTACTAGTTTGTTTCCAGTAGGCATCCATGGACGACAGGCATTTATTTTGGTAGGTGATTTTTGAAATTTGAATGTTGAGAGGGAAAATAGAATATGACAAAAGAGAATGTTTCTACATTCATTCATTGAATCAGTTCAAAGTTCAATAGAGCAGAGAAGGAAGAAGAAGAAAGTGATCAACAAATCCAATCTCTCTAGTTGCACGTGTTTCCCCTATTCACTCTATAAGTTCATTATTGTTGGATTTGTTCTATTGAAGCAGTGATTGCTCTAGGCACCATTGTATGTAGCTATTAGAGCTGCAAGTTTGAAGTATTGAAGTTGTTTAAAATTTTAGGGTTATTTTAGGTTTTTCTGGTGGAAATCGAATGCTCCCAGATTTTGTAATGTTTTTAATCTCAGTTGAATAGAAAGCAAACAGGCATACTTGAATCCATTGATTCTTCTTCTATTCATTACATTTGACAACTTTGTTTGAAAACTTCATACTTTGCCTCTCTGGTTAAAATGGCAAAAATATTAAGTATATGAAACAGAACACTCGACATCCTCTTTTGTCGTGTATCACTTTCTAGTGATTGCCAAGTATTGCCTTTGAGTGCCAAGCTTACTTGGCTTCCTCTTGTGCCGAGCTAACTCAGCACCTATTGCCTGTCACTTGGCACCTTCAAGTGCCCAGCAAACTGTTTTAGGTTTTAGAGTTGTGAGTTTTAATTGAATTTTTTTATATTTCTCACATTCCCATCTCTACACATGGCATGGCAGCATGATCTTTTGGCATGGATGTTAGCCATGTGCAATGTTTTTTTTTCCTTCATACATATTGATTTCAAAGACAATGCATAACAAAAGTGATAAAAAATCATTTGTTCAGACCTTGTTTTTATTATCGTTTGGGAGATCACAAAAGTTAGTGGTTAAATGAAATAATAGTAAGAATATAAAACTTATTTTTGCAAACATCCTTATTCTCGTGGTGCGGGAGGATATGGAGATCTTTCCCTCAAAAAGCCAGGGCACTCTGTGCCCATCACTAATATCTATGTACGAAATTTTCCACATCCCTCGAAGATTTTCTTTCTGCTATTTCTTGTATGCTTCTTTTTATTGCTTTCTTTGTATTCGAGGTTTATCTTAATCTCAATATATTAATTGGATAGCTATTTGATATAATTGTGAATAATCCCTCATGGTGTGAGAGTAATATATGATTCCAATAAATTCTACAATGAATGCTACTTCTACGTATTTGATATTTCACACAATAATTTTGGCGTTTACATTCCCACTAGAATGAATGCTACTTATTTACTTTTGTCAAGCAACAATTTGACCGGGGAAATTCCATCTACATTCTCCACAAATACAAAGTCCGACTGAATCTGGGGAGATCTATGAACTTGAAGAAATTAAATTTAGTTGAGAAGGGATGCTAGAGAAACTGGGAATCTGACTAATCTTCATACACTAAATGTCTATGGCAATAGTTTGGAAGGCATCACTCCGTCATCCATTGTGAATTGTATTTGACGTAGGAAGCAACCAAATTCAAGAGAGATCCCAGATTTCATTGGAGAGCTGAAACATCTCAGCATTTTGAACTAGCCTTCAAATAAATTTGAAGGCACTATTCCTGCCTCCCTGCCTGAGTCGTTCCTAAAAATGAAGGCACTATTCCGACTTCAGTGCCCATTCAGCTCTGCAATTATTCCATTTATAGCTGTTTCTATATGATTGGTACGCAGTTAGATTATTCAAGTCAATAGTCTTAAATCCCTCGTTTCCCAAAGAAGTGACAAGGATGATCAAATCACAGCGAATATTTTGTTGATAGTTCTGTCGGACAAGTAAAAGGGGGACTCAGCGGTCTTAAGCTCATTTCCACATCATTGTATATCTGTGAAAATTGATAATAAAAAGACAAGTAACTGTGTAGGCAGATATGATTTCTTTACAATGCTTATCTTTTCAATGTGGGGAATTCTTTTAGGGTTTTTTTAAAATAACTGTCATTTGTGGTGAGTGTATGGAAAATGGGTAATTTTTTGGAGTTATTTGTGGCCTTTAGAAATATACGATGGCAAAAAAAAAATCTATCTTTATATATGAGCTTATATGATAGTGGTGTGTCTAGAATATTTGATCTATGTATTTATTTGATCTGACATCTATTTTATTTTCTACTCCATCAAAAGCAT
This sequence comes from Cupressus sempervirens, assembly GCA_028749045.1. NCBI lineage: Eukaryota > Viridiplantae > Streptophyta > Pinopsida > Cupressales > Cupressaceae > Cupressus > Cupressus sempervirens. Next base: position 70,878,044 of record CM053787.1, read on the forward strand.
GAATGCATTTAAGACCAATGGACGAAAGGTGGGGAGAGTAGTTGCATGTGCACTAAGGTGGGCGTAAATATGATTATAGATGCTATGGTTGATGAACCACAATTTGCTTCATCTAACGGAACCAGTTTTCTCTTTGATCAAAGGAATTTTTCTTCGTTTGGAGCAAGTATATCTGAGTTAGTATTTTATTATTAGTCCCTGCCTTATATAAGGCAGAAGGCAGGAACTAATGTTTTTGTTTTACCTTTTGTTTTTTATCCAAGAATCATATCCTCATGTTATCCTAAAGTTTTAGTCCGTATATTTAAAAAATAAAATAACAGTATTTTCTGGAACGAAAAAAGGGTAAAAAAAGAAGGGATAAGGATGAAATAAATGTTTGTCAGCATCGTTCACAAATGTTTCAGCCGAGACAAGGAAAATGCCTACAACAGACATGTCCGGTCAAGATGGCTGAATCTATTTAGCTGTGCTGTTCATCTATTGACTCATATCATTTACACAATGATCAACACGATTATTGCCAGCCTTTACATACGAAACCGAAAAACCCAAAAAACCAGCCGCGTATTTAAAGCTAGGATTCCTCCAATCCACAGACCCTAAAGGAAGATCCAAATGTTCATGAAACTGTGCTTGATGCCCTAGAAAATTTATAGAAGGAGCGGTAAAAACAGAACCCTAATGTCATTTAAACCCTTCAAAATCCATTTGATAAGCGTTGCCATAGAAGTGAAGTCTCGGAACTGCTAAACAAATGTAAAACACACAAAATTGAAAAATATAAAATTACAAAAGGGTTTGAAAGGACTGGCAACCTAACAAAATCTTAATGCTCAGTCTTCTTCCTCTGCTTCAGAAAGCGCACAATTATGATAACCCTAGAATGAAGTCGATTTATAGCGTCAAACACTGCTCTTGGCAGGTTTCAACGAAGCGCAGACCTAAAATAATTTTAGGGCAGACTTTCTTTTTATGGGGTTACAGTCTAGATTTGTGAGGTAAAGTAAAGTTAATTTACTAAACTAATTCGCTAGACATTACTATCATATATTTATGTTTATCTTAAATTTTGAAAATAAATATTTTCGAGGTATTAATAAAAATGTTTGAATTATCAAGGAAGAGCCTTTGTAGTTAATGATTCATATTTTAGTAAGAAATATTTACTTATTATCTATTGGGCACAAGCAATTAAGATTTCTTGATTATCTATTGGGCACAATGTTCAATATTAAATTAATTTTAATTTATAATCACTCTCTAACTTTTTATAATAAATTAACTAACAAATATAATTTAATTAATTTTTTATAATAAATTAGTTAACAAATATACTTTCTCCAATCTACACCAAAGTAAAAAAATAATAATTTATACAAATCTATGACTCAAGACTAAAAATACACACATATATCTAAAGAATCTATGTCTTAATAGCGAGTTCACTATATTTTAACTTCATTTTCATAGAATTTTTCTATGTTCCATTAGTGTACAGATCACATATAGAATAATTAAATGATTTAGACTTCATTTTACATAAAAATTATCAACAATCCAAAGGCAGGGACTCAAGCTCTCCCAAGAGCTCTTGTTATTAAAAGTGTGGTGTGACATATCTTTTATAATAATTAAATTAATTGAAAAATTAATACAAAAAGTTAGAATTTTAAAATTTTCTTAATTTTTGGTTTAAAAAAAATAATTTTCTCCATCACTATTTAGTAAGATTCGATAAGATTTTAATTAAATATTATTCTTATTTTTCAAAAAACAAAATAAAAATGTTTGAACTTTATAAAGAATTTAAAATCTCAAATTCTTGAAAAAGTGTAGTGTCACATCATCATTTATGATATTTTCAATAATAATAATTGCCCAATTAATGCTAAAAGTTAGACCTTTAATTTTTTCTTGATTTTTTAGTTTCAAAAATTAATTTGCTCCCTTACTATTTTTAGTGTTAGCCAATAAGATTTCAATGAAATAGCTTTTTTCCATTTCAAAAAATAATGAAGATGTTCAAACTTTATTAAAGACTTAGAAACTAAAATAAATCTTGAATTTTATTGGTTGAAGTAACATATTTTATAGTTTTTTATTGCATCTAATTGATGCATTAGTATTCCTGCCAATGGCAGGAACTAATAATAAGTGACATGATATTTTCCTACAGGTGACCATTCCCGACAAAAGTAGTCATCAAATACAATGATTGGTAAACTAAAGACTTTGTAGCCCTATGTATCACATGATTTCCATTGGATTGAAATATAATAATAATAATAAGTGACATAATAATTTCCCATTGAAAAGGGCTGGCAAAATTAAAAATATAAATTAATAAAGGGTGAAATAGGAACATGTGCCTATTAATATTTGTAAAGAATTTTACTTTACAAATTGTTATTATTTATTAAATTTACTCATTTAACATATTTTTCTATTAAAGATAACACATTAATAAAAAAATTACAGCAACATGAGTTTCTTTGTAGCACTTCTTTATAGCTAATCTTGAACTGGATAAGCTCTGATGTAATGTTTATGATATATAAATTTTTTTACAAACATGGATTTTATGATATAATTGTTCTTGACATATACTCCAAGATCTCAACCGAGTACAAAAATCCTAGGCACCTTTGTAGTCCATCCTTGAGGTCCCATGCAAATCGTTGTCACAATAAGAGGTGACATTACTAAAATTTGAACAACAATAGTAGTTCAGTTCTCCTATAAGAGTTCTCTTGTTCTCCTCAGAGCTTGTTCGATGGGGTGAGCTGCTTGTGGGCTCATTTTAGCAATGTAGCAAAAGGAGATTTCTTCTTTCAACATCACAACAACACCATCATTTAGGAGGTCCATAAAATTTCTTTCCTCAATGTTCATTACCAAGGTTACCTACATTGAGATGTTATGAGATAGGAGTCTTCGAAGAGACCCATTAAGATTCCTAGCAATTCTAGTTCAAATATGTTATCATTTCTTTTTTTTCCAAATAAACCATATAACTTCAGCTAATAGAACATACCAAAATAAGTTACAACTATTTTTGACACTCAATAATTTTGGAGAAATAACATTACTAAGGTTAAAGTTATGTTTAAAATGGAAGCCAAAAAGTCCTCAAACTTCCTTGGCAAACATAAATTCAAAGAAGCTATGAGAGGTGGTTTTGGGCTTCCTCTAGCATGAGCACAAATTTATATCTCCATCAAGATTAATGATAGATATCTTGTATAGAAGTAGTTTCTAGAAGAAGTAGAGCTTTTTAGGCTTAGTGAGCCTATACCATACGTCAACAAGGATGGTCTTCCAATCTCCAGGGCTTAGGGAAAAGAAGCAGAATGTATTGAGATGAGAAAATATAGTATTTTTAGAGGTAAGAAGGTTGAAGATGAATCTATCTTTGGTGGACGGAAGAGTTGTCTCATTAGACCAAGATAGGTTCAAAGCACTACATTGAAATACATAAACAGTTTGGGGGAGAAACATAGGCTCACAAGCTTTCTCAATCATAATGTAGGCTCTCTTTAGAGTCAAGGGGAGATCAAACTTCTCAGACAAGTAGTCCCAACTGATCACCTTACCATTCTCAAGAATATCCTCAAATTTATTAATGCCCATTTCTTGGTAGGGTAGCTTTGGAAGAGTGTAAGGTCTTTTCACCATGTCTTAGATTCCACCCAATAGATTCTCCACCCCGTGCCCCATATTTTGTTATCCCTATTCATGGGTTCATTGTTAGCCACATGGGATCTTACAATTTTCCAACATTTACAAATAGCTTTAAAAATATTGGATCCGTTGACCTTCACAAAAAATCTACCTAATAATCACCCATATGCATACCCTTTTGAAAAGAAACTTTAATTGGGAAACCCTCACAATGTTGTTCCCTACAATTATTTTTCAAGATTTATTTCCCTCTATAAATCTAGAAATCCATTTTACTACAAGAGAGATGCTTTCATCTGTAATCCACCCATTGACTTATCCAAAGTACACCACTAACATTTGACAACATGTGCTTTCCATCATACCAGAGATGATATCTTATTAGTTTTTTTGGATGTAATTAATTTCACTCTAGTTAAACATCCAAGGTGAAGCATAGTAAATGGTATAAGAGGAGGGCATTTTTGTATTTTGACAAACTCACACTGTCCAAGCTAGGAATAAATACATATTATTCCATTTGGTGAACTTGTCAAATTTTTTTTTACCCATTTCCACATCTCCCCCAAATTTGGACAGACTAAGTAGGGTGTCTATAGGCATCCGATAATATGACTGAGCCCACACCCATGCAAGACCAAACCAGACACACCAATCTAGGGGAGATTCTTGTTAGCCAAACATCATAGACTTCAGTAGGGATACCTTACTGTTAGAAGCCTTATAGAATATTTCCAACTTACCCATCAAGTTTTTAATGTTCTCTTCATCCATCATACAGACTAATAAAATTTAGCTCTTTTTTCAATGCTAATTCATCAATTTTTTGATGAAAAATGATCGAATGCATGGCGATTATTATGTCAACAACCAAGTTGGTCATCACAATTACAAAGAATTTGTTGTCAAAAAAGAAGGCAAAGATTGTCAAAATATGTTGTCACAATCCACAATTGTTTGTCACAATTACAATGAACATGTCATTGATTTTTTTTTGAAAAGGTCAAGATCTTCCATAAGAATTTGTATTTATGATGTTAAACAAAATCATTTTTCAATGAGGATGCTATATAAGAAATGTAGTTCTCATCATTGTTGTCTGGGATTTTTGTCAGAATTGTGATGAAAACTAGTAGTTAGCAAAACTAAGTTTCAACAAGTTTGCTATATGAATGGGGTCAATGTCTAAACATTCAAGTAGATGTCAAAATTATGATAGAAATTTGTTTTAAAAAATAATTATAAATTCTATTTTTATTGATATTGTTTTGTAGGGTTGGTTTGTTTAGGTGTTTGGAATATATATTGTATGTTTGTATTTATCTTTCATAATTTATTAAAATTTCAAGCGTTCCAAGCATAAAATTGTGATTTCACAAGCTTATTCTAGGTTTTAATTGGTGGGAAAATTATTTTCATGTATTGTGTCTTGTCTAATTTCTAATTTGACATAGATCGCTAACAGCTTTAGAGAATACCAAAACTTTCCAATTGTTTTTTATAGTAGTTGTAACATCGCAACATGAAGCATATAGTTTAGTCGAGGAACTAGAAAGATATATGTGCCCTTTAATGGACCTAGTTTTTCATATGCATCTTTCTCATTTTGACCTAATGGAGATGGATTATACCACATGGTGGTTTACTATGGTGCCCAACTTTTTAAGTACCATGCACCACTAGGAAAGCAATTCTATTTATGGGTATGGTCTAAACCAACCTCTATCTTGGTATTATTTAATCTTAATACACCAAAGCCAAGCCCACAAGCCAATCCATAAAGCATATAGGTAAGCAACACAATGGTGGTGGTGATGTGTCTAATAAATCTGAGGCCAAGTCAAACTCTATAGAGGGGTGCGAAATAGGTATTGGGGCTCACCTATAGTGAAATATTGTAGTGGGAAAATTGAATTCTAAGTGTTTATAGATGCATCACATCCTAAAAAAGAGCATAACAAAAAAACTTCCAACATTGAGATAATCCTAGGTTGGTTTGGCATTGTTAACTACCAAGTGCAACTCAAATTCTTCAATAGTTTGATTAAATTTTAGGTCATTTACTTCTCTATACATATTGGGATGAAGATCCAAATATTTTTGTTTTCTATATAATTTGATTACCTATATTTTTTTGCAGGTTTATAATATTTTACATTTTTTGAGTTAAAACAAATGCAATGAGATAGAAATTGGAACACAATACATATAATCGTTCATCTTGATTCTTGTCTCTCTAAATTTTTGGTTTTCCAAGTTTTCTATAGCTATGTTGAGTACATGCTTAACCGCACAACTTCTTTCAAATTAACAAAATATTGGGAAATAGTGACAATTTTTGTATATCTTGGAAGACTTCAGCAATGCATGTACTAGACAAAGTAATTGGCATTTCCCAATAGAGAAGCACTTTGCTTCTTCTATTACCTGGCTAGAGATCCCACCATTTGATACAACTCCCTCCTTAGTATAGCACTTTTGAATGGTATTCTACATTGTAGAATCAGAAGCATTATTGAAGAATCCAAATTTTTTCTACAAAGAAAGCAAGCTAACATGTTTATTTTATACAAGTAGTGATGAAGATACGCTCTGATACCACTCATGTAGATACGCTCTGATACCACTGACGAAGGTACACTCTGATACCACTGATGAAGTACTGCTCTAATACCACTCTCGAAGGTACACTCTGATACCACTAACAAAAAGCCACACCACCCTTACTAACTCACAAGTAAGAATGCAACGAGATGACAAAATGTTTCAAACAATTTTATTATACTTGAAAATCCAATAGCAATTACATTAACATTTCTGCAAGATCTCTCAAGATCCAATCCAAACCCAAGCTAGTCCAGATCCACACTCTAGTAGAAACCTCCAAGATCTCAACTTGTGCTCGCAAGCCACCAAGCAACCTCCTTGTTTCTAAACCGTAGTCACTAGCTCTTCTCCAACCTTATCCAAGATCCAAGTGTAAACTGCCTACATTCGGCGCTCTGTCTACACTCACAAGTCCATCACAATCCTACTGTAAACTGCCTCACATTTGGTGCTCTATCCACAGACTTAGGAAAACTCACTCTTCACTTCCTCCTTTTCTCTCACAACTTCCAAGCTTCACACCTTCCAACTTTCCTTCCAACGCTTCTCCTCCTCAAGCTTCCACTTCTCAAGCTTCTCCTTGAGCTTGATTAGAAATGCTCATATGCCTTACTTAAATAGGCACTTACCACCCAATACATGACTTATCCACAACCTTCTAGAATTCCTCCACAACCTTCTACAACTTCCATAACCTTCTACAATATCCACAACTTTCTACAATATTCATAACTTTCTAGAATTCTACCCACACACCTTGATAAATGAAATGACAACCATTTATTTTTTATTTTTTCTATTATGCCACCTATGCACCTTGAAAATAAAAATCCTCTTTTCTTTTCTTTTCTTTTCTCCATTTTATTTTTTTATTTTTAAAAATTTTTTCCCATGCAAGATGCTCCTGCATCAGACTCCCCTGGTAGATAGAAAAGTGTGTCCCACACTTTGACGCCAAAAGAAAGATCTACCACCATCTTCATCTTCACCAAAGGCTTCCACCTCAATCGGGACAACAAAACCACCATGCAAATTTTCCACATCTGCATTACTCTATCAAACACCAGAATCTCAACCATCCAATTAGCATGCTCACTCCCAGGAACAAACTGAACATAATGCTTCATTACCAAACTCCCATTCACATCAGCAACTAGTGAATTCACACTCATAGCAACAAACCCCACATCAATAGCCACATGTAGATCTCCATCAACACATGCCAAACTCTCAACACCAGCAACCTCATTGCTCACAACAAGATGCTCTACAATACATAACTCACCTCCAACAACCGGATCATCCACGACCAAGTGCTCTGCAACATACAAGTCACCACCAACCTCAACTAGATCATCCATGACCAAATGCTCTGTAGTCTCCATGTCAGACTCAACCAATTGATCATGAAAACCAACCTTTGTCCCAACATCAACAACGTTAAGAATATCGTCAGCAACAACCTCTAGTTGTTTTGTAGGTTTTGCATCAGGCTCCACAAACTGATCAGCAAAACCACCCTCTTCCACCTTGACCTTCTTAGCTTGATCAGCCAATCTAGCATCCAACCAAGAAATCATCTTAGAAAAATTCCTCTCCACTATATCATGGATTTTGGAAATCATCTTAGGGTCCAATCCTCTTGGAGCCATCTCCCAAGATCTTTATAAACCCTCTGCAACGAATCCTTCCCATGCTCCTTGTGACAACCAAATTGTTTGCAAGTCAGATCGCAACCTGCCACCTCACACGAACAATCAGGAACCACATCACAAGTCTAGGACAATAGATTTGCAATCCACCAGCTCTCCACAATCATGCCTCAACAAGTTTAGTCTTCCATCTCTGCATCCATCAATCTGCATATCCTCCCAAGTTCCTAGTGCAAACTGCCTCAGCTTCGGTGATTTGTCTACATGCTCAGGAACTCCTGCTCTAATAAACTTCACCCAACCAAGGTCCTGGTACAAACTACCTCACACTTTGGTGATCTGCTTGTACACTCAGGATCTCCTGCTCTGCTAAACTTCACCCAACCAAGGTCCTGGTACAAACTGCCTCACACTTTGGCAATCTGCTTGTACACTCAGGAACTCCTGCTCTGATACCACTTGATGAAGGGCCACTCTGATACCACTAGTGGAGGGTCGCTCTAATACCACTAATGTAGATATGCTCTGATACCATTGACAAAGGTACACTCCGATACCACTGATGAAGTACTGCTCTAATACCACTGACGAAGGTATGCTCTGATACCACTAACAAAAAGCCACACCACCCTTACTAACTCACAACCAAGAATGCAAAAAGATGACAAAATGTTTCAAACAATTTTATTATACTTGAAAATCCAATATCAATTACATTAACATTTTTGCAAGATCTCTCAAGATCCAATCCAAACTCAAGTTAGTCCAGATCCACACTCTGGTAGAAACCTCCAGGATCTCAACTTGTGCTCGCAAGCCACCAAGCAACCTCCTTGTTTCTAAACCACAGTCACTAGCTCTTCTCCAACCTTATCCAAGATCCAAGTGTAAACTGCCTCACATTCGGCGCTCTGTCTACACACACAAGTCCATCACAATCCTGCTGTAAACTGCCTCACATTCGGCACTCTATCCACAGACTCAGGAAAACTCACTCTTCACTTCCTCCTTTTCTCTCACAACTTCCAAGCTTCACACCTTGAAGCCTTCACACCTTCCAACTTTCCTTCCAACGCTTCTCCTCCTCAAGCTTCCACTTCTCAAGCTTCTCCTTGAGCTTGATTAGAAATGCTCATATGCCTTGCTTAAATAGGCACTTACCACCCAATCCATGACTTATCCACAACCTTCTAGAATTCCTCAAAAACCTTCTACAACTTCCATAACCTTCTACAATATCCACAACTTTCTACAATATTCATAACTTTCTAGAATTCTACCCACACACCTTGATAAATGAAATGACAACCATTTATCTTTTATTTTTTCTATTATGCCACCTATGCACCTCGAAAATAAAAATCCTTTTTCCTTTTCTTTTCTCCTTTTTATTTTTTAATTTTTTTTTCAAATTTTTCCCATGCAAGATGCTCCTGCATCAAGTAGACACATGTCCAAACCACAAACATAAAAAGCCTTGGCTTTATTGTGATTTCTACTATAATTTCAGTAATTTCATAGAAGTAATGCCCTTCTAGAAAAAAAATGTATTAAGAATAAATCGAAATTAATATTTCAAAAAAATTTCAAAAAATAATGTCATGAATAATCATTTGTATTTATGAGTATCAACCCACCTTAATATTCCTTCAAACAAAAATGGAGCTTTTGGGACAATAGTCAGCCAAGAATGGAGTTCTTTGAGATAAAAACCTTTGCAATGTTCACATTATTAATGATTTTTTTTGGTTAGAGACTGAAGTGAGGAAAAATAAGGCATTGAGGATACTAAACTTTTTGGCATGCATTCTTCTAGCTATTCCAACTTGACATAAATGAAAATAATCAAAAGTATCCACTAAAATATGACTAAGCATATCTACACTCCCTAGAATTCCCCTTTCATCTCAAAACTTGGTTATCGAATTCAACAGTACAATAAAATATAAAATATAAAAAATTGAGAAACCTGCTCCCCTATGCATATACTAAATGAGAGTGATTACAAAGCTGGTGGTAAAAATGACATATATCTCAAGGTAACCTTGTTGAATTCAATATGTCCTTCATTTGGCCAAGTTGGATCAACAAATAAGTTCCCCTCTATTTCTTCAAGACAAAATTATATGTACTAAGATAAGGAATGATTTTAAATAACACACTAAAATGTGAAGTAAGTTGCATAGTTTTGGAACAATGGAAAACATAATGTTTCCAAATCTTTACCTATTGTGTCCTCTTGACTAAAATAATTTCCTTTATAGTTTTTGTAAAACTTATAAGGAGACCATTCAACAATGAAATAATTGGAATCACATATGATAGAGCCATCCCTACCTATACTTTCAGTCTAGTCCACAATGATTAACCAATAATACATAATGCACAAACCACTTGGAAAGTATGAAGTACCGTCGTGAATGATAAGATCATGAATTGTAGAAAAAGAATCATTGTCAATAGAAACATAATACATGATAAGACACGAAGTATACCAGGCCTGTTGTGCCAAAATCAAAAGGTGATTTTTTGTACTGAGCAATAGAAACCATGATGCTAATGAAATAGAGGGAAAATGGTACCAATAACTAAATTTATATACATTGATCCAGTTATTCAATATAAATTAGTCTAGTTATTCATTCACTTGTATGAAAACATTAATTCTTGAGGAGCTCTTTAGTTAAACAATTACATTCAATAAATTTTGTTTGACTCTTCAATGTAAGTTACTCAAACACAATATTTTTGTTATATTCAACCTATTTTACTAAGTCATCTGATAAACATATTCAAGTTTAGAAGATAATTACACTAGTCACTAAAAATGTAATTATATTAGACCTAGAGATGCATAGAAAGCCAAACACTAATTGCAAGTTTTGAGTAAGAAGCTTGTTGATTCAATGTGATGTGCTTATGATTTGTAGAGGAAAAAATTTTCTGCAAAAAAAAAAAAAAAAATTCATGTTGAAGCTTGGCATATCTATACTTGGACATAAAAAACAATCTACTACATGAACTAGGGTGTATTCACAAAGGTGGTGTTTGAAAAGGGGGATATAAGTGGATACCTTTTTTTTGAAATCAAGTAAACCTAATCTTGAAAGACCCATTTGAGGGTTGTGCACTCAAAATAAGAAAATGTGTAGAACACAAAAATTGTAGTACTTTGAATCTAGTTTCTAAACTACTAAGTTTCTTTAAAAATGGATACAATTAAGAGGGTCAAACTACACCACACAAAAAATATTCATTTTTCTTTTTAAAAAATATAACATATTTTTTTATGTGTGCTCAACAAAATATATAGTTATATTTTAATATTTTTAAAAAACCCTTTCATAGGATGATAGGTAAGATTAAGATCTAGAAGTTGTGTATTTTTTCTTAACTGTTTGATGAGCAATTTTTTTAAATTTTTTTTTTGAAGTGACTCCATGCTTAAATTGTGGTACCTCTTCAAGCATTGGGCAAAACTTGCATCAAAATAATCTAAAACTAACACTTTTTCTAAAAAACTATATAGAATCAAGTGTAGAACAATAATATGTAATTTATTTTCCATTTGGTTGAGTAGATCAAAAGTTATTAAAAAAATAGTAGACATATTTCTGAGAGGACGATCAAGACACTGATATAGAAAAATCCATTTCACAATGTTAATCTTGTCCAAAAATTAAATCATTTATATTGTTAGAAAGGTAAGAAAATGTGTGAGATTATAGTGGTAATTTTAGAGATACCCACTTCACCATTTGCAAACCCAATGAAGTCAGAGATGATAATTGAGCTTAGAAGATGAAAAAATGTCTAAACCAACAAGAAATGGAGGAAAAACATCAACCCAAGCCTTTGGGCACTATTACATTTACACTTGTTTTTCTACCAAAATTTTTGACCAAAAGCCATATTGGTCTATGATTTCATCTTTTTTTGTTTTCATCACCACGTTGGTTGAAATTTTGAAAAAATAAGGGTTTTATGCCCAAGTTGGTCAAAATTATGACCAACTTAGGTTTTCCCAAGTTTGTCAAAATTTTAACCGACTCAAGTTATCATAACAAAAAAAGAAAAAAAGAGTATGTTATATTTCTGCTCCCCTTGGCAATATAATAAAGTAATGCTTTGGAGTGGTGGATTTATTAGTAGTAGCACAAACCATGGTTTCATTCTGGTTTAACATTGAGGTCTTCGCTTGTGAGTAATATTGAAACTTTTCCCATCTTTCTGCTTTGCACAGATTAGCTATCATAGATCATTGCTTCATGCTAGCATATCTAAGTGCACTTAGTGGAACTCCTTGGACATGGGCCTGGAGTTGGAGGAAGGTGCTCATTCAACTTTGAATTCCATTGATTCATGTTCTTCTCTTCCATTGAAAACTTTTATGCATATATGTCTACCTTGGAAAGGAATATAAAAACAAAATGGTGCAAGTTATTCTAGAATATTTTTTCTTTGTTTCTCTTAAGTATCTTGGATAGATTAATTGTGTACTTTGTCCTCTTCCCTAGCTGATTAGACAAAATACAGTTTAGGAAAGATAAGGAATTATGCCTACATTGAATAGAAAAAAAACTAAAACCCTCTATTTTTTGTATGGAGTTAACTTTTTTTGCAATTAGTTGAATTGGGCAACATATTATTTTATGTATTTCTTGGAATGGAGCTTTCTCTCTTGATTTTCTGTCAATAAAATATTTGGGTAATGGCTAATTTTTTTTTTTCTCTAGCGTTTCTATGAGTTGTTGTAATTGTTGAAGAGCTATGATTTTGTTGAGATATGAAGAGTCATCTATATCAATCATGACTTCAAAACCCCTTATTAAGACATGATAGAGGTACTTGGGCTAATTCTAGTATTGAATGATGATTTTGTACAACTTCTATAGATCAATACATAATTGAATTTGGAATTCTTTCCCTCATGTGGGTGAGAGGTATGACTTTTATATTTTGTGCATTGATTTGGATGACTTTTACTATAGAAACTAAGATCTATATTAAAAAAATCCAATCATAATACTATTTCTTGTATAGGATATAAAAGGCATACAAGATACAAATATACCTATATCAATAATGTGATTGCTGATTTTGGAAGGTATGTGCTTCTTTTCCATTATTACAATATTGATTGCTATTGTTTCTTTTCCATTATTACAATATTCACTACTTATAATTTCTTTCTATTGCCACATAATCCCTCTTTGGTCTTTAGGGCCTATTTGTCCTAGTTTGTGCTGTGATGGATCTTTGTTGGTTGGTGTTGCATTGGATCTCTGCTAGGTAAGTACAATTTTTTGATAATCCTTTATCCTTTACTCTATTTTATTATTTAGGTTATGCAAGATAATAGACCATTTATTACTTTTGAATCATATTTTTCATGCTATCCTATGCATTTTCTTTTAAGCATTGCATTATTTTCCCCTTTCTTCTTTACACTATAAGCTTAAAAATTTATATAGATTTGTTGCAACATATTTAAAATAATCTATTCATAATATTCATCCTCTTCGTGCATGAAATTATTCAATTTATATTCTTGTTCTTCTTTACATATCTATTCTTCTGGGAGTTCACATGTTGTATCTTCCAACACTATCACCCATACATAGTGCATACCAATAATGTGGAAATAACTTAAGTATAAGTCACTTGAGTATATGTCAAAAATTATGGAAATTATATCAAAATAGATAGTATCTTTTTTCTCTTCTAAGATTATAAATGTTAAAAACAATATGTTTGCAAATTTCTACACAGCACAAAATTCCCTAAATTGGTGGAGAAACTTTCAATACCCCAAGACCCACTTGAAGCTTATATCTATATATGAGGAGATCTCATTGAATAGATATAGATCTATTTTACTTCAGTACGTTGTACTTTCTATTTCTGTAGTACCATTCTTATGGTGAAAGAAAGGGTGCAAGCCCCTTTTATGGAGCCTACTATGAAAAATTCAATTAGTTGAGCTTGACCTTCTCAAATTTTCTCTACAAATAGAATTCTATCTTTTAGTTTTGAAAGAGTCTAACCATCCCTACCAAATGGTAATGATTTACTTCTGTGATATCAATTCAAATTTCTATATAGTCTTAGGAATGCATACATATATCAAAATCCAATGCATACTTGAACTATTATGATTTTTTTATTTATATCAATTTTCGTACTCATATCTATAGTACATTGCAATAAGAAATAATGAAGATATAATAATGTTGTGGGGAGTTATGAAGAAGATAGCATCAAAAGTTTCAAATTTTGTAGAAAAGCCCTTATATTTTGATCAAGAACTTCTTGACAATAGTTTGTATGTATTTGTCACAAGGGGCCTTTCAAGAAGATCACTTGAAGTAATTACTAATATAGAGTATGAGATTATATTTATGTAAAAATTTAAGTATAAATAGGTTTATTCAAAGTTTAAAGTATCATAGAAACCTTGCTATGAATAATAAACTCAAAAAGTACAAATTGAAGTAATATCTTCTTATATTAGTTGTGGAGTGTGAAGAGAAATGCTTCCATGCTAAGATTCCACATGCATTACACATCACTACTAGACCTATTATTTCGATTAAGCAAGGTTCTCAGATACTATTACCTCTTGAATCAATGTGCTAATATAGGGGTGGTCATTGGAAAGAGTAAATGCATCTAACCCTTTGCACAATCACTTTGTCATTACAACACTTTCAAGGGTGACGTTGAATCCATAAAATTATGTTGTTCTAATTCCAATTGTTAGATTGCAAGTTTTCTAATCTTACATACTATAGTGTACTCTATGTGGATTTTTTCCCTACACTCTAGCACAAAAATTTCCTTGTAATCTAGGCATTTTACAAGTTGAAGTTTGGGCAGCGTGGAGTTCCAATTCTTGACGTCACTGTCACATGCTACACTTACATTTGGCGTGAGATTTATTTCCTCCTGGGCATGAATTTTGTATCTCATTAGAGGTGGTTGGGTAATATCTTTGGATCAGCATATACTTCTGATCAAGTTGTGTATGGTGCTAGGCGCATGAAGTATGTAGTTTAAGTGCAAACTAGACATCTTCAGATGTAAAGAGTGGCTGCTATCAACTAAGTAGTCCCAATATAGACTGAGAAAGGTTCACACATAAGTGATCTAGTGTAAGAAAATACATTAATAGCTATATTTAGTCATATAATTTCTTGAGCATTTAGTAGTTGAATCATAGCATATGATTAGAATCTTATAACGATTGCCAGATTGTAATGTATTGCATATAATTACAATCAATGAATTCATCCTATCTTGGTAAATAACTCTATCATGGTATAAGGTATTTTCTTACATTACATCCATATATTTGATTTTTGCATTACAAGAAGTAGGGAAGCTACAATTTTTAAGCATCCAAGATACACACTTTCTTAGTTTGTCAATGTGAGCTAGTTGGTGGTGTAGGAGCTCCTAGGTAGGCTAGTATGAAACCTAGGGCTTCCTTTTTTTTTGGCTTGTATTGATGATTAGCTACATCAATAGTCTAGTAAGAGGTCCTATTTCGTCCTTAGGTGAGTTTAGGAGAGTTGGTAAGACCCAAAATGGCCAAGTTGCTAGAAAGTGTGAAATGTTGTCAACTAGGTGACTTAGGTTCTAGAAAGTGTAAAATGGTTTGATAAGGTTCCCATGGCCTTGGATATGTTATTTCACATCCTTTAATGCATATTATATGCCACTTGGTCTTTGGAACAAGTTTGGAAGTTGCTAAAATGTTATCATGTAGCCATGACAACATTTTCTTGTCGAGAGCAACTTTTTTGGAAGATTTTGCAAATTCATGTTTGCAATGCTCTAACTATTTGGAACAATTATGAAACCAATGCTGTAACCTTTAAAATCATGAGGAAAACCTTTTCAATAGGTTGGAAAATTTTGAGAAAGTATTGTATGAACTGTTCATAGCGTTTTGGTTGCCAGTCTTGAAAATAGCTTAATTAAAATAAAATCTATGTAATTCATTTCCTAAAAGTTAAAAATATTAATTTCACTATCCTATTCTATATTTCATCATAGGTCATGAAAACTTTAGATATCGCCCAAATCCAGGATTACTTGAAATGAGTTTGAATAAAAGAACATAAGGCCCCTTGTAATCATCAGCAAATCACATCAACCACCCAACTATCCATATTCAAGACCTAACATTGAGTGAACTTCTAGAAATCTTAGATATACGATACTTTTTCAAGAGAGGATAATATATTTTCTTATTTTGTTCTACTATTTGGTGGGTCATAAACATGCAACTTACTACAATTTAGACTTGCAGCTATCTATGTGATGGAGGAAAATTACATTTCCAACATTATCATAGAAGAAGAATTGAGTACTTTGCCATAATTACTATTAAAGAAATTGTCGATAGATCTTGATGATGGCTTGGAATGCTAGTATTTATTGATGATGATGGTTTTTAAGAAACCACAATATAAAGTCCTCAATGGGTAAGTCATGCTTTTCATTTGATCAAGTGAAATATAGTTTTAACAAAATGAAACTAGATCATTAATTGTGTATAGAATAGAGTGTCCACCTAAATAATTTTTTGGAATTCTATCGATCTTAGGTAAATAAGATAAAATTATACAAATAATTTTTTTGAGGAACTTTTATAAGGGAAAATTCTTTACTTAGAGTCATTTGAGACTTATATATAATAATCTTACACATGAATTACATTGATATAATATTACAGGTTTCCAAAATATTAAGACTTACAATAGTTTTTTCACTCGAGGAATATTAGAACATTTCATTATATTATTACTATTTCTCTTTAATCCAAAATATTTTTAAAAAAAATTTGAAAGAAACAACATGTTACAAATATATATATAAAACTTCCTCATCTTTTCCATCTTGACTAAAATACTTTACTTAATCTTTTCTAAAATTTCATAAAACATTCATTTTTTTCACATTCTTCTTAATTTAAGAATTAAAAAAACACATTACACATGTTACAATGCATTGAAGAACTTCTGTGACATATCAAATAAAAACAAGAGCTCTAGGAGAGCCTGAGTCCTTGCCTTGTGCAAGGGTTAGAAGGTATGAAATGCATGTGATATTAGTTAATTTAACAACACATTCTACTATAGAATATTAAACTTTATAAGATTATAGGATTATTGTTATGAATAAATTCTCTTGATTTATATCATGAAACTAAATCTATATTAAGTGAAAAATATGAAATTAAAAATATACAAATTATAAATATCATGAAAATAGTTAGTATAAATATTAAGAATATTTTTTTTACAAATAATTTGTTTAAAAAATTGCTAACCATAAATATTTTACAAAGTAACTAAAATGACAATTATTTAAAATCAAACTCTATATTTAATCATATTAATCATATGATTTTTAAATTATATTTTTACAATATTTTGAATTTTGAATCTTTTTTATAATAATAAATTCTATAATAAATTAAATTAGAAGCAATCATTAAAGGAAAATACATAATTCTAAACAAAATAATAATATTATTGAAATTAAATTTATATTGAAACACATAAGACTTAATTTTTTTGAAACTATTACATTTAGTTTTTATTCTATATATAGTACATGTACTTTTTTTTTAAACATCTAATAACAAAAAATAAATTTACAAATTTCATAAACATATCAAAATTAAAAAGTATTTTCTAATTTTTAATGAAAATTAAAGTATGAATATTAATATGTGAATTAAAATTGAATATATAGTAATAGTTACAATAATATTTTAACAATTTTTTGTAGCTTGAGTTTAATATTTATATAATATTATTTAAAATTAGTTATTGAATATTATTTGAAAACGATAATATAAAAAGTATTTAAATATTGAATCATTTTATAAAATGTATAAATTGACTAAGAAGTAATTTTATTTGAATAAAATGATGAATTATTATTATTATTATATACATATAAAACAATTAAGATAATTAAAACTAACAAAATAATTAATATTTTAAAATCTAATCAGTTTTGAATTCACTTATTTTAAATTCTTCAATTTTTTTTTTATGAATAGTCCCTTCCTTTTAAAATATAATAAATAATAAATATTATTCTTTTCTGTATTAGTATTTTTGTGTATTATACTAACTAATGACTCAAATACAAAAAAAATGTACTAGAACATAGAAATAAATAATTGAACTTCTCGTTAATATGAAAAAGTAGAAAAGCAATGATAAAAAAATTTGATCATTTTGCAATGCTTTTTCATTTTGTACATGCATTGTTGTTATGTACACTTTTGGATAATTTGTGCAGATTTTTTTATTGTATTGCATGCCTCATAGTTGCAATTGTGATGTGACAAAGCAATAAGTTCACTATTATCATTGTACTTTTTCAAATATTTTTTGTATGAAAACTTTTAAATAATCCTTAGGACAATAACTTTGGCCAATGAAAAAAAAGAATTATGTTGTAAAAATTAATTTAAAAAATATTGCAATTAAAAATCTTAGCAATACAAATTTTATTTATTTATGTTAATTAATTGTGTGGTCTACTAAAAACATTAGTTCCCTACCTATGTATAGGTAACGACTAATAATTACAAATCACTAATAGTAATTAAGTACAAACACTTTTTTAAAAAAATTGAAACATTTTTTCAGTAATTGAGAGGCGTAAACTATTTATCCTTAAATAATATGTTCTATGAAAATATTAAATAAAGCATGAGTAAAAAAGATACATGGTCTAGTTTTTCTTGAATGATTTGTATGCCAATATCCTCTAACTAGTTCACTATGTCCATGTCTTGGAAGGTCTTAACAATCCCTTGAAGCTCTTTAGATTCATGTAGTTGATGATGTGACATGTGGTGCAAGCATTGAATAATCCTCTAATTTGAGAGGGTGCCCTAACCTTGTGTCATGCTAAATGATGACAATAGTCAATGACATAGCTACCTAAATATTTTGGAACTCCATAGAATCCTTTAGGGCTATCGAGGTCCTATGATGTGAACCATGGGTTTAAAAACTAGAGAAATCTTATTTTGAGGATCTATTTCCCTTTGACACCTAGTCTACCCTATGCAAAGCCTCTCCCTCTACCCTTGAGCTGTTAGATGTTAAAAACATTTTGCTTCAGATAAGGATAAAATAATATAAGTTTCTAAAAACTATAGAAGAACCTCATACTTATCACAAGTTGGTTCTGTAAAGATTGTATACTACCTATCTCATGAAGCATTTTCAACCCAACATGATTACACCAATGTATAAGAAGCCTCTTCACATTATATGGTAAGGTATCATTGATTTTAGTCTAAATGAGAAAAGCATAGGTATCATGTTTCATTGTGAATTTAATTATCACCTCATCATATGCCAACTTGAACTATACTAGAATGGTGGCATCTATCCCTATAGGTGCCCCATTTAGTAATTTATATGGAAATCTATTTAGCACTATTGGCCATTGATTCAAGGGTTATAACAAAGGATGAATGGTGCTCATATACATATTAACTCAAACTATTTACTATATAAGAAATTTGGGTTATATTTTGTGATAATTGATTTAAAAGATTCTCTTGTGAGCCTTGTGCAACATTTACTAGATGAGGCAAAGGGTTTCTAAGTTGTTCTTTTTTCAAGGAGAAACATTTGGAATATTAATTTTTTGTTGAGGGATTAATCTCAAGGGTTTTCATATTATTGAGGAGTTTATTTTCGAGGATCCAGTAGTGATTTTGGTTCAAGAACATCTTATTGTCATATGTTTTATTCTAAAGAAATATTTTAAGAATATAGTATTAACTTAATAGAAAAAAATAAAATAAACTCACAAAACCCTAAATACAATTCAATTTAAAATGAAAACAATAAAATCCTATCATTCTTAACCTTTTGACGATGGGGCATTGTGAAGAATTTTTGGAGACATTAAAAAATAGCTTCCCATCATTTTTCTTAGTCTACAAATGTCGTGTTCAAATGCCTTTTTGCACACAAGAAAATGATAAATAGGTTTTGTAAAATGTGGTTGAGTTTTATAAAATTTAGGCTCAATATATCCCAAGCCATAACCCAATTGAAATATTGATATTTTAAACTTTCTTGACATGTGGGCATTTGTTTGCATATCAGCTTTGTACATACACCCGTATATGTATGATTTTATGTTGTGTGTGTGTGTGTGTGTGTGTGTGTGTGTGTGTGTGTACATATATATACACATACATACATTTATGTATACACACACATACACATAACCACGCTCTTTCTCTTTGGTAGTTGATGGTAGCTTATCTCTCAGAGTATGCATGATTCAATTAGCATTCATCACATCTATTTCATCCTCAAAAGGTGAAACATTAAGGCATCTCAAGGGGTTATCTATCTCAATACTATTTAAAATTCATTATGAAATCCTTGATGAAATATCACATGGTTTTATACACAAAGAAGAAAACTATTACTTTATAATAAATTGGTGAAGTATTCAACTATTTTGTGTAGTCAATGTATTGACCAATATTTCATTACTAGATGTTTGATGTAGATAGAATCGACCACTAAACACTTGTTGCATCAAATTAATAGTTTCTAAAAGTAAAAAGGTTGCCTACTCAATATTACTCCAGCTCAAATATGTTTAATCAAGGAGATTGACCTAACATCAAGTGGACATACTAAAATATTCTATTTTATGAGCCACTCATCATACAACAAAACAACTAACTATTACTTTGTTACAAAAGATTCTATAATTAGTTTTCATGACTTCATTTTGAAATAATAATAATAATAATATTACAAATTTAAAGTATCACAACTTTAAAAAGACTTAAAATGGAAGTATTGTTATCTACAACAAACTATAGTTTTCACCTCACTTTTACCTATTAATCATTTTCTTAGAAAATCCAAATACATAGTTTAGAGTATAATGTTTGCTCAAAATTTTTATTAATCTCTGGTTTTCTTTAAATCTCATATTTTTTTGTATTGGTTCTTTTGAATTTTCCCATTGGTTTAAGAGATTTTTCAAAGCAAAAAATACTAAATTTTAGCCATCATTTCTTGGGTGTAGGACAAACCATTATGGAGCTATTTTTTGAAGGTGTATGCATTGTTATTATAAAATTTTCGTCTTGTTGATTAGGGCAACATCTATTGGGGTATGCCATTACTTTTTGCCTTACATAAATGTTTCACTGTCATTAATTTTTAAATATAAATTAATGTATTTTGATGTGCATAAATGTCTCACCATCATTGTACATAGTTTAAGTGCATTTAAAATATAAATTAATGCATTTTCTTACCAAGTAAATTTCTAAATTTAAATTATGAAGTATTATCATTTTAAAATTTTTTAATAAGTTCTTTTGGAAATTTATTATTTTTTCAGATATCAAAAGTTTTAGAAATAAAATAAATAAATAAATAAATATATATATATATATATATATATAAAATTGAAATTACTACATCTCAAACAACTATTGGCCACTATCATCTTAAGTCTACATTTTTTATATATACTTTGATATATAGACTTAAGATGATAGTGGCCAATAGTTATTTAAGATATAGTAATTTCAATGTTGTTATATATATTTTGTAATATTAATTATAGTAATCACTAAAAACTAAAAATTTAACCCATTTTAAAAATTAATCTAGTTAATGTATGATACGTGATGCAATCATATAAATCCTATATAAAGCATATCGTATACAATTCAGTTAATTTTTATTTTATTTTGAAATGAATGCATTGAATATAAATTAAATTTCTATGTTAGAAACAAATGTAAATAATTTATTAATAATTTTTTATTTAAGGTTTTAATTTTTTTAAATTAAAATTTTGTAACATTTTTAAAGTAAAAAGGACTTTGAATTTATATGTGAAATTAGTTAAATTTTATTTTTATTCTTTATAATATTTAATATCTTAAATATTTATAATATTTGATCCTCCTAGGAAAATCTAATCTATTTTAATAGTAAAAAATATTTTAATCAATGAAATATAAAATATAATATAAGGAGAAATATGTATTAACAAAATATTAATAAAAAAATAATTAAATATTGAAAATGGTCATATTCAATAAATTTAGAAATAAAAATTATTTGAATTAATTTTTTTTAAAAATAGAAAAAAATTATATTTTAAAAAGAAATATTAATATAATTAAAAAATTAATTCTCTAATACCATATTTTAAGTTTTTTCCTTTTAGAATCTCATTGCTTCTTGAGTACAAACTATATAATTAAAATAGAAAAGTTAGAAACTCCATGATGTGTTCCCTTGTAAAGGCAATAATAGCAAGTAGCAAGTCAACTTACTATGTCAATACTTTTGTAGCTCCATTCATTGGTCTTGCATGGATAACACACAAGAAATAACACATAGAGATATCTAAAATATCTACCAACCACATTGGAAAATTGCTTGGCTGTTACTATTGTATAATAATCTGTTGTATAATAGGTTGGCTTTGCAATTCTGATGCAAGAAGGGAACAAACTTAAGCAAAATTGGCTCAACTTAAGCTTACAAACAACCCTCCTCAAATTCACACATGGAAGCAATATACACAAACCATGTACATGAGGTGAGATTCCAGAGTCTTACTAGGGTGTAATTTTAATAAGCATCACATTTTAACACAAGGCTTGAAAATTGGTAGCCACGCTAGAGTAATAATTAAAAAGAAGTCTTTCAACATGTTCAGTTGTGAGGCTTCTAGGTTTCGGCCATATACAACGAAGTTACGAAGTTAGAATGCAAGTTCGCATCTATCCTGCTTCTCAATATCTCTTATCATCTTACTTACTCTATTTGGATGTATTCTATCTCTAACCAAGCTACTTACATAGCCAGCTAAGCCACAATTCGGCTAGTCAAGCATTTAATTATAGGTCCAACCTAGGAAGAGTAAACCCAAAATTAGTACTAAAAAAATATAATGCAATGCACACTCGAAGGCAGATTGACACGTGTCGTAGCAGTTGGCTCCTAACTTCACAACAAGTCATGATACCATAAGAAACCACACCAAATGAAACAACACCCCTTGCTAGAAAAAAATAAACCAAAACAGAGACTGCAAGAATGGTTCACAATTCGAGAAGTTTAAATGATCGAAACTTGCGCTCTTAGGAGGAGGATCAAGGATAGGTCCTCTTCAACATGTTAATTGCATATAATAGGACACCACCAACAACAACAATGACTACCTCACAAACAATAGACTGGTACAGAAAATGAGATATATTTTTGGTTGATAGAAGATTGCTCAAAGACCCAAGATGCTCCTGAGTCAAATTTTGTTTCATTTTCACATCCATATTTTCTAAATATCTAGCTAGAAAATTGAAGGATTAATGACAACACAATGGGTACAAGGGAGCATCAATAAATTAGGTGCACATTGTTGGTAAACATATTTGTCACAGTAGAATTTCCCAACGAAATGTGTGGCAAACCGTTCACAACAGTTGGATAGGCCCTTGGTATGCGACTTTCCTCTGCATTTTGAGGGGCAGCTCCCTCGTATGATATAATTTTTAAAAGGTTTTTCGATTAAAGAATCTAAAACTTCAAAGTTCAAGAGAAAGTCATGGAAGATGAATGCACCATACGCCCTCACAACCTTCGGTGGTTAACAAGATCGATAACAGAGGTGCTCGAGAACTACGCTTGAAAGCAACCAATGTTATTAAGCACATTCATTATCATCCATAAACATTCGCATAGTACCATGAGAATGTCCACTACAACGTATAAAAATTTGGATTTTAAAATAAGAAACCCAAAGCAAATCTCATTTCATTTCCTTGCACCAAGAAAAGTAATAGAGATTTTTCAATTCAGAGATAAAAAGTGTACATACTTTCCAAAATTTATCCCTAGATCAAAATTTCAGCATAGTGTTCCCTTATTTTTCCAACCAAAAAAAAAAAAAGTCCCTTTACAAAGCCAATAGGTGTTCTTATATAGACACAGAGGTTAATAACTACCTCTTCGTGGTTAATAACCACCTCCAGAATATGTGATTTGGGTGAGGTTAATTAACCTCTACAAAATTAACCTATGTGGTTCCTGAAACTTTAGACCTTAAACATGTCCATCAAATAGTAACTATCCATTCATCAAGTCTCCAATTGCATTTAGAATTGCCGAGCATCTTGTTCTCCCAAGATTATGAACATTGATCATATTGGATGATTGTATTTACCCATTGAGCATCAAATGTTCAAATTAGAATATTTGCAAGCCTTTGAGGGATTTTGAGAGTTTACATGCCTCAACATGTGATATGTCTTCACAAAAATTGCACCTAGATTACCATTGGACAAGCTCATTTAAATACTTGTTGTGGGTAAAATTTGATCAAACACTGAGCATGATTACTTTTCGAGCTTTTACAAATGTGGTTCTTTATAAGAGTCGTCCAATGGCTCCCCAAACATCATTTGAGTGTTTCCGCTATGACTCGGGTAGGAAGGATGGCACTTCTATCGATACAGAAGTTCATGTCTATGCTATGCATATTGACTATGTGTGTGCTCTCCGATATGCTTCTATATTCTGAGTACATGTCAACTATGAGACTTTCAACTATAATAGATGACTGAACTCTTCCTTTGAATTTGTTGCTGAATTGACTGAGCTGAACCCCTATTTTGATCAAAAAATCTAGTGCATTTTAGAGTCCTTGGAATGTAAGAAGAAGACACTTTGGGTATAGGGCTGCTGTCAAATCCCACAGATGCCTTCTTAGTGAGCAATCTATTAGGAGAGCATGAAATTGACTGAGCCAAATTTTTCTTGGGAGGTAGAGGCGCTTGAGTAGAGATGCCTGTTGTTGTACTAGTGCCCAGCTCTGAAACCCCTGATAGATCCTGAGTTGACTTTCGAAGTAAAGTTCTTGACAATTTCTTCAACAGTGATCCATGAGATGTTGATTTGCACTCTATTTCATTGAGAACAAAGCACTCTATGTCTAGAGTTAGAGTCTTAGTCAGTGACTCCATGTTGGCAAGAGCCTGCGAGATTTGACTGTGTAAATCCAGAAACTATTCTACAAAGGTTCCTGGGATGTCTAGATCTGTAGAGGAGCAAAGTTCTGCTAGCTTCTGCAGAATATGCACCATTGTCTCAGTTGCAGAAGCTTCCTACAGTGCCGCGACACGAGTTGCATCATGCTTGCTCACAACTTCCTTTCATATACTGCTGAGCTTTCCTGGCAGAGATTTCCAAAGCTCATTCTTAGCATCAATTGTATTGAAGCTAACAGTAGCAATGTCAGGCTTTGGGATGGATGGACTTTTCAGACAAGAAACTAAAGCTCTGATCTTTGAATTGCCTACAGGTGAAAGTGATGCACGGATACGATTCAACTTTGGAGGTGAAGTGGGTGCAGAATTGGCACTAACCATGCATCACACGTAGCTGGATATCATTCTGAACAATGAGGCTGATGTGCAACAATGACCTCACCCCCATCATACGATCAAGACAACACCCGTGCAATTATTGCACTGATTTCTTCACTGTAATTCACCGCAGGCAAAAATACAGAGCCCCCAATTTGGCTCTAATAACATCTTCTTCTTTTGTTACAATTTTAATCATGCCTGATAGCATTTCTTTGATTGAATCCTTGCCAAGGAAAATAGCTATCCCCAACACAATATAATCCATCTACAGCCGTTGTATTAAATGGCATCCCAAGCAACCCTTTCAGACTTTTACGAGGTATAGGTCCATAAGTTCCATCCTCGTGAGCAAGGAAATATCTATGTGTCTTAGGTGTACCAACCTCTTTAAAATTTATTGCATCTTTCAGGCCTGGAAAAAGGGTCTTCTCCAACTTGCTAATAATTTCATTGGCCACAATTTCTTTCTTGGCATTATAATCTCTAAACGAGAGGCCCTTCCAATTATCAATCCACACAGTAGTAAAGACATGAAGAATATGGTAGCTGTTAGGAGCTAGTGAAGGGATCTAAAATAGTTGGAATACTGAGAAAAATGCTTTCATATGGTTCCTCTAGTTTTCCCCAATCATCCTCTAGAATAAAATGATGGCAATCTGTACCCGGTGGCAAAACACTCTCTTTCACTCCCAAGTGAATGGAAAGAAAAGAAGGCGCTTTTACATATAAATTCTGAAAATTTGTTCCTCTTTAGGAAGCTCCTCTGGTCTTAAAATTCGTCCAAAGGTATCCCAAATGGTTGCATTTGAAATGATCTTCTTGGCATAAAATTCTCTGCCATCAGGGAGCCTCACTCCTACAGCTTTTCCATTTTCCAGTTTAGTATTTGTGACATTTTCCTTGTATAGAATCGAGCCACCATTATTGATTAGACCTTTAGCTAGATTTGTGGCAATTCCACCTACACCACCAACACGATAATTTATCCCTCCAAAATGTCTATCACATAGAACCATACTTGCATTTATCATTGGTCTCCGCAAAGCTTTTACCGTGCTCACAATGAAGCACTCAGCATCAATGAAATTAAGTAAAACTGGATCTTTAATATACTTCCGGGCTATGTCACCAGCATTTTGTGGCAAGTAAGAGGCAAGAGTCAGGCATGCCATTGGATTCTTGAAAAATTGGCCAAAAAGATATAATGGCTCCTCCAAAGATTTCAATTCCAGCGAATTCAAAGAATTAAACATCTTCCAACATTCATTGTAAAATTGGGAAATTCCTTCCTTTTCATGGGGGAAATAACTAGTAAGTTCAACAAGAAAATCTTCAAACTCTCTGTGCACACGAACAGAAAGACCCCCTGGCAAATGGTAATGAACGGTTGTTGGATCAGGTATGACCTCCATTTTGCAATCAGTTGCTAATGCTTTTGTGATTAGATTTATAGAGCCCGTTTCATTCCTCACGAGCATCTTTCAATTCAACTTTTATTAGGTACCAACGATTTTCCAAGCTTTTGTTTGTTGAATCAAGATACCGTAGGAGATATGGTTTTGATCAAAGATGAGTTTTTGATATACACATCTAGCCTTCCTGAATACTGTCTTCATCAAGTAATCATTTCGATGCATATACGGTAATCATGACAAAGAAATACTTCCACTATCTTATGCCCAAGATTTAAAGAGTGTGATTCTTTCTTCTGTTAAAATGATGGGGTGCCTGCATCTTTCTCCACTTGGGCATATGCTCAGCCAAGATAACTTTATCATCCCCATTTTCTATTTCGAACCATCTTCATGTCTGATTTGGAATTTCAAATAGGTTAATAACCGTCTCATGGAGGTTAAGAATTACGTGTTTTTAATCGCTATCATTAACCTATAGGAGAGGTTAGGAAAAACGTATTTTTAGTGGTTAATATTAACCTTTTACTTGGAGGTTAAGAAAAACACATTTTTGATGGTTAACATCAACCTTTTAAGAAGTTAAAGGTTAATAGATAAGTGTTTCTGGCGGCAATCATTAACCTTTATATCTTGAGGCTCAGAAGCTGGATTTCAATGATCTCAAGCGCTGTACGGAGCTGGGAACAAGCTGGGGACATGGAAGTTCGGAGACTCACAAAAATTCAGCGATAAAATGGCCAATTAAAAGCTTAAAATTGGACAATTTAATAAAAATTAACCAAGGCTTATAAAATTGAAAGAATTTTATAGCCGGGCAACACACATCTATTAAATATTTTTTTGTCAACTCGATCTTCAGTAATGAACCTCGCAAGATTTAACATTTTCTTTCAATATTAGACAGATTTCACCCTTTACAAAAGCATCCAAATAATCTACTTGTTTGTTCTACACTTTATACTTTCTTTAATTTCTTTACATAAAGCAAGGACTGCTGTTGTACACAGTTTTTGTTTGCATATAGATTTTATGAAACTAATATCCATCAAGTACTAGAAATCATCACAAAATCTGTTTTCCTGCACTACAAGACATAATTATAAACTTTTTAATTTTATTTTAGATAGTTCATTTGACTAAACCCTGTTCTTGAATAGCATCTCTATATTCATTTAATATGTAGAACAAAAATATTTGCAATTGAAGAATGACTAATATTTAAAACATTTATAGATTATAACTAGATTTTAATTTATTAATTCAGAAAGAAAAACAAAACAAAAACAACTATTAATAAGTCGAGTGTTGGTAATGCATTTCAAACTCACGTCCAACATAATCAAACAATCTTCAAACTCACCACAGAACAAATAAATTAGGCCTGAAAATAGTATATTTTCTATTCTATTCATTATCTGTGTCATTTGACTATTTAAAAGAACAACTATCTGTCCCATGGGTATAGCCTGCTTCACTCTAGCTATCAATCTTAACTAATTTTAGTTTTGTATTTCTGATACATTTGAAGTGCACTATATAAATCCACTATTTAATATGCATAATTTTTTTTAATATAACATGATGCCCAAAGAGCTTGCAGAATATGAAATATACTAGATTTTAATGTTTACTTCCATAGAGTAACTATCGTAATATATAACTACTAACGCCAATTCTTTAGACAAATAGAACTCATTTGAAGGAGATCGAGAAAAGATGACATAAATTAAATGAAACTAGGTCAATAAATTTCTATAAATGTATAGTTTTTCCTATTCCATGTTGTTTATGGGCATTATGCTACATTAGAACAGATTACACAGAGAAAGCAGTGAAATGTATTGGCACCAAATATACCAAGAAATGTAAAAAGTAGAGTTAGTACTAACAGCTAGAGTGAAACACGCCACACTCATGGGGCAGTATTGTTGCTACAATGAATACCCAAATAATAGAAACAATAAACAGAACAAAAAAATTAAAAGGAAAAAATCTCTCACAGCTACAAGTAAGATGATTGTTGAAGACCTTTTACTGGTTGTGTAGTGCGCCTGAAGATTGTGTGAGGTTATTATAATATCCTCTAATATTCTTCAACTGCGAACATCATGAAAACATAGGAATGCTATTTTACAAGAGGGCTTAATCAAATGCATTGCCCAAAACAAAATGAAAAGCTTATCATGAATGAACGTTGAGAAAGCTTCATAATGTTGCATTCTTTTATTGTCACATTTAGGGAGAGAATACCATGTGCTGTTTTGAAAAGCCTTGTGCGTTTCCCTCTGCTAGTATTTAATTACAATGGATAAATCTCTTTATAACATTTTAAAAAAGGAATAGAAATAGAGTTGAATTGTGTACGTAGTTTTAATTCCAACACGTGGACACTAGTTGAAAAAGTAGTCGTTAAATACAATAATTGGTGAACCATTTACCACAGGCTTTGTAACCGTGGTATGGCGCGCTCCCCATTAGATTAAAATATAATTATAAATGACGTGGTCTTTTCCTTTTATAGAAAGTCCAAATAAATGACGTGGTCTTTTCCCACGATACAAAGTCCAAATAACCGTCCATTGGTGAAAAGTGCCTTTGCTTGTGAAAAGACAAAATTAAATATTGGAATTAGTAACGGGTCAAATATGATCATTGAAGACGCCTGTTACTTTACAAATTGCTTAATATTTTAGAATTAAATCATTTCTAAAGTATGTTCGACAGTTTTTATTTTCATACATTATCAAAATTAGAAAATCATTAATTGTCTAATTTTTATTGGCCGCTATGGAAAAAGGGAAGGATAAAAATCTATTTTCCCAAATCAAATTTAGAAAGAATATTTAAATAGAATGTGGCATTAAAGGACATCTTTACTTTATCTAGACCATTCTCTCTATTTTTTCATAATATTTCTTTATCCACCACCTTCAACTGTATCATTTTGGAATGTTCTGTATATGCACATTGCACACCTCATAAGTATTCTAGAATGTCAATTCTATCAGTCCCTGTGGAGAGGGAAAAACATGGAAGTCTCCCATGCTTCAAGCTTGGCATTTGAAACGAGAAGGTGAAGGGAGAGGAGGGGAAGGTTTGGCAATGTAACTGCAATCATTTTCCTGTAATCATTGTTGGCACTATTGGATGAGGATCTAACATGTTATTCCATTAATTGTTAAGCCGAGAGGCTTCCTACAGTGGAAGCATTCATCAATGTTAACTTTTGTCACTTAAAAAAAAAATTGGCGCTCATTTAAGAGTCATATATTTTATACTTCTTTTTAAATCTATTCATTGTAAATGCAACTGATAATAATGCATGCAATCAAAATGTAACATCAAACATTAAAGAGTTGAGAAGGAGAGCAAATGAAACAGTAGATTAAAGTTTATTAATAACATGTGCCTCTAAAAATCATGACTGAAGAGTATTATTTAGCTCTCCAACAAATTTCATTGCATTTGTTGGGCAAAGGTTTCATTTCCTCATTTGTCGCTCTCTCTAACAGAGATCATTTAATTTTCCTAGAAATTCATATCAAACATTGAAGTTTTGTAATAGATTTATATTGCTTAAGATTCATGTTTCGTCTGAGTGGCATTACAGAGGAGTGTGTCTAGATTATAGAGAAATTTGCATTTGAAATCAGGGATTCTATGGAGCTTGCATTTGGCTCAAAAATTTCAACACTTCAAAGGCCACCATTGTTGTGTATGTCTATGTCACTTACAAAAGGAGAGGATAAATATAGGAGATATCTAAGTGTTTTGGCGATTTAGGAAATAAATATTTGTTTGCAAGGGCATATATTCTCCTCTATTGTCTTTTGGGATTCTTGTGGGATATATCTGTGCAAGCATCATATGGGAAAGAGAAGATTGAGAGTATCAAGAATAGTGCAGATGAAGTCATTATCACTAGAAAGGAAATCAGATTCAATGATTTGAAGCTATTGCCCCAACTTCTTCTTCAGCTTCTCCTTTACTTTTCACTGTATGTGATGTTTTCATGTTTGCATCATATTCATGCTTCAAGGATTGTGGATCTCTTTCTAAACATAACACTGAAAATTAATTAGTTTCATCATTGATGAACATTATCAAATCCATTTTAGCCTTTCTCTTTAACCATGTAAAAAAAAAAAAGCTCTAAGTTTCAACCCTCTGCATGCAGTTTTATCAAAAAAACTTACAGATTTTTCATTTTTAAAAAAATAATTAATTCTTTTAAAAGTATAAAGCATAACATAAATCTATTCTCTAGGTATAATTGAAAGAAGAAATCTTTAACAGATTTAATCCCTAAACATTCTATTTTTCTTGAAAACTCTTTGAATTTATCAAAAAGAAAGATTTTACAATATAATAGAAATAATTTTAAAATTGGAAAGCATGAATATTAATAATATTAATTTTTTTAAGTGTTAATTGAAAAAAATCTTTATGAAAAAATAGAAGTCTCATATTTTTAAAAAGATTTATAAAGTTCAGTTTTTAGTAACTAATTTTAAACCTTAATAGGAACACCATCACCACTTAACATCCTAATTAGTGAACCCATAAATAATTTATAATTTTAAAACATGTTAAGAGATATAATTTTAAAACAAGTGAACCCAAGTTATGTATATATATATACACATGTGCATATACATTAATCTAAATTGAATCCTAACTCTTAACTAAATTTAATTGTAATCTAAAATTTAATTAAACATTAAATAACATTTACTTCTAATCCTAGCATTAAATCAATTATTCCCTAACCCTAAGTCTAACAAAAATATTAAACTAAATTAAACAATCATGTTGAAACTAGTTATATACTAAACTAATTTACCATTTATCACAAATCCAATAAACTATTATTCCTAATAACACACCTTACTAAGAGGGAAAAGAGATGATAAGAGTGTCAAGTGGGGATTGTACATAAGATTTTGATTAGGGGTAGACAAGTCTGTGTGTGTGTGTGTGTGTGTGTGTGTGTGTGTGAGAGAGAGAGAGAGAGAGAGAGAGAGAGAGAGAGAGAGAGAGAGAGATGGTAATTAGGGGGACAACATGGTTAGAGAGGGAGGGTGAAGAGTGAGGTAAAGGGAGAAAGAAGATAACAGTTGGAGGAATGTGTCAAGGCCAAGGACACATATTCTAACTTTTTGTATTCAAATCTTAATGTAGTTGAGATTGCATCATATGCTTTATGTGCAATTATCACCTCAACTAAATCCACCAAGGAAACATGGACTAAGGGTATGGATAGTCTGAAGGAAAATTTTGATGATTGCATGAAGATCATATTAGCATAAGGAAGGATAGCATTTTTGTACAAATTTCTGACATTTTGACCTTTGTCATTGATTTCAAAGGGGGAGTAGTTGTAGAAAGTTGGGAGCAGTAAATTGGAAGCAGTTGCACAAAATTGTAAAGCATATTGTAAGGGGAAGTATATATAAAGTTGAAAAATTTGTAATATATGTAATGGTATATGTTTATTTTTTTTTGGTATGTTAAGTTTTTGTCACTTAGCCAATTTTGCCTATTTTGTTGCCATCAATGCCAAAGGGGGAGATTGTTGACAATTGGCTAATAGTGATACGTAATTGTTGTCATTTATGGCAACACATGATGCACATGCTTATAGGAAACCTTGGAAATAAAGATACTTAGTGTTTGGCAATCAAAAAATTGTTTAAGTACATAATTTGGTTTATAGCATTCTATTTATTTTTTATAACTTGTTGCTAACATCATATTATGACTAGAAAAGTTAGCTAGAGATAGTATACATGTTGATGATGATTTGTATAACCTTGGAAGTTAGTATAGACTGTATGGAATAGAGATGATCATGTTTTAAGCGAAACAGGACAATAGAATTAAAAGAAGGATTATTTTGTTTATAATATAGTTACTTGTCCTATTAGAGCCGACATCCCAAATGTTTACTCTAAGTTGGAGAAGTAGATTGTGGTCTTAGCTGACCCAACAACAATTTATGTAAAGGCATGATATTTATGCAAAGGACATCTTGTGATAAGAAGTGGAAGTAAAAGTGATTGCATTTGTTATCTTGTAATTGTGATTACATGGGAAATTTTGTGAAATTGATACATGTGAAGTCTTATATGAGCTATTTTGTGATTCAAGATCAAGCTAAAGAAAAGAGATCAGTTAAGGAAGAAGTTATAGGACCTTTGGGCAGTGAGCTCTTCTTGTAATTAGAAGTGCACATTTGGGAAATGAGCTCATCTTGCATTTACTATACCACAAATCCTAATGGGTTTGGAGTCTCCTAACGGAGATTCAAAGTCTCCTAATAGATACTCCTTATATTGAATTTTCTCATTAACTCCTAATAGGGTCCATCCTCTAACCAGGTGTGCACTAGCGCACCCAATTTGGTGCGTAAGTGTGCACTGTAGACCAAAAAAAGCATGTGAAAAAAAGAAAAACAAAAAAAAACACACACCCCAAATAAATAAACAATGTCACCCAAAAAATTATGGGTGCGCACTAGTGCACCCAATTTGGTGCACTAGTGCACACTCATAGACAAAGTGAAACAAAAAAATGACCTAGGTGTGCATTGTGCATATAAGACTTTGAAAAGAAGCTAACAAATAAGAGTGTTGTGCATTAGGCACACCTCCTAGGTGTGCCTGGTGCACTTAGTTTTTTTGTTTTCAAGTGTTAAAATAAGGGTTTTCTATGTTTTTTTAAGCATCAATTTTTTTTGGTTTTGCACGAGATAGTTTCTAGGGTTTATTCAATTTATTTTTCTTTAATCTTGGACTAATTGGTGTCCTTTTTGTATAGATATAATGGCATCTTCATCAGGCAAGAAAATGGCACTAAAACTAGTGGATTTCAAATTTCAAGGCATTCCATCAAAATCAAGGTTTCAAGATGACTACTCAGAAATCAAAGACATAGACTTGGGACATACTGATTTGGGGGAATTCCTGAGGATTTGTAACAAACTAACGAAGAGGTCTACTATGGTTTTTGCATTGATCTAATTAAGGCTGGTGAATGCAACTTCACACTCGATGTCAGTACAATCTTCAGAACTCATAATGACACTTGCAGAACACTTGTCCTCGAGGAGAGGGTTGTGAAGAGTATAACTAGGGAAATTGTCCTTGATCTCTGACCTAACAACATTGAGAAGGTATTCCTTCTTTTGAGTGTGAATGGGATCAATATCCCTTAGAAGAGTACAATTCTCCATGACCATTTTTTGATCATATCGAGAGAGTAGAATATCTTTCAGTCAAGGAATTCTAGCATGAAGAAGCTTTTGAGGATCACTAGATGAACATTATAAATGACTACGATATCCAAATAAGAAAATGGCTTAAATGTAAAGATCCCATTAAAGATATTGCAACAAGACTCAGGGGAGTTTCTTGATCCTTTATTCAACACAGATAAAATTGGGGAAAGACCCATAGTGAATGTTGAGGTTGATAGAGAAGAGAACTCTGACATTAACTATCGAGTGAGGCATGTTATTAAAATGATGCAAGATTGGATTAAGAAACCATTTAAACTTGATCCAATACCTGATATAGTGATTTTCCATGCATAGGCCTGCCCAACCAAAGGTAGAGGGAACAAAGTCACCATCCCTACCTTTGTAGCTCAGTCACCAATAAGGCTCGAAATGGTATACCAACTTGATAGACCAGTTGGATACTATCACCGTCAAGAGAGAAAAGGAAAGGGAAAAAGAAAGAGGAGTTTTCCTTAAAGAGCTGAGCTAGAAGAGGGTGAAATCCTGACACCCCAACAATAAGAAGAAGTAAATGTACAATGACTAGATGATACTAAGGTACCACAAGTTTAGATCGACCCCCAACTTTCACTAGTTGCTACACCAAGCCAAATGGAGATAGAAGTTGAGATTCAAGAGGTTTGTCCACCTCAACAAATAGAACAAGCATCCCCTTCTATGCCCAAGAAAGGAAGAAAAATCAAGACTCTAATAAAGAAAAGGAAAAGGGTGATTAGGAGGGTAGTGCCTTTCCTATCTATCCTAGAACCCATTCCTAAAGAAGAGGAAGAAGAGGATGATGAGGACACCGTACCTTTAAATAGGAGAACCCAACTACAAAGAGCTACAAAAAAAGAAAGAAGAAGAATTTTCATTGTTACACCACCATCAATCCCAAAAGAACCTCTGTAAACAATTACTTCAGAGGATAAAATGCAACAATGGATTAATGAGCAAGATGTGGAGGGTGCTAACATATTTAAGATGTCAGATTTTGATTTTATGCCTATAGAGATGGAATTGATGGGGGGGAAAATTAGGGATACACGAAAAAAATGACCCCCAAAAGGAAGATTGGACTCAAATGCCACCAGAGTCATAAGGTCCTAAAATAACTCCCTCATCCCCATTGCAAGTTTCAATTGTGGATAAAGGCTCTGCTACTCCCCTGCCTCCAAGTACCAAAGAAGAACAAATTCAAAAGGAGCAAGAGGACAAACCACAACAAATATCAACTGATGAAGTGTTTGGGGAAGGGAAAATGGTTCAATATCCTCAACAAGCTCCCCAAGATACTAAGGTGAAAACTGTGGGCTCCATTGAAATAGAGGCTATAGTGGGAGAGCCATTATAGAGGGAGAGAACCCCAAAAAGGAGTGATAAGGGAACAAGAGTAGCAGACCAAACTCCATCATCCTTGATAGGTAGGCCATCGATAGAATGAGTTCCAAGGTGGTTACGAAAAGAAATGATAAGAAGTAGAAAGAAATAATTCAATGTCGATTAAAAGGATATGATTGAGTTGATTGAGGTCTTAAGGAAGCCTGAGTCCCCATCAAAAGAGGCCAAAGCATTAACATTCATAAACAGTGATCAAAATCAAGATTTATTTGCACAAGTGGCTATTCCTCCTCCTGATACTAATTTAGAATATTTGAATCCACAAGATTATCAAATCAGAGAGGTTATGCTTAGAAAGTCCACATTGGATACAACCAAAGTTGATGGTCACAATGGGGATGAAGGAGGTGTTTAGGAGTTTGGAACAAGAAGGGGCAAAACTGATGACACTTCGTAGGAAAAATAAAATCCTAAAAGGATATTTAGGAAAAGTTGTTGTTCCCTTGGATCCTAAACACCCTAAGGAGACTCTAAATGCTGCAATAGAGAGAAGAGATAGGGGAGGAGTACAACTAGATCCATTTTTGAATGCCTATTAGCAATGGTAGAAAAGTTTAGAGGAAATTGGTGTGCTTATTATCCAAGGAAATCTAAAGCTACTTCATGCTATGCGGGAAAATGTAGATAAAATGGTAGCAATTTTGAAGTAGGATTTTAGTATCATGGATGAAGTACATGCATGGGGAAAAGATTTTTAGGTACTATAGGCCATAAAGGGGTAGACGTATAGAATGCTTGTAGATGTATCTATAGTAGAGGAGTTAGATTTAATTGATGATTGGATTGAAAAGATAGCAGCTAGTAATAAAGTAATGGAAACATTACATGCAAAGATCCATCGACTCAAGGACCACGTCCGAGAGCAGAATTTGCAAGAAAAGAAACATTATAGTGATGCATGTCTCGAGATTTTGAAGACAATGCACAGGAGAAGTCAATACCGGTTGAGGTAGTAGTGTAGAGGCTTAGGAATATTTTTGATGAAGTTTCCAATGATGAAGATATCCAATAGGCATTCAGAATAGAAGTAGCCTTGCTAGAGTTGGATACCAAACTCAAGGATTTTGTTGACATGTATTGAAGTAGACAACTATAGACAAAAGTTCAAGGATAAGTATGATGCTTAAGATTTATAGAATGCAATAAAAATCAATGAGATTATCAAGAAATTCAAAGGAAAGCATTCATACATAGCTATAGTATGAAGGGAAACAAAACCTAGAAGCCAAAATTTCAATTTTGACACTCTATACAATTTTGCAATTTTAGACCTTTGAGGTGTGCTGCTACACTAGTACACTATTGCACTAGGTGCATTGGTGCCGTTTTTGTCACAAAGTGTTGGAATATTTTTTGGAGAAGTCAAAGGTGCTCAAGTGCACTGGTGTGCTTCTTCCATGGTGCGCTTTTCTAGAGGCGCATTGACAGTTAACTGCTAGTTCCAAAATTAGAGCTTTCCATGCATTGGAAACACATTCTAATAGCAGTTTAACTCTCATAGATCCCCAGTGAAGGATCAACTTTTATTTTTGACACTTCCAGACACTTCTACTTTGACTAAAGTTTTTCTTCTTCTTCTCCTCTCATAATTTCTTTGTTCTATGAGATGTAAAGGCTCAAGCATCCAATTAATGAATATAAAAATGGATTGAGTCCTACTAAGCATCAGTTAGATTGTTAGTTTGTATATAATTAGTTTGTTTTATTAATTTAAAAAGAATATTATTGCATGAAGATATCTCTCACTCTCAACATAAATTGAGGAGATGATTTCTTATAAATACCAGATTGTAATATGTAATTAGAGCCACCATTATTTAGCAATAATATTACGCTTTGTGTGCTGGCATTTGGAGTCTAGTAATTCTTGCCTAAATTTGTCATTGTTTTGTGAATTTATGCTCATGGAATTGTAATTGAGCCAAAAGTTTATTTCTCTATTTCTAGTTGTGTGATCTTTTAATTCTGGTGTTTGTTACAGGTTGACAAATTCTATTGAAGTATCTAGCTTCAGAAGAAATCACCAAATTGTGCCTGCATAACTCTTTGTCTTGCATGAGTGCACTTTCCATGGCCTTGCAATTTGATAAAGGGTGAAACATCATACAGTTATTAAGTTTCCAATCGATAATTACATTAGTGGAATCAAGGAAGCACTGCTCCTATTTTCATTGGTTACCCACCAATTTCTCCAAAATCTTAACTCGTAGACAATCATTTCCATAGCTTATGTCCATTAGGATTTTACTTTCATGTTACTTTCTTTAAATTTATTGTTATTTGGTTTACTAACCCATTTTTAAATTAGGAATTCATATTAGTTGCATTATTAGATTGCATTCATTGGAAAACATAAAAAATACAAAAACATAGTTATTTTTTATGTGTTTTATTTTGAAGCAGCGAACAAATTCTACATCTCATCTAAAATCATTCAAAATAGCAAAGGTCTCCTTGTGAAAAAAAACATTTATCTTCAATTGAGAAGATTCCAATAGGTTGCAAGATTGCTTAGACCTTGGAGTTGATTCACAAGATTGACTTTTGAAGAGAGGAGTTTGAAAGAATTCCTGCTATTTAGCATCGTGCATAGCAACAACTCAATAGAAGTGGCACTAGAAGGAGGGCCATTTTGATTTTTGGAATAGAAGAAAAATTTACCAAAGTTTCAAAATTCTTTACTTTTTAAAAAATTCAAAAAAAAATTGAGTTTTTGAGAAATTCAGGTGTGCTAGTGTGCTAGATTCTATGGTGCATCTCATTTTGTGAGAAAGTGTAATTCTGTAGAGGTGGGCTTTTTCAAGACTTGATGCAAACTGGAGGATTTTGATCCAGAATCCCCATTTCAGCAAGCTCTAAGATCTTCACCAAGTGCACACAAGTTTCTTGAGCTTACCCATTTTCGCAAACCACGTAATGACAAAGGAATATCTCGAATTGAACCACTCCCATTCAACATTTCATCATCTTCTTCAACTCTTCCTCCACTTCAACCACTTGGTGGACCACCAAATATTCCAATAGTTCTGATGCAGAGCCACACCTTGGAAAACTCAGGAGGAATCAATCACTCAACTGAGTTGCTTCAAGGGGCATCTACAACCTTCAGGATCACACACGATATATTATAACCACCCATTGTGATTTGAACCAACTGTTCTTATCATTATTATTATTATGAAAACACAACCAGAGATACCTTAGACTCAACTCATAAGACTCCTATAACCATCCACTAGATTCAAAACTTTGAAAATAAATCTACCCAAAAATTTCTTTTTGCTGCCTCTGGATAGACCTGCACTCAGACATGAATAACTTTCAAACTAGAAAAGATTTACTCAATCCAACCGTTGAGATTTTGCCCAAGGTTCATTTATGGAGAAACATGAACTATCAAAGATCATATCAAAGTATTCAAAGAAATTTACAATCAAGAATAGATTGTCAATGAGGATGTGGTTCTTCATTTATTCCCCTACTCTTTGGGGGGAATTGCCTTTAATTGCTACATTAACTTGCCACCTAGATGTATTAGAGATTGGGATATTTTGAAAAAATTGTTCCTGGAACAATTCAAAAATTTCATCAACCTAGCTGTGATACATCAACAATTCATATCAATCAAAAGGGACCCAGCTAAGATAGTTTCATGCTTCAATTATTGATTTCATATGGCATATCACAAGCTAGAAGCGCAATGCACTATACTAGTTGAAGCGGATATTCAGATTTATCTGAATGCTATGGACCATCTTATTGCTATTTTTCTAAGAAGGCTTCCTATAGAAAATATTGACACATTGGATAAAGTCTTCGTAGAAGCAATTACTTTTACTAAGAAAGCTAATCCTAACGGAGGAGGATTAATGCTTCCAACTCATGCTATCACAACAATACCAACATACCTTGTCAGAGTACCCATGGTGCCTAGTCAATTCATACCTATGAATCCAGTTCCATTACAATAGGCACCTACTCCACAAAACCTTGCTCTAACATATCTAGGGTATGAATCTCCAAAAGCTGCCTTCTTTGAGCAAAAGGTAGCAGTGCCCACTGAAGTAGATAATAACTTTGATTCTAAATTTGGTTAGATGAAAAAGACTATGACACAAATGAACAATGAATTGACTCATCTAAGGTAGTCACAAGGAAATAATAACAACTTCCAAAGAAACAATGCTGGTCCTTACAACAACAATTGTGGCCAAAATTATAATAAGAACTTCAGTGGAAACAACAACAATAATGGAGGGAACAATTTCAATCCTCCTAATCATAATATTGGCTTCCCAAGATAGAATAGATAGTGGAACACCTATCCGAATAATGGAAGCATTCTTGTGGACAATAACAATAACAATAACAATGTTTAGTGTGGAGATATTAATCAATATGATGATGGTCAAAATGTATCTAACAATGATGGTTCATATTATAATGGAAATCAAGAGACAACTTAGAGTTCACAAGTAAATGATAATTCTCCTCTTGTACAATTTAATGCTATGCTATTAGAATCCCATGATTCTACATAGAATGCATAGGTAGAACAACCAATCAATGAAGAATTCTCATTCCCATTTAGCCAGGAACTTGACCTTCAACATGAAGAGGTGTTTTCTTTTTGCAATAACAATTGAAATACATACAATCTAAGAAGTAGAAAAGAACCTATGATAGATGGAATTCCTCCAACTTTACAACCAACTCCTCCTAATCCAAGAGTGAGTAACAATTTGGCACCACTTAGGCCACCATATAGAAGATAACAAAATTAGAACCGAGGGAATATACCTAAAATATTTTAAAAACTTTTCTTGGTCTACTGAAAAGTATAGTGCTGGAGAAGATTTGAAATAAACAAAGGCCAATATGTCCATGTTTGACATGTTTCAAAATTGTCCACAACAACAAGAAGGATTCATGAAGACTCCAGATCATATGAAGATTCCCCATAATATGAACACTGCCCCTTATAAGACAATATCTCAATGGGTTAATGTTGTGGAAGCAATACCCACTATGTTTAAAGAAAATGTGGATGTACCCCCTTTTTTTCTTAGCATTAGGATATATGGAAATAATCTTCACAATTGCTTAATTGATTTGGGAGCCTCATGTAATGGCATGCCACTATCAATAGCACAAAGGTTAGTGGTTAGTCCTCAACCTTCCAATTAGATAGTGATATAGTTGGACAAAACGAAGGTGAAAGTCATTGACACAGTGAAAGATGTTCAGATATAGTTGGCACTTGATCCTCAGATTCAAGATGTCATTGATATACATGTGGTTGATATTCTAGAGACATATGGGTTACTCCTAAGTAGAGAATGGACAAAATTCCTAAGAGGATGGTTCTCTATAGATTTCACTTAATTATGGTTACCATGGAAGGGATTGAACAATCAAATCAAGATAGATGTAGAACCCAAATTTTAAAAAATGATTATAGAATACAATGCTCTGAATGAGGTGGCATTCCTACAATCAGATTTGGGCTCATACAAAGTGATGTAATTTGATACGATTCCCACTAAAATATCAAGTGATCAAGATACCAATCCCAAAGGATGAAATGTGACACAATTCATAGATAGTATGGTGGCTAATTTACAATGCTTAGGAGAGGAAGCTGACCCTTGTATCCTACTTCCAAGATTTTGCCAATTGCATAAAGTTAGTCACTTTGAATTTGAATGCTCATGGTGTCAAGCAGTAGTCGCAAAGGTATTAACACACATGATACAAGACAAGGATAATTAAATTCTAAAAAATGGACTTATGGAAAATCAAAGTCATATAAACTCATCTAAATCTATGGAAAATATTGAAGAAGAAATCAAAGATCTAAATTTTTCATATAGTGATACCTCTTCAAATGATGGAGGTTTATTTGCACCTCCCCTAGGAATGATCAAAGTTTAGATAAGGAGACCATAGTTGAAAGGTCAAGGGTAGACTTTAGTAGTCATTCATCCTAAAGTTGATGAAAACAAAGCATTGATAAGGGGAAATTCAATACAAACAAAAAAATTATGCTCCCTCTATCAAGAAGTTATAAAGAAGAATCGTCAAGTCCACCCTGTGAGAAGTTACAATGGGTCCCCAAGAAATAGTCATTCCAAGCTCAAGTGAAAGAGAAGCTAAGGATGAACACACACAAGGTTGGAAATCCCAAGGAGGATCCAATTTGGACACTTCATTTTGATGGTTCTAGATGCAAATTAGGAGCTAATGCAGGTATTGAATTGGTCAACCCAAAAGGTAAGTCTTTCTACACAACATATCGATTATAGTTTAGATGTACTAATAATGCTACAGAATACGAAGCATTGATTTGAGGACTTCTCTTTGCACTGGAGAAAGGAATCACAACTCTCATAATTTAGGGAGATTCTCAGTTGGTTATATGACAAGTGAAATTGCTATACTCTTGCAACGACAAAAGATTACTTGCTTACAAGAAAAGAGTGTGGGATGTACTGGATGATTTTAAAGCTTTAAACATAAGGTCCATTCCAAGAAGGAAAAAAATGGTAGTATATGCTCTCACTATTTCAGCACGTGCATTACAAACAGTCGAGAAAATAAAATTGAAATGATTTTTAGTAGAATTGGTTTCCACTCCATCTATTCTAGACAATATTACAAACTTTCAATTCTTTTAGAACAATCAACACATACTTGAGTTTATCACGTGCAATGGCCACTTTAAAGGGAAAGAAATTGATGACACTTTTGATGATAAACTTGAGTATGATGAACTTGAAGATGAAGATGGGATCTTAAACTAAAAAACCAACACTATTCCCAAGGGAATGGTTTAGTTAGAGTGCATTTTTTATCGTGATGAATCACCACT
This sequence comes from Cupressus sempervirens, assembly GCA_028749045.1. NCBI lineage: Eukaryota > Viridiplantae > Streptophyta > Pinopsida > Cupressales > Cupressaceae > Cupressus > Cupressus sempervirens. The sequence goes on from CM053787.1 coordinate 70,920,429, forward strand.
TCATAAAAGAATGACCAAAGAAAAAGGGATTGAGGAATGGGATGCATACAACTTGGGGACTGATGAAGACCTAAGAATGGTCTAGATAGGGAAAGTGTGCAATGGGTAAAAGCACAAACCTGTTTTGCCTTTTATAAAGGAAAAGTGATATCAAAATTTAAAGTCTTCATCTTTAATGACATAAAAGTGGCATTTGTGCTTAGAATTTGAAGATGATGTAAACCAATGAAATGTGTAAAATTAGATGAAGTTTACATTTGCATTTTTTTTTTTTAAATGAGTGAAAATTTTATCTATTTTTTATTTTTTAATAAATGTTGAAAATATAGAGTTTTCTTCCCGTCAAACAAATATATGAAAATTTTCATATTTTGGTCTGATTTTTGAATATGTTAGAGTTGACATGTATACCTAGTGCACCAAAAAAGAAAAATTGAAATTTGGCTAACATTTTTCAAGTTATAACTGGTCAAAGTCAAAGTTATTAAAAATTCATAGTTTTTTAATCCCATCAAACTTTTTCTGTCAAATCTACATATTTTTTAAAAACAAATTACATATTCTTGAAGAAGACTCTCTCCTCTAGTGCAACATTAAAAAATAATAATTCTTGAACATGATTTACAATTTTTTTCTTATTTTTGAATAGACATCTTCCTGAATCTTAAAATACCTACTTGTAATATTTTCAAATTATAACATATTATCCATAATCAAAATAATTAAAAAATTATATGATCATAATCTTGATTCCAAGACCTACAAGACTATATTTTTAATTTTAAATAAAACTTCAATTTAGTACATCAAATTGGCCTTCAAAGGGAGAAGTTTGCAGAAGTTCTTATTTTTGCTTGTGTGGCTACCACCTAGGATGCCACATATGTAGTTCTGACCAAAATTGTTTCGGCTGGAACCATTCTAGCCAAAAGCATTTTAGTCGAAATGCTTGTTAGCCCAACAAACTGCAAGTGGTTAGTTTGGCGGTTTCATGTATAAAATAAGTTAGTTTCCAAGTTGTTTCATGTAACAAATAAGATTTGTGTTTTCTTTATTTTTATAAATATAGAAAAAAAATGAAAAGTAGAAGAGCATTTTCAGAAGACAACTATTTTTGAAGCCATTTTCAACAACTATTTCATAGAAATCCTTAGAATCGCGAAGGATCAAATATTTGTAAGGTGTTTTTTTCCATCTACTTATTTTTATTTTTATGTATTCTAAATTGAAGCATTAGATAGTATTTAGTGTTCAATATCTAAATTTATTTTTTGTTTCTATAGATAAAAGTATTCAATGGGAAGTAAAAGGAAAAGATCAAGGAAATATGATAGGAAAAGAGATGGCAAAATGAAAGGTCATACTAAATGTAACCAAAACCAACCTACTAAAATTCTTGAACAGGATGAGATTCATGAAGAGAATGAAAGTAATGACTTAGAAAAAAAAATTGGCAGTTCTACTGATAGAAACAAATTAGAAGGCATAACAAATTTGATGGATTTGGATGAGGAACTACTTCTTAACCAAATTCCATCTAAAGATATGATAAATGATAACACTATTAGAAAGCATTGTTAGAACATGTGGGATGAATATTTCAAAGATAAAAGTATATTTGGACAAGTACAATTATATATTTGGATAGGTACAATTATTTGTTAAGTTATTTAGGAGAAAAGATATGAGACATTTTCTAGAGTTGTTGGGTGTTGATAATAGGAAAAACCATGCACATAAAATTAATAAAACAATAGTTGAAAAATTGCAAAATGCTTATAAAAAAATTGACAACACAACTTGAGGAGGTGATTTTAGTAATGCACGTAGAGCATTGATGACTACTATATCTAGTAGAAGATTGACACATAGAAAACATATACGTGCAATTTCTAATGTATTACATATATCTAGAAGAACTGTTTAGAGATACATCAAGAGGAGAAATATGCTAGATGATAACATTGAGAATAACTAGGTGAATATTTGAAGAGCTCCTCGAAAAGACAAATTTTTTGAATATGTTAAAAGACAAGTTATTGAATTTTGGACCACACATTATCGTGTTTCTTCCAACATGTGTGATACTATAAAAACTAAAGATCAAGACATAGGGGCAAAAATTGAACATCCAAAACATTTCATAGATATAACTTAAAGTGAATTATTTCAAACATTCAAGCAAGAATTTTCAAATGTCAAAATATGTCAGAGAATGTTTGAGAGTTTTCATCCTTCCTTTGTATGCATAAATAAGATGTGTGAAACTTTTTGTTGTCGAAATCATGTTGAATTTGGTCTACACTTGCAATCATATAAAAAATTATGGTAGTACTTGATCCTAATTTGGTTATCCCTAGCAGTGCAACACAATTCGTGAAGTCCATATTATGTGATACATTAGAAGATTTAGATGAGTTCAAAGTGCAATGCATCAAAAATTAGTGTGAAGATTGTGGAGATTTATGCAAATTGAGAATATTAATGAATCCAAACTAGTTTCATGGATGAGATATGAATATGAGACATACCAAAATAAGATAGGAGATGAATCCAGAAAATTGTATTGAAGGAGAGTGAATTGCATTATGATGAGTTTATGACCAAGTTTCGTCCATTGATATATCCACATATCCAACATTTTCATGGTGCACGATAGCAAGCTAAACAATTTCATGATTCCAAAAATTGTTTTCCACCTGGTTGTATACTTTTAGTTGTAAATTTTTTTGAGAATTATACATTTGCACCTCAAACAGAGCTTCAAGGACAATATTATCATTCTAAACAAGTTGTAATATTTGTGCAAGTGACCTATAGACATGCACAATTTGAGGTGGATCAAATAGAAAGGTTGGATGAAAATGAAGGCATCATCATCAAAGAGGTTCATTTCTATATTAGTGATGATAGAGTTCATGATAGGAGTTATGTGGTTCATTGTTTTGCAATGTTCTATAAAGATCTCAAAAATTGTGAAATAAATGTTTTAGAGCACTAGATTTGGTCTAATGGATGTGTAGGTTAGTATACACGAACTTACACATTTATTTAACTTTATTTTAACTTATATTTATTTGTACATGCCTATTTTGATTTGATACATGTACATAGATAATTGTAGATACTTATCATGTTTCATGTTCACAGGACAATTAAAATATGAAAAAGTATTTAATTGGTTAGCAATGCAACATGCTAGAACCAATGTTAGGTTTTTATGGAATTTCTTTGAAAATGGACATGGAAAAGGGGAGCATGATGGAGTAGAAGCATGTATAAAGAGTGCACTTCGACAACATGAACTTGTAGGTAAATATATGCATTTAATGTGCATGTTTATTACTAGTAGCATATATACTTTTAAATTTTATATATATATATATATATATATATATATATATATATATATATATATATATATATATATATATATATATATATATATATATATATATATATATATATATATATGCATATTGTATGTACATGTAGGGAATAGGATAGAGAGTGTAAATCAAATTGTTGAATGGCGCAAAGTTCATTTTGCTACTCAAGATACTGAATACAATAAGCATTACTTTTGGGAAGTGAAATGTGAACTAAGTTATATTTATTTTTAATGTATTTTTCAAATTGTTCAATTTTATATTAAATATAAATATTTTGAAATATGACAATTATTTTTAATGTATTTGTAATAGATATAGATCGATCTAATCCTTACAATTGTCAAACGATCCCTGGTATTAGAAGTTTGCATCAAGTGATGACTACAGGAAACCATAAACCTCCAATAATTAAAGTAAGAGAGAAAACATGTTTTTGTGATGATTGCATTATGGACAATCCAGTGAGTGCATGTGAAAATATTGTGAATGGATATGTTTCACATTGGGATTTGAAGGAGATAGTTAGAAAACCTCCTTTTGAAGATGTTGATGTTGACATTGACATTCATGATCTTGTATATTCAACTGATTAAGAGCACATTTCTGATTTAGTTATGGTAGGTTTGTGTGCATATATATATATATATATATATATATATATATATATATATATATATATATATATACATGTATATTCATTTTTAAATTAATTTATATATATCTATATTTTTATCTACATGTAGGAGATATTTTTGTAGTTCAAGCCTTACCATATAATGTGGAAAATGTGGACTATTATCTTTTAAGATGCACAAAAGAAAAACACAAGTTGCTAGAAGGAACTATAGATGCTGATCAATAGTCATATCCAATTGGATCAGTTGTTATTGAAGGAACACATTATCAACAAACAAGGGTAACTGATAGTGGTATTGAATTTATTGAATACAAGCCTAGAGGAAAGGTTTTACATTATAGTAACCATGTTATAGCAACCAAGTTACAATTTGAAGCAATACAAAGAAGAGGACGTTATGGAAATCAAAAGTGGAAACTGTCTATTGAAGAACATGAAAAACTTTTAGAGATAATAAAAACTAGAGAGGATCCTAACAATACATTGTTTGTGGAGCTCTAATTTACCTATGTACTTATTGTGGAGCTTTAGTTTAGCTATGTCTATATATCTCTTATACTTTCACATTTAACATTGAGAGGATATTTGTTTTATAAATTTGTATACATTGGATCATTTATCATGGATATGGGAAATTAGACATGCTTTGTTATTTTTATTTAAATTAGACATGGATATCTCATTTAAGACAACCTCTTAGGACCTCCCCTTAATACAACCTATTAGGATCTCCCCTTAAGACCACGTATTAGGACATCCACTTAGTACCACCTTTTAGGACCTCTCCTTAAGACAACCCCTTTAGTATTTGTATGCATTTATATACATTGTTTATGTTTTCTTACATATGATTGTTAATGCTATTATGTATTTATGTTATATTCTATGTTATACTCTTTATATGTTACATGTACACGTATATGTTGCCCTTAAGACATGTCATTAAATATAGTTAATTATACTTAGATTAAGGCATTAAAAACAATGACATATACATATTTACATAAATATTGAAAACATACATGTCTACATTTAACACATGAACATAGTTACATACATCTATGAAATAAAATATACATGAATATATTGAATTTATGTATTAACTTTATTGAAATATGTATATTGAATTTAAGTTCTAGTACTCAAGTTATGTTCTTAAATATGTATTAAATTTGTTGATTAATTATTGAAAACATGAATAAGGTATTAATATGAATAACATATATGTAAACATGAATAACACATACATAAACATAAAACATTAAGATATTAAAAAATCAATTTAACATGTGTGTACATAAGACATTAAGTTCTAGTACTCAAGTTATATTCTTAAATATGTATTAAATTTATTGATTAAATATTGAAAACATACATACATTCAACATGAACATAATATGTACATCTATGTAAAATAACACATCTATGAAATAATTTATACATACCCATGTAAAGTATCCAAAATACCATATAAAATGTCTCCAAAATACGACATCAAATATCTCTAAAATACCATATCCATCAAATGTATCTGAAATAACATGTACAACCATATAAAAGTATATGAAATAAGACATGTATCTAAAATAACATACATATATCCATATAAAAGTATTTGTAACATAACACATGTATCTGAGATAACATACATCTCTGGATATAAAAGTATCTGAAATGACATGTACATATATATAAAATATCCTAGCAACATCAATGAAATAGACACATGTGTAAACTAACATCACTCACACGCTCCTCTTGATCCTTGACCCCAAAAGGCTCTATGATCTGGATTTGCACCTTATGTCAAATGAAAGAAATTTGTAAAATTATAAAATTATACATATTCATGTGTATACATACATGTATTAAATATCATATGTGTACAATATATATATATATATATATATCCATCAAATATATAATAAAAAAATACATAACATACCTGTGACTCATGTCGTGGAGGATCTGTCAGGGTCTGAAGATCTCCAAAATGCAACAGACTATCACTAAGACCCTATAGAACACACATGCACATGTACACAAGTTAAACTGAATCACTCAAGAATACGTACATGTGTAAATTATAGTAACAAATAAATATATAAATATATAAATTTACAATATTTATCATAGCATCATGTAATGCTCTACCAATCTAACTGATATCTAAGTCATGTAGTGATAGAGTGATCTCTGAATCATGAAATCTAGGTGGCCAGGCTGTGCAAGAGTAGGAGTAGGAGCAAGAGCAAGCGCTACAAGATTCCAAGTAGGTGTGGTGATAGGAGCTATATGTCCCTATATAGGAGTAGGTGTTGTAGAATGTGCATGGATATCCTCCTATCCCTATGAGGGATGTGGTCCTACTATGCATGACAAAATATGGCTGATGTGTCCACCAATATCATGAAGAGGAATACCCGTCACCATTGACAATGCCTGATATGCTCCAAGAAGATTAGATACTAAATAAAATGTCATACGGTGCAATGCATCCATATTTGATATGATCGAAACCTCTAGTGGTGATGGTAGATCTTCCATCTCATATAGATCATCAACTCCTATGCTAGAGGATGCACCTGTCGACATGGGACCATGAGATCGTAACATGTATTTGCCAAATCTATGGTAAGATATCTCCTATAACTGTGTGACAACTATGGAAATGCTAGAATATATCTGAGTCCTGACTGTATCATTAGGAACACTCAAACCTGCAGTAGTCATCTGTGGACCTCTCTGCACAACCAAAAGGTTTGGACCCACCATTGCCCATTTATTAATGGGCGCAAGGGTGTCTGCAGGTCTAAATCTCTTTGATAGTCAGCCTCAACCCTGTCCAACATGAGTTGGAAAATCTGTATAGTCGACATCCTAATGTAAATGAAATTCTGCAAACAATTATTTGCAGAAATAAAGGGGAAACTCATCCTTTTGTGGCCACCTATGATGCGCGGCTAACCACCGAGGATATATAAATAGAGCGACGAGCTAATCTGTACTCTTTGTCACTAAATAACCTCTAACCCTATCCCTATCTATATAAAAGGGAAATGTGGTGTTCACCATAGTGGTGGAGACCTGACCATCAATCTGTGAATACTTCATAGTGCCAGTGACACTGTGAGAAAGGGAAGAGTAAAATGTCTCAATACTAATATCATTAAATGGGTTGTACCCAAATATCATCTTGATCATCTGGCACAACTCATCTCTAATAGAAAAAACCTTCTCCCTATTAGGTAGAGTGGTAGAAGCTAACAATGTAGAATCAAGATACTCGAGAGCACGAGATAATCTAGCAATAGTATTTGTAAATAAATGTTGTCTCTCCTCAGTAGATGATGTTCGTCTACATGTTGTGTCTAACTCAGCACTAGGACCCCCTACATGAACACTAGCCTCCCTTGAGGATGTAGGTGCTCCACTAGTACCAAATGCCATAATGATATATGCAAAGATCTAGATATCTATAAATGCAAAATTAAGATATACATACATAAGTATATATAAAACTGAAAGTTAAATGTAATTTAAACTATGTATGTATATAAATATGTACAAAGTTGAATGTAACTAAAAATATGCAAATGTATGTGAACAACTAGCTCAAATATGCACATCTAGCTCATGTATGTGAATAAAAAACATGCACGTATGTTATTTAGTACATCTAGGTTTACTATTTTAATGTTTTCTTAAATGTAACTAATAGGTTTGTAAAATGTAATATTATTTAGGACATATATGTTTACTATGTTAATGTTTTGTAAAATCTAACTAATAGGTTTGTTGAACTAATGTTTACTATGTTAATGTTTTGTAAAATGTAAGGTTTGTTGTTAATCTATACTATGTTAATGTTTTCTAAAATGTAACTAATAGGTTTGTTGAACATTAATGTTTACTATGTTAATGTTTTGTAAAATGTAACTAATGTTTTATTACCAACTACTAAACTCTATCCTAATATTTTGTAAAAAGTAACTAATGCTTTATTACCAACTACTAAATAAAAAATTTAAAATATAATTAATTTAATTAATAAAAACACTTTAAAAAAATTCATTTAATTAATATTATCATGTAATAACTAAAAAATGTTAAAAAAAACAAAAAAAGTAAAAAATTCACCTACCTATTATGGCCAAAACACTTTGACTACTTGTTAACCGCTACAGTGAAATCAATAATGAAAATGACCATGGAGATAAATTTTTGGCTATTTATAAAATCATACAAGTTATGACCGAAAACCTTCTGGCCGAAAGCATTTTAGCAAGAAACCTCACTACCATGTCGATGCCAGAAAGCGCCATGTCTATATAGATAAAAACGTTCTGGTTGGACCTGTTCTAGTCAAAATCGTTTCAGCCGAAACTCCTATGGATATCAGAAAGGGTGGCACAGGTTTGTGCTTCCACTCTAATGCACAAGAAAGGGAAGATATGCTCAAACTACTTATTGAGTATAAAGATGTTATTGCTTAGAGCTATGAAGAGCTAACGACATATGACCTTGAGATTATAACCCATGATATCCCCTTGAAACCAGATACCAAACCTTTCTGGCAAAAATAAAGACCTATTAATCCTATCATTGAACCACCGATAAAGAAGGAAGTTAAGAAGCTACTAGATGCCAAGATCATCTTCTTTATTCGTCATTCCACATGGGTGGCTAATTTGGTTCCTATATGGAAGAAGACTAGAGAGATTTGTCTTTGTGTTGATTTTTGTAACTTGAACCTGGCATGATGAGGTTATAGAAATTGTGAATGGTTCAAAGATGATGTCTTTCTTGGATGGATATTTAGGATATAATCAAGTGATGGTCGATGAAGAAGATTGATTAAAGATGGCTTTTACAACTAAATGGGGAACATTTTCCTATAGGAGAATGCCTTTTGGACTAATTAACATAGGTGCTACATTTTAGTGAGCCATGGATGAAGATTTTAAGCGATTGGTCAATAAGTGTATAGTTATCTACTTGGATGACTTAACTGTCTTTTCAAAGGATTGAAGCACTCACATTGTTGATTTAAGGAAGGTATTCAATAGATGTTGTAAATATGACATATCTCTTAATCCCAGGAAATGTTCATTTGGGGTAACTAAAGGGAAGCTCTTGGGTTATATCATTTATGAAGCTAGAATCTCCATGAATCCTGATAGATTTGAGGCCATTCTAAAGCTATCATCACCTCACAGCAAAAAACAACTCAAGTCTTTCTTCGGGAAGATAAATTTTGTATAGAAATTTATATGTGCATTTGTAGAGATAGTTCATCCCCTTAATTATTTACTTGAAAAGGGAGCCAATATAGAATGGGTTCCAGAAATTAAAAAATCATTTGAGGATATCAAACTGGCCATCTCCATGGCCCCAGTATTGGTAAGTCCTGACTATGAGCTACCTTTTAAGATATATTCTTCTGTTTTAGAAAATTTGTGTGTTGGGATCCTAACAAAAAGAAGGAAAAGGAAGATGAAAGACCTATTGCTCTCATGAGCTGCCCCTTAAGAAATATCGAGTTGAATTATTCCAATCTCGACAAATAGTCTTTTGGTTTGATCAAAGGTAGTAAAGAAGTTCTGCCATTACATACTAAGAAGTAAGGTTTATGTAATCATACCTAATCCAATAGTAAATACATTATTGATGCAGAATGAACTTGGTAAAAGACGAGGGAAATGGATGGTAATACTTCAAGAATTTGATTTAGAGATTCAACCCATGCGGCTGGTTAGATGTCAAGGGTTATCAAAAATGATAGCTGATAGTTAGATTGGGGATGAAAAGGAAATCAGATTTGAGAATGAAACCAATACAGAAGATTGAAAGAGGATGATAGTATCTCATATCAATATCAATCAAGGTGTGATAATAGATGTCTGGTACCAGGATATTATTTACTACCTTTTGCAAAATTAGTGCCTCGATTGGATGAATAGCTCATAGCATAGGGGACTTAAAATGAAGTGTGAGTCTTATGTGTTGCATGATAGAAAGTTGTACAAAAGAAATTATGAAGGAATCTACTTGAAATTCTTGGGACACGAGGAAGTAAAGGAAGTTTTAGAATAGTTTCATGATAAGTATGGTACAGTGCCTAGTTCTATAGAGGTGACTGCTCATATGATTTTAAGATCAGGTTACTTTTGGCCCACGATATTCAAAAACACCTTTGAGCATGTGCATTCCTTTCATATTTGTCAAACTAGTTCCAATAGATAAAGACACATGGCAATGCCATTACAACCAATGTATGAGGTGTGCCCCTTCACAAAGTGGGAGTTGGATTTCATTGGTCTAGTCAACCCACCATCATCTACTAGACTCACTTTTATTCTCACAACCATGGATTATTGTATGAGATGGATAGAAGTAGAAACTTTCATAAATTGCATTGCAAAGGTGGTAACAGATTTCTTGGCACATTGTTACTAGGTTTGGGATGCCATTTTCTTTAGTCTACGACAATGGATCATCTTTTGCATTAGTATTTTTAACCCAATGGGAATTTGAAAATTAGGTTATCATCAAGTTCTCTTTGAATTATTACCTACAAGGAAATGGGGTAGTTGAATCTACAAACAAGAACTTGATCACAGTAATAAGATAGTTATTGAAGGAGAATCCTAAAGATTGGCATACACAACTCAAATATGCTCAATGGATAGATCAAGTAAGGGTCAAGAATCCTTTGGGGAAACCTCCATATTTTCTTTTCTATAGACAAGAAAAATTATTCTTGCTCAACATTAGGATTCCTATTTTGAAATTCATGAGTGGGTATGCTAAAGATGTTGATGAAGTACAAATCAAATTAATGAATCTTTTAGAAATGGACAAGAAATGAACAAATGCATTGGAGCATATGGCATAACATCAAGTTGTCATAAAGAGGTGGTTCAATAAGAGGACCATGATAAAATCCTTCAGAATTTTTGATCTTGTTCTAATTTGGGATAAGGCAAAAGAAAAGTTAGGCAGCCACAATACGTTTCAATACTTGTGGTTTGGTCCTTATCAGATTGCAGATATTCTCAAAGAAATTACTTTTAGGTGTAGTTCCTTACAAGGGGAATTAGTTCCTTTGCTAGTCAATGGGAAATTTGTGAAACATTCTATTGAAGCCTAGAAGACCAAAAAAAAAAAAAAAAAAAACAATTAGATGGATTTAATTTTTGCAAGTGTGTTTATATTCTACAAGTGTGTTTTCTTTTAGTTGTGTGTTTTCTTTCAATCATGTGTTTTCTTTCAAAGTTGTGTCAGTCTGTGGGGTAGGTGCACTTGAGATTTTATTTTCAGATACCTTACTAACTAATCTTTTGATTCTAATTTCAAGAAGAGGTATTTCTTTGTCAACACATTTTGACAATTGTGTGTCTTATACGAACTAAGGAACAGATGTTGCTTGCAGTAATAGGGGGACTTTCGGTTTTGAATTTAGGATTCTAGACCAACATTTTCTCAACACTTTCCAAATTTAAAGATTGATCACCTCAGGTGTTGTCAAACCAAGGTTGAAAGCAGCAAGGGATGGTCCAAACCCAAATTGGTTCAAATAGAGAGGTCTTCTCTAAGGATTGCTAAGATCATTGTTTGGTGTGAGATTTTCTAAAAAGTTCTAAAAGAGGAATGCAAGGGATGTTCACCAAAGATCAAATCCGAGAAATGACACTAATGTCCTAGCTACATAGTATAAGTCTAGTTAGGATACAAAAGAATTTTTTTTTTAAAAGAAAGAAAGAAAAGAAAATAAAAAAGAAAGAATGTTGTTAAGAGTAAAGGATTCTAAAGGATCTAAAAGGGGTAGTCTAATAAATAAATACAAATGAAAACATTACTTCATTCAAGAATCAAATCACGACATTGCAAACTATCTAGAGAAATTATTCAAAGGATTGCCAAGAAATTCAAAAGAAAAGTGACAACCTGCTAAGGGCCCTCAAATTGACTCTCTCATCTGGTCAAACAAAAGATTGACAAGAAACCTTCATAAGGGTTCTTGATTAATGAGCTTGGAGGGGTGGAAGATTTTTTCTAAATTGTTAGAAGATTTTGATTGAACACATCCTAAGATGTTGAAGGAAATGAATACATAGAATACACACTGAGCTTGGTGGTTTTGGATCTTGAAGTTTTTTATTATGAAGTTATTTGAAATATGCTTGGGATGTTCAAGATTTAATTGGTGTTTGACACATGTTAGATGAATGTTTGCTGATGAAGAAATGCCTTTGTCATTTCTTCCTTTTTTTGGTGCTATTTTTTGTGGTTCCACAACGCATGCCCCATTTCCCAATAGGGAAATGGGGACCCCCTATTTTATTTGGGGGATTTTTGGACTCCTAATCTAGGGTTTGAGCCATTTGGAGATCTTTCCTAGTGCCCAAGTTGGTTTGTTAGTCCTAATTAAGGAAGTTTCTTCACTTAGAGTTCATATATTGTGACACCAAAGTCCTTTTCACAAGATAAAAGGCACACTAGTGCACTTGTTCAGGTGTACTAATGCACCAAAATGTGCGAAGAAATGTTTTAAGAGACCACACCACAGAAGCTGCAGAAATGTAGAGCTACGAACCTCTACCTTAGACCAAGGGTGGGGGAGGCTATAAAAGCCTATCCCCCTCTTTCATTCCTATCTTTGTCTTCTTCATTTTTTCACATTCTTCTCTACTTCTGCCATACCTCCTAAAACCACATCAAGAGATTCCATGCCCCAGCTACCACACCCATTTGGTGTGCCTCCTCCACATCAACTCTTGAAACTAATAAGTTAAAACCTAAACCAAACTAGGTGCATACTAGCCCACCCAATTTGGTGTGTAAGTGCGCATCGTAGACCTAAAAAAGAATGCAAAAAAAAAAAAAAAAAAAACATGCACACCAAATAAATAAACAAAGTCACCTAAAAACATATGGGTGCACACTATCACACCCAATTCGATGTACTAGTGCACACTCATAGACAAAACAAAAGAAAAAAATGACCTAGGTGCACAGTAGCACATCTAACTTGGTGCACTAGTGCACACCTAAGACTTTGAAAAGAAGCTAAAACTAAGAGTGTTGTGCATTAGGTGCATGTCCTAGGTGCACCTAGTGTGCTTAATTTTTTTGTTTTCAAGGGTTAAAATAGGGTTTTCCTCTTTTTTTTTCAAGCATCAATTTATTTGGTTTTGCATGAGATAGTCTCTAGGGTTTGATTAATTTATTTTTCTTTAATCTTGTACCAATTGATGTCCTTTTTGTATAGATATAATGGCATCTTCATCAAGCAAGAAAATGACACCAAAACTAGTGGTTTTCAAATGTCAAGGCATTCCATCAAAATCAAGGTTTCAAGATGACTACTCAAAAAGCAAAGACACAGACATGGGACATACTAATTTGGGGGAATTCTTGAGGATTTGTAACAAACTAACAAAGAGGTTTTCTATGGTTTCTACATTGATCTAATCATGGCTGGTCAATGTAGCTTCACACCCAATGTCAATACAATCTTCAAAACTCATAATGACACTTGTGTAACACTTTCTCCTCAAGGAGAGGGTTGTGAAGAGTATAATTGGGGAAATTGTCCTTGATCTTTGACCTAACAACATTGAGAGGTTATTCCATCTTCCACCTACAGTTCAATTTATCAAGCTTACATATGAACAAGTAGAAAGGTGGTACAAAGAGCATATTGCAGAGGTATTAGATATCATTCAATCATCCTACCTTATAGAGAAGACTCCTTTGGGAAAGAAGATTGGCAAAGTTGACATGACCAGAGGATATATGAAAGAAGACATTGGATATGCAATTATACTTTTGAGTAGGGTTATGGGTTGGCCAACGATAGGACATTTGAACATCTTTATGGTGTATTTTATCGAGACCATCAAGATTGCAAAGATGCTAGTTAATTGGACCTCTACTTTGAGTGAAAACTTATGTGAACAGTTGGTAAAGAGATGGTAAAGAATATGTGACTAGAGAATATATAAAGAAGACATTGGATATGCAATTATACTTTTGAGTAGGGTTATGGGTTGGCCAACAATAGGGCATTTGAACATCTTTATGGTGCATTTTATCGAGACCGTCAAGACTACAAAGATGCCAGTTAATTGGACCTCTACTTTGAGTGAAAACTTATGTGAATAGTTGGAGATGGTAAAGAATAAAGGGAAGTTTTATATGACCTCATATCTAGTATACTTTTTAGCCGCAAGGGCAACAACTTATCCAAGGTTGTATAGAAGAGGTAGCACGCAGGATACAAATGCATGGCCATACATCATCTACCCTCAATTGGTAAAGAAGAAGCTCTCAAAGAAAAGTAAAGAATATAGAAGGATGAATGCTGTATTTATATTTGCCATCATTTGATTCATAGAGGGAGATTATGGAAAGAGGTTATCAGAGGATGCAGTGGCATAGATAATGGTACTATGAGCATATTACATGTAGTTCAAAACATTTACATATCTAAGGGTAGTTTGTACCACTATCAATCAAAATAAGCTTCCAAGGTACACTTTTGATAGACTCACCCTCTTGGAGATTGCTCAACAAATTAAGTCTACATACGAAAGGGTCAGAAAACAACACAAACAATTCTAGACATGGCCTCTAACCACAAGACCTTTTCAAGTAAAATAGAAGCAAGATATTCCTTCTTTTGAGTGTGAATGGGATCAGTATCCCTTAGAAGAGTACAATTCTTCACAACCATGTTTTTGTAATATCGAGAGAGTACAATATCTATCAGGTAAGGACTTCTAGCATGAAGAAGCCATTGAGGATCACTGGATGAATGCTACAAATGACTATGATATCCAAATAAAGGATTATTGTAGAATGAAATTGTATTTGGTGGAAAAGGCCTTAAAAGTAAAGATCCCATTAAAAATATTTCAACAAGACTCAAGGGAGCTGCTTGATCCTCTGTTCAACACAGATAAAAATTAGGGAAAGACCCATAGTGAATGTTGAGGTTGATAGAGAAGTGAACTCTAACATTAACTATAGGGAAAGGAATGTCATTAAAATGATGTAGGATTGGATTAGGAAACCATTTAAACTTTATCCAATACTTGAGATAGTGATTTTCCATGCACAGGCTTGCCTAGCCAAAGGTAGAGGGAAGAAAGTCACCATCCCTACCTTTGCAGCTCAGTCACCAATAAGGCAAAAAATAGTATACCAAATTGATAGACTTGTTGGATACTATCACCCTTAGGAGAGAAAAGGAAAGGGAAAAAGAAAGAGGAGTTCTCCTTAGAGAGTTGAGCCAGAAGAGGGAAAAATCCTAGCACCTCAACAACAACAAGAAGTAAATGTACAACGATTGGAGGATACTGAGGTGCAAAAAGTTCAAATTGATCCCCAACTTCCATTGGCTACTGAACCAAGACAAAAAAAGATAGAAGTTGAGATTCAAGAGGTTTCTCCACCTCAAAAGACAGAACAAGCATCCCCTTCTGCACCTAAGAAAGGAAGAAAAATCAAGACTCTAATAAAGAAAAGGCAAAGGGTGATTAGGAGGGTAGTGCCTTTCCCATATTTCCTAGAATCCATCCCTAAAGAAAAGGAAGAAGAGGATGATGAGAAAAATGTACCTTTAAATAGGAGAACTCGGCTATCAAAAGCCATAGAATAAGGAAGAAGAAGAAGTTCCACTGTTGCACTGCCATCAATTCTAGAAGAACCTCTACAAACAAATACATCAGATGATGAAATCTAACAATGGATTGATGAGTAGGATGTGAAGGGTATTGACATATTTAAGATGTCAAATTTTGATTTTATGCCCATAGGGATGGAATTGGTGGGAGACAAAATCAGGGATACACAAACAAGTGAGCCCCAACATTAAGACTGGACTGAAATACCACTAAAGTCACAAAGTCCTAAAATAACTCCTTCATCCACCTTGCAAGTTTTAGTTGTGGATAAAGGCTTTGCTACTCCCCTACCTCCAAGTACCAAAAAAGAACAAATTGAAAAAGAGTAGGATGATTAACCACAACAAATATCAATCAATGAAGTGTATGGGGAAGAGCAAATGGTTCAATATCCTTAGCAAGCTCCTTAGAACACTGAGGTGAGAATTGTGGGCTTTACTAAAATAGAGGCTATAAAGGGAGAGCCATCACGAAGAGAGAGAACCCTAGAAAGGAGGGATAAGTGAAAAGGAGTAACAGAGCAAATTCCATCATCCTCAAGAGGTAGGCTTTTGGTAGAACAAGTTCCAAGGTGGTTACAAAAAGAAATGATAAGAAGTAAAAAGAAACAATTCAATGTTGATGAAGAGGATATGATTGAGTTGATTGAGCTTTTAAGGAAGCCTAAGTTCCCACCAAAAGAGGCTAGAGCATTAACATTCATCAACATCGATCAAAATCAAGATTTATTTGCACAAGTGGGTATTCCTCCTTCGGATGTTGATGTAGAATATTTGACTCCACAAGATTATCAAATCAGAGAGGTTATGCTTGGAAAGCCCACATTTGATACAACCAAGTTGATGGTCACAATGGGGATAAAGGAAGTTTTTAGGAGTTTGGAACAAGAAGGGGCAAAACTGATGACACTTTGTAGGAAAAATGAAATCCTAAAAGGATATTTAGCTGAAGTTTTTGGTCCCTTGGATCCCAAACACCCTGACGAGACTTTGAACACTATACTAGAGAAAAGAGATAGGCGAGGAGTACAATTGGATCCATTTTTGAATGCCTGTTAGTAATGGTAGGAAAGTTTTGAGGAAAAGGGCTTGCTTATCATCTAAGGAAATCTAAAGCTACTTCATGCTATACAAAAAAATGTAGATAAAATGGTAGTAATTTTGAAGCAGGATTTCAGTATCATGTATGAAGTATATGCATGGGGAAAAGATTTATAGGTACTACAGGCCATAAAGGGGTAGAGGTATAGAATGCTTGTAGATGTATACATAGTAGAGGAGTTAGATTTAATTGATGATTGGATTGAAAAGATAGCAGATAGTAGTAAAGTAATTGAAACATTATATGTAGAGATCCATCAACTCAAGGACCAAGCCCAAGAGTAGATTTTGCAAGCAGAGAAACATTATAGTGATGCATGTCTTTATATTTTTGAAGATGATGCACAGGAGAAGTTAGTACTAGTTGAGGTAGTAGTGCAAAGGTTTAGGAATATTTTTGATGAGATTTCCAATGATGAATATATCTGACAGGCATTTAGAATAGAAGAAGCCTTGCTAGAGTTGGATACCAAACTTGAGGATTTTGTTGAGACCCGTATTGAAGTAGACAACTACAGAAAAAAGGTCAAGGATAAGTATGATGCCTTAGATTTACTAGATGAGGAAAAAATCACTGAGATTATTAAGAAATTTAGAGGCAAGCATCCAAACATAGCTATGGTATGAAGGGAAACAAAACCTTGAAGCCAAAATTTCAATTTTGACACTCAGTAAAATTTTCAATTTTGGACCTTCAAGGTGCATTGTTGCACTAGGTGCATTGGTGTGCTTTTTTTCAAAAAGTGTTGGAAGATTTTTTGGAGAAGTCAGAGGTGCATAGGTGTGCTGGTGTACTTCTTCTGAGGTGTGCTTTTGTAGAGGCGTGCTGATAGTTAACTACTAGTTCCAAAATTAGAGCTTTTCATGCATTGGAAATGCATTCTAATAGTAGTTTAACTCCGATAGATGCCCAGTGAAGGATCAAATTATATTTTTGACACTTCCAGACACTTCTACTTTGACGAAAGTTTTTCTTCTTCTTCTTATCTCATAATTTCTTTGTTCTATGACATGTAAAGGCTCATGCATCCAATTAATGAATATAAAAATGGATGGAGTCCTACTAATCATCAGTTAGATTGTTAGTTTGTTTTATTAATTTAAAAAGCATATTATTGCATGAAGATATCTCTCACTCTCAACATAAATTGAGGAGATGATTTCTTATAAATATAGGATTGTAATATGTAATCAGGGACTCTATTATTTTGTAACAATATTATGCTTTTGGTGCTCACATTTGAAGTGTAGTGATTCTTGCCTAAATGTGTCATTATTTTGTGAATTTATGTTCATGGAATAGTGATTAAGCCAAAAGTTTATTGCTTTGTTTCTAGTTGTACAATCTTTTAATTCTGATGTTTGCTATGGTTTGACGAATTCTGCTGACGTATCTAGCTCGAGAAGAAATCACCAAATTATGCTTGCATAACTCCTTATCTCACATGAGCAAACTTTCTATGGCATTGAAATTTGATAAAGGGTGAAACATCATATGGTTATTAAGTTTTCCATCAATGATTGCATCAGTGGAATCAAGGAAGCACTACTCCTTTTTTCATTGGTTACCCACCAATTTCTCTGAAAGCTTAACTCAAAGATACGTAATTTATGTAGCTTATGTCCATTAGGATTTTACCTTCATGTTATTTGCTTTAAAGTTCTTGTTATTTGGTTTACTAACCCCTTGTTAAATTAGGAATTCATATTGGTTGCATTATTAGATTGCATTCATTGGAAAACATAAAAAATACAAAAACATAGTTCTTTTTCATGTGTTTTATTTTGAAGTAGCAAAAAAATTCTACACCTCATTTGAAATCATTCAAACTAGAAAAGGCCTCCTTCTGAAAAAAAACATTTATCTTCAACTGAGCAGATTCCAATAGGTCGTAAGATCACTTGGAACCTTGGAATTGATTCACAAGATTGAATTTTCAAGAGAGGAGTTCAAAAGAATTCCTACCATTTAGAATTGTACATAATGATAGCTTAATAGGTCCTAGCAAAGTTGAATCTAATTTGAAGATTGAAAATGTAGATCTAAGAGAATGTTTTCCAAAGAAAACATCTGGGTTTGAAACATTGAAACAAGATCATGAAGAACTTCACAAGTGCAATACTATTGTGAAAGGTGAATTAACTTAGTGCAAGCAACAACTTGAGAAGCTTTCTTATAGAAGAGAAAATTTTGATGATTCAATGTCAATATAGAGACCTACATATGATAAGACTGGTCTTGGTTATCTAATTAACATGTTTGCAAAGAAACCTGAGATTAGATTAGATCCAAAAGAAAAAGAAAAATCGGATGATAAGATTGAATCCAGTAAATCTTTTGATTAATCCAAAGAAGTTGGACAAGACAAGGAAGTTGAAATTTCAAGGATGAACCAAAGCAAGTGGAATCTCCTAAGGAAACTAGGTATGAATTTCGAGGAAAGTTCTTTTTATGTAATGAAATAGATCATATGAAAAGAGATTGTACTAATAAATCATTTAATCATGTTAAGGACTTTTATTGTCATATTAAGGACTTTTATTGTCATAATTGTCATGGTATGGATCATAATGAAATTGATTGTAGGAAAACTAAGTATGATAATGATAGAAGAAATAGTAGAATGTCTAGAAATACTAAACTTGTGGATAGAAGATCTTATGAAGGAAAAAGATAGATCATGTGTTATAAGTGTAATAACTTAGGAAACATTTCTTGGAATTGCCATGCACCTAATGATCAGCAGAATCCTAGAAGTAGAGCACTAGTATGTTAGTTATGCAAAAACTTTAGATACACAACAAGGTACTATAGAATGGATAGAAACTTTAGAGATAGAAGGAACAATGGAAGAAACTTTGGTAACAAAAGGAATGATGGAAAGAACATCAGAAATGATAGAAGGAACCATGAAAGAAAATTTGAAACTAATAGAGACAATGAGGAACCAAGAAACATTGTTAATGAACTTAATAAGGCATTTGTAAAAGGAATAGATATCTCAAATTAAAAGCTAGATAATAACAAGATAGGAAGATCAAAGTCAATTTTTGAGGTTGATTTAATTAAGTTGAATTAAGCTTGTTCACAACATCAAAATTTGAAAACTTCATTCAAAGATGGAACTAGAGGTAGTGAAGTTGGGAAAAGGTGTATCAAGATAAGTTTAGAGGGTACCTAAGCTAGCTTGTAATTTGGATCTCATCTAAGAAAGTTATAAGGAATTCTGAGTTACGGGTATTATTAAAAAAGGTCAAATCTATAACAGAAGATGAAAAGTATGTTTTTATAGAGAATTTTGTGATGCAAAGTTTAGTAGATTTTTTTCGTGATGGAAACTAGCTATGGAAAAAATTGGGTGACATCTGAAGATTGGATAGATAATCTTGAGCAGTTATTTGATTATAAAAAGTAATTGATAGTTTTTTCGTGTTTGCAAAGTATGCAATTAATGAAAGTTCAAGTTGATGGAATAAATGGAGTACATAATTTATTTTCACTTCATTGGGAATTCATCTAAAGCAAAGAGAACTTAGAAGAAATTTGTTAGAGTGATTTTGAAGCAAACTCTATTTCTAGAAAGAAGTATTTTATCATTTTTCCACAACTTTGTTTGGTAAAATTTTATAATTGAGAGAATCATGTATATGTCAATAGTGCACAATGTTGAGAATGAAGATATACCAGAGTTGAAGGTTGTTTCTATAAAATCTACTAAAGGAAACTCTAATTCAATGTTGTCTATCACTCTAAACAACGTAGTATATCTTGAAGATGTAAGAAGTTATCTAAATGGTAAGTTTTTGTTTACTAGGATATGGAATTGTTTTTCAACCATGACATGACTATGAAGACTAGATTTGAACATCTAAGGGAACTAGACCTATTTAAATATCACTTCTACCATGAATTAGACATAGATGAATGGACACAAATCATGCAAGATAATGTAATTGACATTTATGTCAACCTTATTCATGAGAAAACTAGTCTTACTAAACAAGGTAGTGTACCTATAGGTGAGAAATGGTAAAAAAGAAGGATGAGATTTATGCTAAAACAATGTATAAGGGAAAGGCTATGGTGATGAGCACCATCAAGCAAGATGGTGTAAGATTTTTGAGTAGAATCATTTCCTATTCTATTTGTGCAAGCTCAAAGATTGTTGAACTTTCAGTGGGATTCATCTACACACCTTATAAGTTATGCGTAGAGAAGGAACAAGTGAATCTTAGTGAAATTTGAAGAAAATAACTCTTAGAAAACCTAGAAAAGATCAAGAGGACAAAGAATGGTGTGTTTAGATTCCAGCCATTGATCAATCATAGATTCTTTCATGTACTTAAAGGATTTCCTTCCTTATCAATTATAGACATAATGAGTAGTGATGGATGTACAAAGGAAATGATTATAGAATTATGTAGAAGGAATCTTGAAGATAAAATATTGGATAGTTGCAACCTAATAATGAGAATATTTTAGAATGAAATGAAACAAAGATTTAGAATTGCACCTGCAATTGTAGACAAATTTAAGGAAGATATTTGCATTTTGGTTGATATAGATTATACCTATATTCAAGTAGTGGAACCTCAAGAAACATTTCTTGATCCATTAAGGTATGAACTAAATGATGATATAGCATTTGGTTAAATTGATATATTTTTGAATTCAGATAAAGATAAAGAATAATATAAATTTGGCACCTATGATGAGATCACATGGTCATCTCATCAAGCAACTTTGGTGAAGGCATCACGCAAAAGGTAGAGTCTATAATGAAGCAAGGAATATTGAATATTCAACCTTTTTCAGTATCTATTGCAGAGACATCTTTAGAACAAAACATTCCATATGGAGAAGTGTTAGATGTGTAGCCTAGTGAACCTAAGAGAAATTTTGAAAGATTGGTGGAAGTAGTAACTACTAAAACAAAGATAGTAAAACAAAAAGCCACGAGACCAGGAAAAAGATAGAAAACATTGTTGACAATTGTTGAGTCCAACAATGAAGAGGAAGAAGAAGAAGATATTAAGAAAGTAGAGAAAGTGACTCCATCCAAGCAATCACAAGGAAAAGCTCGGCAACCATGGAATCCAAAGATAGATAAAATCAACACAACTATTGCTAATGAAGGTAACTTTGTTTAGATGAACAAGTTCTATGGCTTGTATAACAATTTTGAGAAGGATTAGATTGATATATCTACTATGAGATATAGAAAACAATCTAAAATTGAAGGATCTTTAGAGCATAATTAACCAAAAATTCAATGAACGACTCATTCAAAAGAAGGCTTCTGCAAGGGAAGAAGATCTAGAGCTTTAGAAGTCTATGCTTAGAACTGTTTGCAAGATTGACAGCGAAGAAGAGATTAAAATATTGTTGAATAGCCTTGCACCATATTTAAGAAACAAATTAAGACCATTTCTATTTATGCTTGCTAAAATAGATAAAATAAGAAGTGAGACTATGACAACAATTAGTCAAATGTTGGTAGAGTCAAAGGAAACATCTCCTCCAACACCTAGAACCTTGGAAGTGTCAGTGAGTAATGACACTATGCAAATTGATCAAACCAATGTTACCATTAACATTGATGATACCAAATCATTTAAGAGTTCCAAACTTAATGAACTAGATACTAAGGATATTGAGGATAAATTGAGACAAACTGAAGAAGAGAAGAGGCTACTTGAAGAAAGGAATAGGAAAATAGAGGAGGCCAAGTAGAAATTCCTTGAGGAACAAAAGAAAAGAAAGGAAGAGGAGGAAAATAGGAGAATTGTAGAAGAAGAAATGAGAAAGAAAATAGAGGAAGATGAGAAGAAACCTAGATTGGAAGAGAAGTGAGAAAAGGAAAGAGAGGAAAGAGAAAAGAAAGAAGAAGAAGAGAGAAGAGAAAAAGAAGCAACTAAGAAACAAAGAGAGGATGATACTAAGCCATCTAGTTCATCCACTCTGCTCTCTCTTGCCAATTTAGCTACTGATGATGATGATCAAACAAATTTGATCTCATCCTTGACAAAGCTTATTGAAAAACATAGGAAAGTGAAGAGCCTACAGAGAACTATAATGGAAGTTACTAACAAATTGCACAATATTTTGGATGTACAACACACTGAATCAGATCCTGAATGGAGGACACAAGTAGTGTTGAAATCATTTGATAAAGAGTTTACAATTTTTTTGAAGAAAAGACACAAATTTCCCATGATGCTAACTTGTTTAGCACCATCTATCAAAACATTAAGAATGACTTGGTTAATCTTAATATTTGTATCAAGAAACTTCAAAAATGCCAACACGATGAGAAAATTTTGTTTGTCAAGTGTACCTTATCATACAAATTGACTAAAGACATTGACAGTCAAATAGAAGGTAAGATGAGTGAGCTAGAGGCTCTATCTAGCCAAATCTAGCATCCATCTTGCAAAGTAGATGATTTTGAAGGATAATTGGTCAATATTCATAGTAATATCAAAAAATTGGAACTTCAAAAGGAACAAATTTTGAAGAGGATATCAAATTTCAGAGAATCTATTGCTTTGAAATTATCTTTTGTTGAGAATTAGTTGGAAGAATGTGTCAAGGCCAAGGACACATATTCTAACATTTTGTATTCAAATCTTAATGTAGTTGAGATTGCATCATATGCTTTATGTGCAATTCTCACCTTAACTAAATCCACCAAGGAAACATGGACTAGTGGCATGGATAGTCTAAAGGAAAATTTTGATGATTGCATGAAGATCATATCAACATAAGGAAGGATAACATTATTGGACAAAATTATGACATTTTAACCTTTCTCATTAATGTCAAAAGGGGAGTAGTTACATAAAATTGGGAGTAGTAAATTGGAAGTGGTTGCAAAAAATTGTAAAGCATATTGTAAGGGGGAGCATATGTAAAGTTGGACAAATTGTAATAGATGTAATGGTAGATGTTTATTTATTTTTGGTATGTTAAGTTTTTGTCACTTAGCCAATTTTTCCTATTTTGTTGCCATCAATTCCAAAGGGGGAGATTTTTGACAATTGGCCAATATTGATATGTAATTGTTGTCATTTATGGCAACACATGATGTACATGCTTACAAGAAACCTCAGAAATAAATATTCTTAGTGTTTGTAATCAGAAAATTGTCTAAGTATAGAATTTGTTTTATAACAGTGTATTGTTTTGTTTATAACTTGTTGCTAACATCATATTATGACTAGTGAAGTTAGTTGGAGATAGTATACATGTTGATGATGATGTGTATAAACTTAGAAGTTAGTATAGACTGTATGGATTAGAGATAATCATGTTTGGAGTGAAACAAGGCAACAGAATTGAAGGAAATGATTATTTTGTTTACAAGATAATTACTTGCCCTAATAGAACTGACATCCTAGATGTTTAGTCTAAGTTGGAGAAGTAGATTATGGTCTTAGTTGTCCTCGAAAAAATTTGTGTAAAGGCATGATATTCATGCAAAGGACATCTTGCGATAAGAAGTGGAAGTAAAAGTGATTACAAGTGTTATCTTGTAATTGTGATTACATGTGAAATTTTGTGAAAGCAATACATGTGAAGTTTTATATGAGCTATTTTGTGATCCAAGATTGAGCTAAAGATTAGAGATTAGTAAAGGAAGAAGTTATAGTACCTATATTCTAGAAGTATAATTACTCATTTGGGAAGTGAGCTCTTCTTGTAATTGGAAGTGCATGTTTGGGCAGTGGGCTCATCTTCCATTTACTGTACCACAACTCCTAATAGGGTTGGAATCTCCTAATAGGGATTCAAAGTCTCCTAACAAGGACTCCTTATACTAAATTTTCTCATTGAATCCTAATAGTGTACATCCTCTAACAAGGAACATAAATATATCAGTATATTATCTAGTCGGTGTCATCCCCACCAAGGTTTTCCCTTGGCCAAGGTTTCCCTAGTTAAAACAATATCGTGTTATGATTTATCTTTGTGCATTGTTACTATTAACATATAGCATTACTTTATTACTTTGTTATGTAATGTTTAAAGTAAGAAATAATATCCAGGTGGTGACTAAAGTTTGTAGATTACTGATTCACCCCCCTCTCAGTATTCCATATTTCTAACAAGTAGGAGTGGTAGTTTGCTTTCTTTTTCTTTTTTGAATGCTAGGTTGGACTTTAATATTAATGCCATGGTTTATGATTCCCTATTTAGGGCAACTTGAGCTGTGCTAGCCAACAATCTATTTTTGTGTTCATAGTTTTTGAAAGGAATCAACAATCTATTTTTCTATCAAATGGAAAAAGTTATATAAGGTAAAGCCTAATATAAGATATTTAAAGGATAATGCTAGTAGTTTTTGAAAGGAATCAACAATCTATTTTTCTATCAAATAGAAAATGTTATATAAGGTAAAAGATAATATAAGTTATATTTAAAGGGTAAAGGGTAGACACCTTTTTAAAAATGGTATTCTTGTCAAGCCATCAATTTTTTTAAATATTTCCTATTAAATATGTGTACAAACAACTCATTTTCATGTCCTTAGCCCACTATTTCAATGTCAAGTGGTATTACAAGCTTATTAAATAAGATGACACATGCCAAGTTAAAACTATTTGGTCTAGAAGTCCAAAGTGGATGCTGTCATCCAATTCTTAGCCCAAAATACTTTAAATCCCCATTGACAATAGACTTTCATTTAGCACATCTACATCATTATGCCACTTTACAAAAAAAAATGAAACTATTTGATGGAACAAAGAGGCAAAGGAAAATAAAGAAAATTAATAGATCTATGAATAAATCTGAACAAGTTAAAGAAATTATGAGATAGCAAATGAAGATGGTGGTAATCTTGTAATTTATTCTTTGCCATGCACAATGTCACAGAAAATGAAGATTTGGATTAGGCTTCTATACTTTCTCCATGTTTGTAGTTGTTGTGCTAATATCTTAGTGCCTTCACATCCACAACTTTGATACTACACTTTTATTGATTTGATTTATGTTTTTAGTTATTTATTTGGAACCATATGTTGTATGATAAGTAGTTTTGATTGTATATATCTCAATTCTTCTAGTTTATTGCTGAGTGCATCTACCATAGTTAATCTTCATGTAAGAGCAACCATGCTAAGTGTTATGAATTGTTAATCAATGAATTTTTAAATTTTTTTTATAAATTTAATTTTACTCTATAATTAAAGAAACCCACACTCTAGAAGGCTGAAGATATTTGGAGAGTTATAGTAATAAAGTGTATAGCAGGAATTAGTCTAGTTTATAGTAGCAATGTGTAGGGTTAAATGATTCAAGTGTATTAATATTTTTTCTTTCTTTCTTCTTTACTTGATAATCATTTAGGGTAAAACAAGTAATATTCAATAACAAATATAAAAAATAATGATACAACATCAAGTTAATGTGTGGAAATTGTTAGTATGTGCCTTTTAGTTTAGAAATCAAAAGGATAATATTGTTGGGTATTAAATGAAAAATAATTGTAAAAGTTGAAACAAAAAATTAAAATAATTTTTTAATAAATTTGATAGTAATAGTTGGTGAACAAAATAATGAAAATATTTTTAATTTAGACATTTAGAAAATATATAGTTATACTAATAAAAATCTTAATTTTAGAAAAATAAAAATTAAGTATGTTCTAATTCATTCAAATAAATTTATAATCACTAACTAATAAATATTACTTACCTAAGAGTTGTAATAACTAATTACTAAATAAAAAATAAAAAAAATAAAAATAAAAATGTATATATTTCATTGAATTTATTTTCCATTGAAAAGTAGATTGAATTTTTAATGAACATAATTAAAATAAATAGAATAAATGATATGTGAACTAATTAATTTTTGGATTTCATTGAAGTTCTTTTCCATTGAAAAGTTCATTGAATTTATAATGGATACAATTAAAATAAATATAACAAATGCTGTATGAACTAATTAAAGATAATGTATGTTAAATGAATAATGGACTCTTTGAATCTATTATAAACTAAACAATGATCATTATTCTAATAAGATAAATTGTGTTACATATAAATTTTATAAATAAATAATAAAATAAAATATTTATATTTATATTTATATTAGAGTTTCACAAATATTTATACTCTCACAATTCTTAGAATTGTATCATTCTTTTGTATATAGATTTACAAATGTTAAAAATAGAATATTGTCATCTAATATTTACACAATATCTAAGAAAGTATAAATATTATAATTACATTAATATGCAATAAATTTTAATAGTTTAATCTAATATATAAGGGGATTATCAGGAAAAGAAAAAATGCCATTACATCGAAATGTACAAAAAAGGAGACCCACCCCTCAACAAGAGTATCACGATATCCACAAATCACAAAGTCCTATGCATAGATACAAAATAAATATCTAAGAGACTAATGCTAGAAATCATCATGGGTGTCCACCCAGGCAATCCACCCCATAGCTCCCTCCATCCACACAATGTTTTTCTTCTCTTCTATCTATGCAAGCATAAGGATTTGGTTTTTTTGGACTTTTCATTTTTCTTAACCTTCTTGACAATTCTCTTGAACATCTATAGGTTATACGTATTCATTCTCCATTCATAGTCATCCATCATTTCAAAGATGAAGAACCTTTTGAGCTTTTCATTATCCATCAACATTGTGGTATGAACCTACAAGAAGATTTTAAAATAAGTGAGTTTTTGAAAAAATAAATCAATAAGAGATCTAGGGTTGTTTTGATACCTTTCGTCAGTTCTACATTTCCAAATCTACCATACAATATTAGAAGAGAGAATGATCCAAAAATATTAGTATCTTATTTTAGCCCATCAATATGCCTAGTAATAATTTCAAGAATATTAACATTCATAGGATAAGAGATACCATACATGTGGCAAATTTCTTTAACAAAAATATAGTCAAAGAGAATGTGTCTTCTAGTTTTAGGTAGTCTACATAAGTTATAGTAATTAGCAACAAAGTTGTCTTTTCTAATTGGGAATCTATCAAGAAACAACAACCATTTAAAACATTTTATTTTAGGTTAAATAGAATCTTTCCACAATATACTAAAATTATTTTTCGATGAGAAAATATCTAAAGAGGAGTACTAAACAAAATTGACATGGTCAATGATGGCATCATTATACATCCAATTGCTTTATATATGCTTTTATCTTTGATTTTGGATAAAATGGTCCCATCAGGCCATTTACAATTTAAGTATCTATGAGAGTCCACATGATAGGTAGTGGGTAAGTCCTTTGGTAGCTTTAAGAATCATATTATAAGTTTTTTTCTAGGAGGCTAGGATATCAAAATTGATTCTAAGTTCATTCTAGCTAATTAATTTATCATGCTCAAAGAGGTCAACCAATTGAGAGATGCTCAAATTAGACTAGTATCTAATAGAGCAACCTTGGGGGAGGGTGAGAGGTTTTTCAATGAGGTGTAAGCTCCACCAAATGGATCTTTCACCATAATGTTGATTATCATCATGGGAGTCCTTGTTAATAAAAATTTTCTTGACATAATTCCAAGCTTTCCATATGGATCTAAAGATAGTTGATCCTTGTAAAGTAATAGGAAAGTTCCCAATAATCATATCATTAAAAGGAAGATTCTTCCAAGATTTAGCATTTTTGGGGAATCTCATTTCTATATAGTTCCTAAGAAGGATCTTCCATGGATCATTACCATCTATAGAGTGGAAAGTCCATTTGGTAGCAAGGGAAATCCCTTGGAGTTAAGATCCTTCAAGCCCAAGAAACTAAGGAGCTTATCAGTGTAGCACCAATCCCACTTAACATCATGCATCTTTCTATTTCATTTACCATTAGACAAAAGGAAGTTTCTGCCTACTTTTTGGATTTAAAAGATTAATAAATTACTAAACATCTAGGCTAAGGAATAGTATATATTATAGGAAGAGAGAATATTTTTGCAGACTTTTACTTTGCCAACCAAGAATAAAGATCAATTGTGCCACTTATCCAATTTATTAGTGATTTTATCTTTAACCTAGGACAACATATCATTTAAGGAGAGATCAATAGAAAAGAGTATGCCTATATATCTCACAATTTTATGAGGACCTCCCCATTAAAAATCATAATTTTAAAACCAATCAGGGGGTTATTGATCCCATCCAAGACATATAGATTTGGTATGGAATAAATAAGCACCAAAGACATTTCAAAAGAAACTAAGCATGTTTTGCAGAGCTTCAAAATTGTTAGCAATGACTTGAAAGAAAAATTGTAATATCATTAGCAGATTGGTAGTTTATAAGTTCATCATCATTATATAGAGATATGCCCCTAACAAAAGGTTAGATAAAGTTATCTTTAAGAATGTAATATAGAGCATTAGAGGCAATAACAAAGAGGGAAGGGGCCAAGGGGCAACCTTTCCTAATGGATCTACCAAGGGGGAAGGAGTCAAAAAGGGAGCCATTAACATCAGCCTTGGAAAAATCATCTTTGGGCAACATATTAATAGAATTGTAAATAACTTTAGGAAATCCAAAGGCCTCACGCATAATGGAGATAAAGCTCCATTCCACTTTGTCATAGGTGTTCTTGAAGTCCAAAAGAAATAGGGAAGCTTTTTGCTAAGAGTAATTGGCCCAATTCATGGCTTCCCATTTGGTAAAAAAATTCTCAAGTGTATATCTTCCTTTAATGAAGCCAATTTGGGTTGAACAAACAAATTTGGGAAGGATATTCTCAAGTCTTAGGGCCAAGATTTTGGCAAATATTTTATAGGAGACATTAAGAAGAGTGATAGGTCTCAAATTTTTAATGAGATCCTTGTCCCCATCCTTAGGAATCAATTTGATAATATCTCTCTTGATTGGGCTACCTAGGGAACCTCTAGATAAGGCTCCCAAGTAAATTTCTTGAAGATCTTTGCATATCCAACTAATAATAATCTTGTAAAACTCCACAAGAAGCCCATCAAACCCAAGTACATTGTCATTATTAAGGGAGTTAGTAGCTTTTTCAATTTCTTTCAAGGAGATATCTTTAGACAGTAGGTTAGCATCAATATTGGATATCCTATTAGGGATAAGAGATTTTCACTAATTTATAAGGAAATTAGCCTCCTTTGAATCCTCTGAGGTGATGAGTTTTTGGTAAAATTCAGCAAAGGCCTCTTTGATGTTGTCAGACTACAAAATTTGGGGTCAAATTATGATGACAATTTGTGATGATAATTTGTTATGATAATTTGTGAGAACAGTGTAATTTGTGGTCATTTTCATGTTTTTTTTTTTGCAATTTTTTCTGACAATGACACAATACCAATGTTGGCATTATAATTGCAATCCCCTCATGAGCATAAAACAAAAAAAAGGAAACACGACAATCATTTTCCATTTGTTTTGATTTTGGAGAGAGTTGCACATGAAAGAGGTGGAGAGGTATGAATGTTGTCATAGTGCCCTTGTGATTGATGCCTTTGGTTGTTGTACCCTTGTGATCTTTGCATTTCATTTCCATGCCCTTGCTTTGTGATTTCATTGTCGTGTCATGCCCTTTCTTTGTGATTTCATTGTCATATAATGCCCTTGTTCTACAATTTCATTGTTGTGTCATGCCCTTGTGATCTACATGACCTTGCTCTGCTATTTTCTTCTAGGGCAAGAAGAGGTACTTATGAAAATGTTCTATTCCTTTCCTTCTATACATGTATGTCATTATATTCCTTCTAAACATGTATCTCTTTATATGTTTAGAGACATCTTTTTTAAGATGCTTATTACATATTATCTACACAACATAAAAATGATCCAGCTGCATACATATTTCAAAATTCAAATAATAAATTAATAAAACTCACTCAACCCATGCTAAGTGACTTTCCTCGAGATCTTACACAAAAGTAATGCAAACTAGGAAAAATGGGCAGAGTTCATAAGAAATTTTACAAAAGCATATCATAGTAGATATCTTTATATATTTAGAGAGAATTTTTTAAGGTGCTTATTACATAATATCTACACAATAGAAAAAATGATCTAGCTACATACATATTCCAAAATCCAAATAATAAAACAATAAAGCTCACTCAACCCATACTAAGTGACTTACCTCAAGATCCTGCACAAAAATAATGCTAACCACAAAAAAAAAGGCAGAATTTGCAAAAAAAATTACAAAAACATATCATAGCAGATATTACAAAATGCATAGAATACTAAGAATGATTTTTTTAGTATAAAAACTCTTCCTATTTTGTTAAACAAAAAAATAAATAGAGTTGAAAGCATGGCTATGGAATATTAGTTCAATTTTATCAACCCTAGACTCTTTTCTTAGCTCCACCAAACACTAGGTGATCAATTTGGGGTATGGATGAGTTTTTACTCTCTAGCTTATTGATGTTAATCAAGAAACACATTCACTCCAATAGTTTCATTTGTAATCATAAAAACTAAATTCCACCATTAATAAAAAGAATTGCAATGATCTCAATGCTAAATGTAATTGATTCTTGAAAGGCATGTGGGAATTAAATATGTTTGTTGATTTAATTAAAGAAGAAATATAATATACCTAGCTAACATCCAGGACAAGATAAGGCTTCGAGTGCTCATGGGTTGAGCACCATAACCCAAATTCTTATATGATTATCTAAAATAGAGAGATCTAATGCTAGCAATTTTTTAATTGGGTGTGCATGAATATCCATTGGATCTATGAGAAACAATTATATGAGTTGTTTGTGCTTGTCTTGATACTACTTGGATAGAAAATATGGTATGCCCAATTCAAGGGGATTACTTCCCAAATTAAAAAAAGAAAAAGGTTATTGATTAAAAAAAAAATTGTATAGTAAAAACAAGGTTATTGATTTTGGTGTGGACTAACAAAATACACAGAATAATATTACATTGTAAATAGGGTTGTATTTGATATTATGTTTAATTTATAATTATAGTTAGATACTATACGACTCCCTATTTGAATTTTGTTCTCTTTATTCTTTGCTGAAATTTTATATACCAAGAT
Organism: Cupressus sempervirens; assembly: GCA_028749045.1. Taxonomy (NCBI): domain Eukaryota; kingdom Viridiplantae; phylum Streptophyta; class Pinopsida; order Cupressales; family Cupressaceae; genus Cupressus; species Cupressus sempervirens. Next base: position 70,952,277 of record CM053787.1, read on the forward strand.
CTTACTTTGTGCATACTTTGATTGTTCTAAGCATATGATGATTAGTTGGTTTAGTATTTCATTAAATAGCATCGAACACATAAGTTATTTATTTAATTGAACTCTTTTTTGAGTTCTTTATTCATATGTTTGCAACCTCTTTCCTTCGTGTTATCCTAAGATGATATGGGTTTTTCTATGCATTATAAAAACACGAAGAAAGAAATTGAAAATCTATTACAAAATATATAACAATAGAGAAACAATACAACTAGGAGAGGCAAGGATTTAGGTTACTTGAATATGGAGAAATAAGTTTTCCAACTATTGTCAACTAGTAGGACCAAATATAGTTCTTCAAGGTGATAATATTGCATATGCAGATGCATCACTTGCATGCCAAGCATGAAGTGCATTACCTAACTTATAACAAATGGTTGGATATAAAGGCTCCATAGGTTGGCCCAACAATGAAAGCCAAGGATGTAACCATGCATGTATTGGAATAGTCTCCCTATGAGGATCCCAAGTATCCATTGTTGTTGTTAATTTGGGCATTACTATATGATCCAAAATTTTATGAAGTACTAAATTTGATAGTAACTTCTCCCATCTCTCTAGAAAATGCAGCATAGGTTCAGGGTCCCTTGGCTCCTAGGAATTTGTAACTATTCTCACTACTAGAAGAATGACTTTAGTGAAGAGTGGAGTGAAAGGAGTTGAAGAAGAAAGTTCTACTTCTATGTAAATGCCATAATCATGAGGCTCACTCCCTTGCAAAAGCCTCTACCACAATGACATTACCTATAAACCATGAAAAGGATATTGAAGTGGTTTCCAACCTTGAAACACTCTTATAAGCAATGCCAAAGAAAATTTATATGTAATACATCAAAACTTCCAAGGCGATCATGAAATATCCTAATATATTAATATCTTTAATGCAATAAATTGGAGGGTAAGAATCTTTTGAGAAGTGTGGTTTCTTTAAAGATCTCATACACTCAAACTTTGAAAGGAGAAAGTAGATAAAGAGCATACACAAAAACCAACAAAATGTTTCAAATAGACAAATCTAAGAAACCAACATTTAACATATTAGGATATATTGGTTTAAGAAAATGCAGATGCTATTTCCAAGGTGATCATGATAGAACAAGAAAGAATGTAATTCCTATTATAGTTTGGTCAAACAAAGATGAAGCTTTGACACAATAATGACTCATGTTTAATACCATTCAATCACACATAGATAAACCTATAGATGGCTAAGTTGAAGGAAAAAATAATTTGATTGAAATATGAACTAATGAGGAATCATGTGAGCAACTCCTTGAATATTCAAGAAAACAAGAAGAATAAAGAGGAAGGGGATAGAGGAAAAGTGGCACAGGTCTTTGTTTGATCCTCGATATCTTTCAACTTCACATTATGTTGTAACTCTGGCATAGGTGTTTGATCCTTGATAGCTTTCATTTTAATATTTAAGTTTTCAAGATTGGTCAACATCCTAACTTGTGGACCTCTCATGTCAAGGACTTTCTATACTATTTCAACACCATGTTCTTGCTTCTGAGCTAATAGTTCTTCAAGTGCATTTTCTTGTAAAACATTAGTTTTGTAAAAATTTCTACTCTGTTTCACCACCAAATATTTCTTTAAAAACCTTATGTGAAGATATAAATATTAAGTACAACCAACTTAATAAGGGTACATGAATAAGTTATTCCTATGAAGAAAGATCATGTCAGACTATACAAGGGAGTTTGACCAAAATAGGGAGACAATCTCTATATTTTTTTCTAACTTTCAAAGACCAAGCAATGACAAATGTCATTGTCCTTGTAAGCATTGTAACAAATTAAAGCTAAGAAGAATGAAAATCAAAACAACTAAGAGATATTGTTGGGAGAATGGTTACACTAAAGGGGTGTTTTATTATAATCAATTGGTAAGTTGTTTGTTATATTATTTTCACAAATAATATACTTATGGACCATAGAATGGGGGTTTGATTATCATATTTTTATATAGGTCAATCTCCCCAAGGTAGTACGTGATATGGACCAACACATCTTGGAGGAACACAAAGGTGTGTATATGGAGGAATATGGAGGTGTGAATTTGGAGGAACATGGATGTGTGAGTATTGAAGGAGAAGATCATGATCCCATGGAAGATGATGATCATGCACCAGAAAATGCATTTCAAGATGATGGTACAAATACATTGAAACACATTTGGTACTGGTGTTACTACTACTGTTGTTGTTGCTATTTTTGTTGATGATGATGATTATGATGAGGATGACATTGAGGCCATCCATGATATACCTCTAATTGAGAAGCCAAAAATGACCCTTTATGAATGATCCAAATCAAATTTTCTCCCTCTTGTATTGTTGTTGGTGAATGTAACTATTATGAATGGTTTATCAAACATAACAATGTCATGTATGCTAAGGTTTGTAATATATGTCATTAGAGTCTATAAAAGGTGAAATATGTATGATTAAAATTGTTTATACTAATGACTAATATTTTTTGTTGTAGATTGATAGGTGACTACTTGTTACCACCATCAAATGTTATCCCTCACTCATTCCAATAATTATGTGCTACTATGAAACATATTGGAATGTGTATGCACCCTAGAATGGTCACTTAGACTATGGGCCCCATTATTCAATTTATCAAATTTCCTAAATCAATGGTTTGCAATATTTTATTAAATTAATTCAAATCAATTTCTTTTATGAAATTATTTAATTCAATTATTTCAACATTTCCTAAGGTTTCATCATTTTATCCTAAGTCTTATTTAATTAAAAGAAAACCTCTCTTTTAATTGAATAATTAGTCCACATTTAATTAAATAAGAGAAAAACCCCTCTTTTAATTTAATTAAATATTTCCTATTTAATTAAAAGAACTTGCTCCCTTTTAAAAATGCTCAAAGCCATACCTAAAGTGATCATGTTAGAAGATAATAAAGCTTTAAACAAACCTATCTCCTTGGAAGAGGTTACATTGGCATTATTTAGAATGAACCCTAAAAAATCTCCTAGTCTAAATGGATTTCAAACCTTCTTTTATAAAAAATGTTGGGCATTATCATTGTTGACCTTTGGAAAGCAATTGAAGCATCAAGAAATGGTGGACTACTACTATCTAAAATCAACTACACCTTTCTCACCCTGATTCCCAAAAAAGAAGATGTAAAAAATCCCAGGGATTTCAGACCTATAGCTCTTTGCAATACTATCTATGAATTCCTATCTAAAATTTTAGCAAATAGACTTAAATTGATTCTTCACAAGCTTATATCAGAAGAACAAACTAGCTTTGTTCTAGGTAGATCGATCCTAGATGGTATTCTTATCATTCAAGAAACACTACATTCAACCAATAAGAATAAAGTGGCAAGCATGTTCATGAAACTGGATATTCAAAAATTATATGATATGGTTGATTGGAGGTTCTTATGCAAAACTTTAGAAGCCTTTGGTTTCTCACACCAATGGATTAATTTCATCTATCAGTGCATCTCTACAACAAAAATTTCAATCCTTATTAACGGGACCCCTAAAGGTTTCTTTGATACCTTGAGAGGTATTAGACAAGGAGACCCTCTATCACCATTCCTATATATTATTATGGCAGAGACTTTTGGGAGAGCAATTACCAAGGCTCACAATGAGGAGAAAATAAATATATTTCTATAACTGAAAATATCCCCAATATCACCCACCAACAATATGTAGATGATACCATTCTATCAAGGGAAAGTACTATGAAAGAGACCCTAAACATCAAGTCTATCATTCAACAGTACATGGAATCATTGAGTCAAAAAGTAAATGCTACAAAATCTGATTTTTTTTCATCAATACCAAACCTAAAATGGAAGTGTAGATCTGTAGCATCATGGGGTACAAAAGAGGTATGTTTCCTTGTAAGTACTTAGGAATCAAGTTAGAAAAAGGAATTAAATCTACTAAGGCATGGTAGAATACTCTAAATAGATTGGATACTAGGATATGAGGATGATAAGATAAATGGCTTACAAAAGATAGTAAAATAATCAAGATTAGATTCATGTTTTTTGCCTTCCCAACCTATCTGCTTTCCTGCCTTCCTTTATCTAAACATATTAATAAGAAGTTTGAGGTAAAACTTAGAAAATTCCTTTGGAATGATTGTGATAACTTAAAAAAATTGGATTTCATTATATGGGATAATATATGTAAGCCAAAGGAGTTAGGAGCTCAAGGTATTAAAAATTTAAATTGGCAAAATGAACCATTTGAGGCGAAACTCACCTAGGGCCTTTTTGCAAAAAGGAAAAATAATTGAGCTAAAATTATGTATAACAAGTGCCTAAATGCAGCTAAACCCTAGTCCATCTTTAGAATGAGGACCCTCCCAAATGGATCCAAAATTTGAAATTTTATAGTCAAAATTTGTGCCCTTATTTGCAAATATCTTACTTGGGATGTTGGAAAGGATGATAAAGCTTTTTACTAGAAAGATTTGTGGGATGGGTATCTGGTGCAAGGGCACCTTGAAACATAGGGACCTCACCTTTTCAATTTTTTGTGTTGTGCTCCAAGAGAGTTTTTTTAAGTAGGAATAAGGGTCATTGGACCTAAGTGTGATATCTACGGTGTAGGAAGTCAAAATATCCTAGGTAGAGTCACAAATGGCTTAAAAAGCAAGGTATACCTCACTATAGGGTAATGAGTAACCTAAGTGATGATTCATTAGCTTAAGGGAGGGTACCAAGCATGGAATTTCTAAGGGATAGCCTAAAAAAAAATTAGAAGTGTTAAAAAAAGGAAGCAAGAAAAATTGCAAAAGTTGCTCTTTTGCAATTTTGCAATTTTTGCAAAAATGTTGATTTTGCAAGAAATTGTGACTCTCCTTTTAAAAACATGAAAGATGCCAATTAAAGCCATAAGGATGGAGGTAAAGGACCTAGGAGAAGATACTAAAGACTTTCCAAACCCTAAAATTCCATAAGTGATTTTCATTTTGTACGGACAAGTGTTGTAGGATGACATTTTGAAGGCAAAACTATTGATTTTCGGTGTTTTAAGACATTTTTGGCATTGTTCTTGGTTTTTTTATCTAATGGAATCATAGATATGGTTAATTGGGATGTTTTTTATTTATGAATTTTTATTTGAAAGTTATTTCTTTCATAGTTATAAAAATCTTTCCGTTTTGGATAGTTTGTTGTCCTGTTTTCGGTAACTTGTAGAAATAATGGTGTAACTCACTATCCACCATTGGAATTGTATAGCTATTGGGAATAGTGAGTAAATTCAATGTAATATATTGTGACAAAATCATGGCAATAATTTTTAAGCTCTTGCCCTAGGTGAGCTAAAGCATGCTCGACTAGGGAATAGTGTTGTTACAGAGCTTGTTTCTTGTAGGATTGTGGAGATTTTTGTAGAATGCTTTTGGAGGTTGAAATAGGAGTGAGAGGAGGTTCATTGGGTGGAATTAAAAGCTTCCACCAATCCATTTATCCATCAATCAAGACCAAAAAATATTTTTCCCTTACAAACCCTCCATTTTAGCATTGGCATTGTATAGCCATTCCAAGGCCTAAAACCTAGAAATTATTAAAGTCGTCACCAAATAAGTGGAGGTCCATGAAGACACCTTGGAAGTTTAGTGGAAGAAAAGTGATAAAATCCCTATTTTGTAGGTGAGATAGGGCTAATTTGGGCTCTTCCTTGTAACCCTATTTTGAAGAAAAATGGTGAAATCAGGTAGAAACTTAACTGTAGAAAGATTTTTTAAGATGCCAAAGGAGTACATTGTAAGGTGTTAAGACTCCTTCCATGATCTTGCAAGTGGTTGAGAAGAATGGTCAAAAAGACCTAGTTTTTTTGAAGACTCTGAATGCTCTTCATCCAACATGAGACCCTAGCAGACAACAAGAAGTGGAAATTGTTCAAGACAGTGGAGTAGGGTTTTGAATTGGGGGGATATTTTCTTGAAAATGATCCTATAGGTACATGTGGTGGTCTAGCAAGACACCCTAACTCTCATAGGTAGACAAGAAGTAGGAATCAGTGATTGGTTCATCCCTACTTCTCCCCATCAAGTGGTATCAGAGCCTACAAAAGGTGTGGGAAAAGTAAGTGCAAAGCAAGGTGAATGTTGTCTCCTAGTGAATCCAATGGTTCCATAACAGTGGTGACCAATGTTGAATTATCCAATAAGGTAGAAGAATAAGAGAAGAAAGTAGAAGAGCAAGAGGAAGACAACAAGTCTTTGAGAGAAAGATTGGCACAACTTGAATAGTTGTTGAGCGAGGTCCAAGACATAGCTGATAAAGTCAAGGAAAAGATAGAGAAAAAAGAAGAGAAAAAATCCAAAGAGAAAGAGATTGAGTTGGAAGAAGAAACTCCAACACTAGACCTTGTTCTACTAGAAGAGCCTTTCTTGAAGGCAATAAATGCAAGAAATAGTAAAGCCTTGGAAGGCATTCATCTATTTAGTGGCAAGATGGATCCAGACCTCAGCATGGAATGGATTGAAGGAATGTAGAATCATTTTGAATGTGATGGTGTCTCTGATGCTCAAAAAGTCAAGGTGGCAAAATCAAGGTTAAGAGGTACTGCTCTAACTTGGTGGAAGTTTGTTCAAACAAAAGAGGAAAAAAGAAAGGAAAAGTCCCATTGTCACTTGGAAAGGAATGGTGGCTAAAATAAAGAAAGTTTACATTCCTAAAGATTATGAAATACAACTGCATAGGGGGAGATAAAATTTGAGGTAAAAAGGCGTGGATTTACACTCTTACATTGAAGAGTTACAAAAGCTATGCTTAAGATCCAAGGTGTTAGAAGATGAAAACATCAGATTGGTAGGATATTTGAATGGATGCAAGTGGTCTATCCAAAAAGACATGAGCCTTATCACTCCTAACATAGTCCACCAATGCTATTAGATGGCTTGAAAGGTGGTAGAGAAAGGAAAAATAAAGCAAGAGTATACCTAAAAGAATAAAGGAAGAGGTAAAGATGGTAGAGGACAAAGAGGAAGCTATGGAGGTAGGTGCAATGAACGAATATCCCAAGGTAAGTCCAAGATGATTGAACAAAGTGGAGAATCTAGTCAAAGAGGTGGTTCAAGTAGAGGTAGAGGCCAAAGTAGATCACTAGGAGGAGGGGGACCATCCTACTTTGCTACAATGAAATGTTACCATTGTCAGCAACTTGGGCATCATGCCTATAGGTTTCCTGAAAGGGGATCAATATCACAAGGAGAAAAGAAGATAGCCTACATCCGTGAAGATACTTCAAGTGTGAAGTCACCTAACATTTAGTTGGATTTTGAAAGTGGGGAGAACTTAATTATAAAGAGGATCTTGATCAAAGAACTAGTCAAAGGAGAGCCAAAGAAATGAAGATCACTCTTTAGGATTATATGTAAGATTATGGGAAAGGTATGCAAAGTTATCATAGACTTAGGGTCTACTAATAACATAATTTTAGAGGAAGCCATAGATAAACTCAAGATTCCAAAAATACCTCACAACACTCCCTATAAGGTCACTTCGCTAAACAAGGATCAATGTGTTTTGGTAAATGAGCAAGCATGGATTGAGTTCACCATAGGAGGATATTAAGACAAGATTCTATGAGATTTTTTACCCATGGGTGTTTTTTACCTGTTACTAGGTAGACCATGGCAGTTTTATAGGAAAGCCATATACAATGGTGAGTTCAACTCATACACCTTAAAGAAGGATGGGGTAAGTTATAAAATTCATTCATTACTAGAATCTAAAAACCAAGGAAGTGGACCTAATGTGCTGCTATTGAAGGGGAAATAATTCATGAAGACTCTTGATAAAGAAGAGGGAGTGGGTTATGCCATTATGGTGAAACCCAAGGAAGAAGGAGAAACTAAGAAGGAGATAATACCTAATGAGGTGCAATAGATTCTTGATGAATTTGAGGATATTATATCAAATGGGACACACCAATAGTACTACCACCTAAAAGAGAAATCAGCCATCAAATAGATTTGGTTCCAGGAGCATCTCTTTAAAAAAAAGAACTTTACAAGCTAACTCCTGAGAAAAATAGGGAAGTTGCAAAGCAAGTGCAAGAGTTGATGGATCAAGGGTTGATAAGGAAAAGCATCAGCCCATGTGTTGTGCCTACTATTTTGGCACCAAAGAAAGGAGTAATGTGGAGATTGTGCATAGATTCCAGATCCATAAACAAGATCACTATCTGGTATAGGTTTCCCATAGCTAGGATTGAGGACTTAATGGATTTCTTAGGAGGGGTTAATTACTACACCAAGATAGACCTTAAGAATGGTTATCATTAGATTAGAATAAAAGAGAGAGATGAATGGAAGACAACCTTTAAAACCATTGAAGGACTCTATGAATGACTAGTTATGCCATTTGGCCTCTCAAATTCTCTGAGTACATTCATGAGGCTCATGATTGAGATGTTGAAAAACTTCATAGGTAAGTTTGTAGTAGTCTATTTAGATGATATACTAATTTTTAGCATGAGTAAAGAGGAACACTTAGAACATATTAGATTTGTATTGTCTATATTGAAAGAGGAACACTTAACCATCAATCTAGACAAGTGTGATTTCATGAAGTAGGAGCTAGTCTATCTAGGCTTTATTCTTTCACAAGGAGATCTAAAAATGGATGAAGACAAAGTTGCAGCAATATTGAGTTAGCCAACTCATCAGAATAACAGTGAAGTGAGGAGTTTCCATGGCCTAGCCTAGTACTATAGAAATTTTATCAAGAACCTCAGTTGGATATGTGCTCCCATGATGGATGCTATCAAAGGTGGAATAAAGACCAAGTTTATGTGGACACTAGCAACAAACAAGGGATTTGAAACATTAAATAAAGAGGTAGCTATTAATCCTATTCTTAAGTTTCCTACTTTCAACAAACCATTTGTTGTAGAATGTGATGCAAGTAATATAGCAGTGGGAGAAGTCTTAAGCCAAAGCAATAGACTAGTGGCTTCCTTTAGTGAAAACATAAATGTACAAAAACAAAAGTACTCTTCCTATGATTTGGAACTCTATGCACTTGTTTAATCCCTCAAGAAGTGGATACATTATCTCTTGCCCAAGGAGTTTGTGGTGTTCATAGATAACCAAGCTTTGAGTTTTCTTAACTCTCAACACAAGCTAAGCCATAGACATGTCAAGTGGGTGGAGTATCTACAGTCTTATACCTTCACCATAAAGCACAAGAAGGGGTAGCTCAATAAGGTAGTTGATGCTTTGAGTAAAAGGGTTCTTATAGTTCAAGAAATCCATGGAAGGATCATAGGGTTGGATAATTTTAAAGAACTCTAACAAATTGATGAAGATTTTATAGCAGCATACAAGGTGTGTTGAGAGCACTAAAATCACTTTCACGGTGAGTTTGTAAATTTTACATTGTAGAATGGATTACTCTTTAAAGGTGGCCAGCTATGTGTGCCAAAAGGTTCCATTAGGGAGAACCTTATATAAGAAAAATACAATGGAAGTTTGAGTGGCCATTTTGGTTTGAATAAGACCTTGGAGTTGGTTCAAAGGTACTATTATTGGCCTAAAATGCAATGAGATATCAGAGTTTATGTTGAGAAGTGCATCATATGTCAAAGAGAAAAGGGGACTTCTACAAATGTAGGACTTTATCAGCCTCTCCCAATATGGATTTTGTAGTTGGCTTACCTAGAACAAATTGTAGTTTTGATAGAATCTATGTAGTAATGGATAGACTTAGAAAAATGAGTCATTCTATTCCATGCAAGGTCACTCATGATGCAAGTCATATTGCTTACTTGTTTTTCAAGGAAGTTGTGAAAATTCATTGTTTACCAACTAGCATTGTATCTGATAGAGATAGAAAATTTATGGGACACTTTTGGAGATCTTTATGGAAAAGGTTAGGTACCAATCTCTCTTTTAGTTCATCCTACCACCCTTAAACTAATGGTTAGACTAAAGTGGTCAACAAAACAATTGGAAATTTGTTAAGATGCATAACAAAGGAGTATGGTTTGACATGGGATTTGGTCCTTCATCAAGCAGAATTTTCTTATAATGATAGCATTAATAAAACTATGGGCAAGAGTCCCTTTGAGATTGTGTATGGGATACATCCTAGGGGTGTATGTGAGCTGAGAAACTTAGATTTACAAGTACCTAACAATGGTTATCCTAAAGATTTCAGTCAATCTATGAAGGAAGTGCATGAACAAGTAAAATAGTCCCTCATTGATAACACCAAAAAGATAAAGGATAGAGCTGACCTTAAGAAGAAAGAAGTCTAGTTTGGTGTGGGGGACTTAGTCATGGTTCATCTTAACAAGAAAAGGATGGATAAGGGAACTTCTACAATGTTGTAAATGAGAAGAATTGGCCCATGTCCAATACTAGCCAAGTATGGCTAGAATGATTACAATATTGGATTACTAAAGGATCTAGCTATTTCTCCCATTTTTAATGTAGTAGACTTGGAAAGGTATAAAGGCCCTCTTACTAAGGTGGATCAGCATGTGGAGGAAGCTCATAAGGATGCTCAAACAACAACTTTACTTCTTAAGCCAAAGCTTCAAGCAAAAAATATTTTGGATTCTTGGATTCATACAAAGACCAACATGGCCCATACAAAGAACACCTTGTCAAATGGCATGGTAAACTAGACTTAGATGCTATGTGGATTCTTGAGAATTAGTTCAAACTAAAAGGCATAGATCTCCACATTTTATCTCTAGAGGGAACTTGGCTTCTATGGTGGGGAGTATGGTGTAGGGGCACCATGAAACATAGGGACCTCACCTTTTCAATTTTATTTTTTTTTGTGCTCTAGGAGAGATTTTCCAAGTAGTAATAAGGGTCATTGGACCTAAGTGTGATATCTAGGGTGTAGGAAGTCAAAATGTCCTAGGTAGAGTCATAAATGACTTAAAAACCAAGGTATACCTTACCATAGGGTAATTAGTAACCTAAGGGATGAGTCACTAGCTTAGGGGATGGTTCCTAGTATGGAATTTCTAAGGGATAGCCTAAATAATAAATTAGAAGTGTTAAAAAAAGCAAGCAAGAAAAATTGCAAAAGTTGCTCTTTTACAATTTTGTAAGAAATTGTGACTTTTCTTTTAAAAACACTAAATATTCCAATTAAATCCCTAAGTATGGAGGGAAAATATCTAGGAGGAGATATTAAATACTTTCCAAACCCTAAAAATCCATAAGTGATTGTCATTTTGTACAAACAAGTGCTGTAGCATGACATTTTGAAGGCAAAATTATTGATTTTATGAGTTTTAAGATGTTTTTTTAATTTTTCTTGGTTACTATACCTAATTGAAGAATCTATAGGGTTACTTAGAACATTTTTTCTTTTGGAAGTTTTCTTTGAAATTAGTTTGATTCATAGTTATAAAAATCTTTCTATTTTAAACAATTTGTTCTCCTATTTTCAACTTGTAGAAATAATGGTGTAACTCACTATCCCACTATTGGAATTGTATGAAATATTTGGAATAGTTATTACACTAAATTTACTATATTGTGGAAAAAAGAAGGTCCCTTCAAAATGCTGGTAAGAATTTTTAAGCTCTTTCCCTAGGCGAGCTAAAGCATGCCCGGCTAGGGAATAGTGTTGTTGCAAAGCTTGTTTCATGCAGGATTATGGAGATCTTTGAAAAATAATTTTGAAGATTTAAAGAGGAATGAGAGGAGGTTCCTTGGGTGGAAGGAAAATTTTCCACCAATCCATTTAGCCATCAAACAAGAACAAACAACAATTTTCCCTTACAAACCCTCAAAAACCCTCCATTTCAGCACTAGCACTATACAACCATTCCAAGGCCTAAAACCTATAAATTATTAAAGCCCTCACAAAATAAGAAGAGGTCCATGAAGAAAAATTGAAAGGTTTAGTGGAAGAAAAGTGAGAAAATCCCTATTTTGTAGGTGAAATAGGGCTAATTGGGGCTCTTCCTTGTAGCCCTATTTTGAAGAAAAAGGGTGAAATCAGGTAGAAACTTAACCATAGAAAGATTTTTTAAGATGAAAAAGGAGTAAATTGCAAGGTGTTAAGACTCCTTCCATGATACTACAAATTTTTGAGAAGAATGGTCAAAAAAACCTAGTTTTGTTGAAGACTTTGAATGTTCTTCATTCAGTATGAGAGCCTGCTAGATAGCAAGAAGTGGAAATTGTTCAAGATAGTGGAGTAGGGTTTTGGATTGGAGGGATCTTTTCTTGAAAAAGGTCATACACATCCATGTGGTGGTCTAGAAAGACACCCTATGTCTCAGAGGTAGACAAAAAGCATGAATTAGTGATTGATATATCCCTACTTCTCCCTATTAGTATCCTTTAGTACACAGAATGGGGATCCCAAAATGCATCAGAGAGAAATTAGTCAAATCTTGGGGGTTCAAGGTTTGTGATTATAAAACCAAAAAAAAATCAATGGAATCACTTGTTGGGAATGAAAAATCGTGGACAATATAGAGTTGGAACCTACAGCAAAAAAGGTATATGAAAAAATAATCCAGAGTAGGAAAATCAAGCAATTAGAAAGAAATGAAAATCTTATATGGGCTGCATCAAAAAATGGTAGGTATAGTGTCAAAAATGGTTATAGAGCCCTAATTAATACCCAATCATGGGATGAAGTGGAAATCCCACAAGAACTCTGTTGGGACTTGTCCTGTTTGCCAAAGGTAGGTTTCTTTTTATGGATGACATTTTAGAATAGGATTCTTATGGTAAAAAAAAAACCACAAGTTGGATATTGAAAGCCCATCAAGATGTGTGCTTTTTAAAAAATATAACAAAGATACTAATCACATCTTATATAGATGCACATATACACAAAACTATTGGGAGTGGCTCAGACAAATGTTGGGTTGGAATGCACCTATGCCAGCATCCCTAGTTGATTTAATTAAAGGCTGGCCAATAGATATTTGTAAAGGAATCTATAGTAGAATATGGAATATTTTCCCATTGATCCTCATGTGGGAAGTATGGAAAGAAAGGAATAGAAGAATATTCTATGACTAGGATATGTAGCCTAATGAGATTATTAAAAAAATTGAGGCATGTATAGTTGAGACTTTAAACTCTTACCTCAGGAATCCCAACAAGAAGAAGGATCCTTTTTGAGATAGGATGGTTCACTAAAAAAGAACTAGAAAAACCTCATTAATTTGCCTCTTACATATAAAAGGAGGAATAAAGAAGCAAGGGAGAACTGTAGATGGAAATCGCCCCCTGCTCAATAGGGTGGACCAAGTTAAATTTTGACGGAGCATCTAGAGCTAATCTAGGATCTGTCAGAATTGGATGTATGATTAATAATGAGTCTAGAAAATGGATTTCCAAAAGGGCCAAACTCATACAACCTATGACTAACAATTTGGCCAAAGTAGAAGCATTGTAAGAAGGCCTCAAATTTTTTCTAAATTTAGGAGTATCTAAGATTATTATTGAAAGAGACTCACAAATTATACTAAATGCTATTAGGAAAAGATCGATGCCTAAATGGATCTTAAACTTGAAATTGAAAGAAGTTCTAAATACTATGGACCATTAAACTGAGTCTCAGATATATTATATTTTTTGAGAAGGTAACAAAAAGGAAAATTAGTTGGAAAACAAGGGTGTTGATGACAAAAAAATATTGGTCTTCAATGATAGTTAGTTTTAATAGTAGGCCCCCAACTCTAAATTAATTTTTAGTGGTCAACTATAAGCATTTTAACTAACATAACTTAACAACTCTAACTTTAACTGGACTATTCATCCAAATTAGCCTTGTAGACCATCTTAGGCATTTAGGTTTCCTTTTTAATAGAATTCCCTCCTTAGTAATTCCTCATACCCTAGCTCCTCTTTTCTCTTCTCTTTTTTCACTTTTCTCTTTGTTTTATCAGATCTTCTCATTTACACTACAAGAATAGGGGTAGACAAAGAGGTATTATGGGTCCATCATACCAATTATATAATTAAAAGTTTAGTCAATCTAGATGTCTTTCACAAAGCGTATTTTCTCAATTATAATGAGAACAATTCTATAATAGCAATTGATTAATCATTAGGAAAACTTGTTATTTCTTCTGTATGTTCTTTTGCCCACTACTCTTCAACTTTTTCCTTTTACTCCCCTTACTTCTCCATCATGTAGTGATGTAGGGTTCCTTATGTTTAGGTCCACATTGGTGCCACATAGGTAGCATCAACTGATGTTGGAATTCATCTAGGTGTTTCTAGATCCTTCTCTTTTAATTTTTTGTTATTTATACCTATTTTATCCATGTCACTTTCAATCGGAGCTACTTTAAAGCTTACAATGGATACCAATATATGTGTTTTTCATATATCAAAAGTGTGGACTATGGTATTCTATGGCAATGTGAAGCCCGAGAGATGGAGCCATCTACTAACATCGGTCAATGACATGACAAGGATTGTTGTAAGCAGTGCCCTAGGAGAAGGTACTTTCAACTATGATTTCTCATGAAGAACTAATAGTGATATCATAGGAGCATTCATAGGTTGTTTGGCCAAAGCTAAAGTAGATAAATGGGCAATGATTAGACTTTGCTGCAATTTTTCTAATCCTATTTGGTGTATGGGTTTGGAAGAAGTCATTATGAGCCTAGATGAGAAAATTAGGATTCCTCTTCCTAAAATGTACATGGCTCACCCACCTGGGAGTTTCAATTTAGCCATTGTTCCCAAATGCCCTTCTCTAGTTATTCGAGAGTATAAGGTCCTTGACCAAGAATGACTAAAGATAGATTCTAGCATTCATTTCCTCCTCATTTGGAGAGGGATTATAGAGGATTGAGGCAAGGCTTGGCTCAAAAACTATCCTGGCATTTTAAAAGTTTATATCCATCCAGGTGTAGAGTTGGAGAATCTGCAAGCACTAGAATTATGCATCCCTAACATAGAAAAATCTAGCAGGGAGAAGAGTGCCTTCAAATTCTTGTGTAATTTCCATTCTGAGAATTTCAAGGATATCATATAGATTATTATGGTTTTTTGGAAATAATGGTCACATTTGAGTTTTATTTGGATGACTAAGTTTTGATCATTTGATGTTAGTTCTTGGGTTCTCCTATTTTTTATTGTCTATTCGACCATCGGCCCCTTCAGTTATGTTTTGGTCTTTATTTTTTTTGGTTTCTTTTAGCCCAGAAGACAATGCTACTCATAGGCTACTAGGTTGGCATGTTTCGGGCAACAATTGTATGTAAATAATTTTTCTTCATTTGGAATAGTATTTTAGACAGTATGCTCTATTTTGAACATAAGAAATTAAGGATAATAATAGACCATATATAGGTAGTTTCTTGATACCTCAAATTTTGGTATCCTTTCTAGGAAAAGATTAATAAACTTGTTTTCTCTCTTTAATAGCTCGGGTATCCCTAATCCTATTCTCTGTAAACTCATGATGATATTAATATGTATATGAATGTTTTTTCTCTATTAGTGGTAAATTTTTATGCCTTTGCCTCCTCTAAACGGTGCAGTATAGTTAGATTGAATCTTCTTAGGATGAATTACATATTTCTTGTTAATAACTTTGGGTCCTATTTATAGCTCAGACTGAAGAAATGTTTGGTTAAAATCAAACTAATGGAGATAATAAAACTAAGTAGTTTGAAATGATTCTAAGCATCCTAGAAGGATAATTAAGTAACCTTATAGAGCATTCCACAAATGCAATTCAAGAAAGAATATAATTTTAATATGATGTTATTAAATGGAATTATTGGTATAAGTAAGAGTAGAAATCTCTTTTCATATGAAAGAATTAATGACTAATAGTTGAGTGAGATTTAGACTGATATATTAAAGCTTGGTTTTTAGTAAGATTCTAAATAATTAATGTGATTTCTGTCTTTGATTAAAGAATGTTAGGACTAAGTGTATATTTTGATCAAATTTGAAAATGATCAGTATTTTTGGATTGACCCTGATATTTTTGTCCTCATGGATTAGCAAAGCTTTTTAGTATCCTGCCAAGAAATCAAATTTTTAACTGTTCTTAACTAACAATACTAATAGCTTTCTCTAAGTTGCATAACTAATCAATAGAAATAGTAAGGTACATGTGTTTTAAGAAAAATAGCTAAGAAGGGATACCTACTAAGAGTATAAAACTCTAGGTAGTACAATAGTTTTCTTGGATATATGATTATGTTTGTTTGGCATGGGCACCATCAGAATTAACAAAATTTAGAAAAGGACTCTAATACACTTCCTTGTTATAGTAATAAAATTTTGAAGTATGACAACTGGGATATGCCCCTTTTATAATGTAATAATAAAGGACTATGGTCCTGAGAAAGACTAGGAGATTTCTTCTCTATTTTTTCCTAGCAGTGCCCATTTGAATGGAGATACTCTATTATATTTTTATTTTTATTAAATTAATATAATCAAAGGCTTTGGCCATTTACCGATAAAAAAAAAGCCTTTCTTCTTTTTAATTAAATAAAATCCCACTTGAAAAAAGAAATAAAATAAATAAAAATTAAATAAATTATTTTTTCCTCTACACTTAAATGCACATAATTCTAAGTGGAATTCCATTTAATTTTCCTCCTCTTTTCTCATTGGTGGAATTTTGTCTCACATGGATCATTCTTTCTCCACCCTTGATTAAATCTTATTGCCTCTTAATCTTAATCATCCATTTTTTTTTTATAAGGGAGAGCCCTCTCCTCATTTTTGACATCCACAATTATGCTATTGTTATGTTGCAGGTTTGGAGAGTGATTTTTGGAGTTTGAGGATTAAAGCTTTATGTGGAGAACTTCTATCTTCTTCTCTTCTTCTCTCATGCATCCATGGCTTCCATAATCATGATCCATCTTTGCATTTTTATATTATCTTAGATCTATATTTTCTTTCATAGATTAATGTTGCATTTTTATTTCCTTTCATAGATTAGATTCCCTTTCTTGCATTGCTTTGCATTTTTATCATTTAGATTAGCTTGCATCTTCATTTGCATGCATATTTTGATCTTTGAATCTCTCATTTTATGGTATACTTGCATGGGCACAAACTAGGTCAAAGGCCTCCATTAGAAAGCCTTACACTCTATGAATAGAGAGTTATGAGCCATCATTTGAGACCTCATCCTTGAGCAATCTTGGATATAATATCTCATAGAAGTGTGCTCACATTTTAGGCATACATCTTTGGCACCCACCTTATGGAAACCCACATTTACTTGTTGGTTTTAGATATTTTTGGAGCTAACCCCCTTATGTGGATTTGTTTGGAGACAAAAAAAACCCTAGATCTTAAAGATTTGATCATATCACCCAAATAGTTTGGTGTTTTGGTCTGAATTGTTTTTTTAGGTTGGCGACATACTAGAGAAGCTTCAGTGAAATGTTCAAATTTTTCTAAGGTAGTTTCTATTTTTTATAATTGTTTCTTTATTTTTCATAAAAAAATATTTTAGGGTGCAAATTAGGAATTTTTTTTTTTATGAGCGAGTGTTCAAGTGTAAAAAAAAGGTACAACAGATAAAAGATGCATTGCAAGGATTACCAGGTATTTTGTTGGATCTATATAACATTTAGATTTGGAATGAAATGAACCCTCTCATGTTTTTTGATTAAGTTCTTTTACAAGCTTTTATAGGTTCATGCTTCATTGGGTGCTCTAAAATTGGATCTAGATTTGCTTTTATCGATATGTGTTTCACATAGTAATTAGGCCCTATAAATTATAACGTCACACTTATGAATCTAAAAGAAATAAACCTAATATGTTACAAAGTTAATTGAACTATTTTTTTGAAAGTTTAAACAACATCAAAGTAACAATAATGCAGAAGCCTTTATGCTTATTAATAACCTTGTGACTTGTCTATGTTTGGTTGGGCTTTAATTGCTTATTATCAACCTTGGTTTTCTTTTAACTATTGGATTTTAGGGTCCTTGTAAAACTTGATTATCTTATCAAAAACAATAATGTAGAAGCAATATATACATACACATCAAGAACATGTAAACAATTATAAATACAATTTCAATTCTTTAAGGGTTCCTTCACATTGAGTCACATTTAATAAAGTTTTATTAATAAGTTTAAGTCTTAATTACAATGTCCACAATCATAAAATGAATAAACACATACATAGTCATATAAGAAAATTCATAAGTACAACTAATAATATGAAAGTGCATCTAATGAATAACATCCACTACACATGTCACAGGGTATGTGAAAATAGATATGTATATATCAATATACAATACAATATCCCATAGGATCTTAAAAAACATGGTACATAGATACATCAAATGATTAGAACTCTTCAAGACAAGAGGAAGAATGATAATAGTACCACTGTATCAAGGAGCATCCAACATTTGTCAATTTGAGGGAGACCCAAATAGTAAGAATACACTACCACCTGACCACATGGTCACCTAATTAGGCTCCTACTCTCATCATGTAGGAGAGATAATGTATGACCCACAGAAAGATAATCAAATCATAAAATAACCCTACGTTAGGAATCCTGATAGCCAAAAGTATCTCAAGGGCAACACAAACTACTCAAGAAGAAGAGATAATCAAAATTGAAAAGACACTCGTTTGAATACTAAAATCTCATACCAAGTCAATATACAAATACCAAAATCAAAAATATACAACCACCTCAAAATCAATGTTAAGTGTCACAAGCACAATGACCAATAGATAACAATTGTCATCAATAAAGTAAACTACCAATCACTAACTCCAACAATAAAAAATACCACTATTAAATAATTGACCATTCATTAATAAAATTCAATTGCCAACAATAAATGATATCCAATCAATGAGAACAACTCACAATTAATTCACCATCAAAAGTAATATCCAACAAGTACACTACTAGAAGCAAATATAAAAAAATCATGAAGGAGACTCAGGCTATATACTATGGAGTGTCATCACATAATTCAACTCCATGATTACCCTAACAGTCTCCCAGGACCCTAGCCCCCTAGTGGCTGTATGTGAAACCAGGATACCCTCTTGTGATGATGAGAAAACCAGTAATACCTCTTAAGGTATCATCTTCATATCATCCTTAGTCTATACAAGCACTCAAGACATAGATGAGGAAAATTTTTTAACTTATCTTTTTAATGTATCTCAAGGGAAGGGCTAGGCAAGATATTTTAATTACTATATTATCACTTGCTACAAAATTTATAATGAGTTACCTTGACAGCCACTTTGGGACCTAGTCCCCATTGCAAACCACTCCCACAAGAATGCACCTAGACTATCTTCTCAAAATTAACAAACCACAATAGTGTCCCATACCACAAGAGTAATATTGATTGAATTTGGTTCCTTAATAGGCAACCCAAAAGAAAAAAATTGATCCTTGAAACCCAAGTTCTCATAAATGCTCAATAGCATAAAGCTCATAAAACATAAATCTCAATTCAAATCATAAATATCATTATGACATCTAGTAAGGATGTGTTTAGAAATAAAGTAAGAATATACATGTTAATATAAATTGTTATGCTAATATACTTATTTAGAACAATAAGTATTGAAATAGCCAATATCTTTGTATATAAAATATCATGCAATATTATTATGTTTTTAATTTAAATAATCTTAGATCTTAAATGATTTAATTAATAACATAAATGCATATTATTAGATTAAATATTAATATCAATTTCATTTTTAAAATATTAATTTGACTTCTATTTAAGTCTAATATTAATATTTACTTTTCTTTTCATTCATAATGAAACTAGAGATAAAATTATAAATTTAATTTAATTATTTATAATTTCTCTCGTAAAGTCAAATGGTTATTAACTAAATAATTACAAAGTGAACTCTACCACAACTCTTAAAATATAATAAAATTTTGAATATTTATTTACTAAACTCACTCTTGCATTAATAAATCTAAAAAATTATTTATATGCAACTAAGAGTTTTATTAGACTTAAATAATCACTAATACTAACATTCACTTTATAACTAAATATATAATATTTATTTAATTTTAGAAATTAAACTTTTAAAAAAAAAATTTAATAAATAAATCTACAAAATAAATTATATAAAATAAAAATACACATGTAATTAGTATTTCTGCATGTCTTTGATCTCTCAAATCATGCAACCATACTATACTTAGTTTTCTATTTTAAAAGATTTCTTTTCACATGCATTTAAACATACTATACTTAGCTTTCTATTTTTAGCATATTTGTTTTCACATGCATGCAATCTTATTATAATTAGCTTTCTATTTTAGCATATTTGTTTTTACATACATGTAACCATACTATATTTAGCTTTCTATTTTTAGCAAATTTGTTTTCACATGCATGCATAAGTTTAGTTACAACATGTTTTCCTCTCAATTAATCTTTTTCTTTTTCCAATAAATTTTGCAATTAAATTATTTTAGATATAAGAAAAATATTTATCTATATTTAGAAAACTCATGATAATCTCATAATTTTTATGAAAAATTTAAAGTTAAAACCCTAACTGTTCTATTTATTATTTTCTTCCAAATTTCAATAATCAAATTTTGTTATATTAGAAAGGAGTTTATAAGAATACAAACATGATAATTTTTTAGAATCTACAACATAATTTCTTATTCAACAATCACTACAGTAAATTAATAAGCAATATGCAAACACCCAGGAAGACACAAAGTAGATAGATCTTTCAATAAAAAATTTCAATGGGTTTTCAAACCCTACCTCGAAATCATAGCTAAAATCTGAGACAATCTATGAATGCATGCAAATCCAAACTCTCTAAAACTTTCAACAATTCTTTTGATCTAATTCTAGATTTTGTTCCGCAAAACCTATGTAATTGCAAAATGAGCTCTAGATCTCTAATAAACAGTTCTCCCCTAAATTGGAGCTCTGATTGTGTAATCACGAGAGGGAATTCACTCATTAATTATTGTTTATTACTTTATTACCCTTTACATTTTCATGCACAACTCTTTTAGATATTTAATAAGAAAATGTCTTAATTTAAATAATTAGCTTTCTTTTTAATTAATTTTTGAAGCAATTTTAATAATATATTTATTAATTTAATTAATAACATTATTTAAAGTTTATTATTAAAATAAAACTTCTAAATAATTATCATTAAATTAAATAAATAGAACTACACCACAATTAAAACTATAACTTTATCTTTAAATTTTATTATTTTATATCTTATTTTCCTCCAATTTATTAGTGCAAGCACTAATTAAATTATAGTTTATTATTTAAATTAATAATAATAATCAAAGCTCATTGTTCAAATACAACTCTAATTTAATTATTAGTAAATAAATAATTATAATAAAGTAATATTAAATCTTTAATATTTTAATATTTTAATTCTCTTTTTGTCCAACTTTTTAAATTAAATCTTTTAAACTGAAGTACATATTTAATTAATTTATAATTAATTAAATATCATCATATTCTAATTTCTCTTTAACCAATTTTCTAAATTTAGACTTCTAAATTAAGAATTTTAAATTAAAACACATATTTAATTAGTTTTTTAATTAATTAAATATTCTCACACTTTAATAGTTTCTTTTTAATCAAATAATATTTAATGATATGATTCACCCACATATTATAATTAAATCATTTAACAAATAAATCATATAGTGAAATCCACATAAAAGCAACATTACCAAAAAAAAAATCAAAACTAAAACTCAAACTCAAACAACACAAATAAAGATAAAGTCATGGGTTTAAAAAAAGTGGAATGTTAGTTACGAGTCCTCTTTGCAAGACAAGTATTTAGGCTATGGTTGAGATTGGATTAGAATATTATCTCCCCAATCTAACCATTGAGTTATTGTGATAGGGCATGCTCATCCTAGCAATTTAGGAAAGTTGATGTCTGATACCTGCAATCCTACATAAAATTCAAACATGTGCATATATATAAACTAAACAAGCAATGGATGGTAGGGAGTGGTATATCATGTAGATCCCAAATAGTAGGTGACTACAAATCCCTCCCTTAACCACATCAAACATGACAAACAAAAAGATAAAACAAACACATGCATCATACACATGCAAGTATGGGATAAGTACCATAATAATTATAAGTCAAACATCAAATGCTCAGATAACATAATTCATTGTTACGAATATGAAGTAGTCATGACTAAAGCATCATCTTATATTACTATGAAAATAAATCACATTTATTAACTATAAATCATTAAAGCATGATTAATGCACCAGTAACCATAATCATTAAACAACATATGAAGTATAGTAAACTAAGTAATCATTGTTGATAGTCCAAGTTACAAAATAATATCCTCAAAACTAACACATTCATGAAATAGGTATAAAAGAGTTTTAATAAATATAACAGAAAAATAAACTATGGGTGGGCACTAAATAAACACTATTTGTGAAGCTCTTGAGGGAATGTGCTTCATTCGCTTGCCTTACATGTGAATCTCTTCTCGACAATAGATCTCCTTGTAGGAAGGGAAGGATATTTGTTATTATCTCACTATTCCACTTGGGTTTTCCTCAACATCCATTAGTACTTTCTCTTTTGATATTGGTAGTATTTGTTGGTGGCTTTTCCAAAAAATTGGTGAGGTGATTTCAAATTAGCATGTTAAAGATTTTTTTTTTCTATGTTTGGGTAAGGTGAAGAGGCTACAGGAGTATGATTTGTTGCCTTTTGGGCATATCAGAAACTTGGAACCCTTGAATCTAAACCAAGTCTCCATGTGGTACAACTTTATAAGTCTTTCTTGATTAGAGAGGGTTAATCATAGTGGACATTCCCTGTATTGGGTCAACCACATGAATGAAACCTCAAGCGATAATAGCTAGTTTTGACGTGGTGGTAGAAATTGTTGTATAAATATCCTTGTGGGGGAAATCATCATGGGTGTAGTCTTTTGTGGGTTGTCAAATCTCTTCAATATCTCTAATTGAATAAATTCTTGGAATATGTCAAAACCCTGGTGTGTTGGGATTGGATTTTGGCCACTCTAGATTGCAAAAGCTATAGAGTTGAATATTCCTAAGAGCCATAATGCTACCAAATTTTCTTTTCTAGGACTATGTGCATGATTGGAAAATATTTTGAGAACATACATAGTGGTGGTTCTAAGAATTAGACTTATACTATGACACTATTCTTGTTTATGTGCAAGGTTTGTTTGTCCATTTCTCATTGTTTGAAGATGTTTTCTTGAAATTCCTAATTGTTGTCTTACGTGCCTAGTTCATGATTCAAAATTTATCACACCTAATTCGATATTTGAAATAAATAAAATTTGAGTTCGTGAGTCAAGATTTTATGATCAAACTACTTTACTATTATGTTATTTCTAGTCTCCCTAGGTTGATCCAGTTCAGATTAGGCTACTTACACTATTGTTAGAAGCTTATTTGCACCTTGGGTTATTGTGCTTTGACCCCTTGAATTAGTGATCATTGATTTCACAAGTGACCTTATTTAGAATCTGAGTTCTATGATTTTCCTTGTTGAGAAAGATATATCTTTAGATTCTTTGATATTATGCTTAGAGAGTCTTAGTAATCTCTTGTCCATTCACTTTTATTCAAATTCAATTTTAATTATTCATAATTTGGGCATCCTCCTAGTCCATATGTGCTAGGACATTCACCCAAAGTTGTGGGCACCTTTGTGGTAGTGTTGGTTTATGCCTATTGTAGAATTCTATCTTATCAAATCTCTTTTGGATAAGTGAGTGCTTTTACTATCTTAGTTTGGTACCAATGTTTCTTAGGGTTATCCTATCACCTAGTACCTTTTCTTTCATATTGATTACAACAAGACATCAAGTAGATCAAGGTAAAGTGACCTCAAGTTGTGTTTAACCAATTACCTTTTGTTCAAACTCGTCAAAGACGTAAGGGAAAAGAACTTGTATTTTTTTAATTGCCCGAGAATATTCCAAAAGCTTTGTTTGACCCTAGTAGTGACCTTATTCAGTTGAGTAAACCCTTAACATCACCTCACTCAGATACAAATATGAATTTTACAATGGCTCCACTAAAGAAGAATCAAAGTGGTGAATACTATGTTGACCTTTTGAGTGGTGGTCCCACTCATGAAAATAAACCAACCTCACCCCATATTAAGGATAGATATTTGGATGCACACCAAAGGGGTGAGAAAGGTAAGCATTATACCTATCAAGAAGAGAAATCCCAATGTGATGATCAAATTAGTGAGTCTTCTAGTGCTTGTGTGAATGCAACATTTGTTGGTAACTGATTTAGACACTCAAGACCATGTACACCACTCATGACACCTTTAGGTTATGCAAATAATAGAATTAAAGTGCTTGAGAATGAGAGAAATGCCCTTCTAGAGGAACAATATAATAAGGAAGAGCAATTTAGATTCCTAGAAGAAGAAAGGAAAGTTATGATTGAGATAGAAAGGAAGGCCCATCAAGAAGTACAAGCCCTTCTTGTGGCTTTGCAACTTCACAATAAATTCAACAATGTGAACATTCATGGTGGAAACAATTCTCCTCCACTCGTTCCTCCTAAGACTCCATGAAATGGAAAACATTGGAGAACACCTTCACCATCTCCTAGTCCTAGAGGAAGAAGAGCTTCAAGACATGATGATTATAGGAGACCAACACCTCCTAGAATTTCAAGACAACCTTCATAACACACTCATCATGGTTCACAATATGGAGGTGGTTGCTTGAACTTTGACCACAGTTCGTATGATTTCATGGCTATGCAACAAGATCCACATTTTCAGCAACATATGGAAGTATATATGGAACAAAATAGAGATGCATGCTTTCAACATTTAATAAAAAGGGTGCTAAGATCCCTTAAAAATTTGATGTAGACAAAAAGATTCAAAAGCATGATCCCTCTATGAAAGAAGAAATTGACCAATTAAAGAAATAGTTGAAGAAAATATTGCCACCCAAGAGTTCCTTTTCACTTGATTTAGTTTTTCCTAACCATTTTGATAAGAGTGTTGACATGAAATATTTTCCTAGAAAAATTGAGATCCCCCAATATGAAAAATATGATGGAAATGGGGATCCAAATGGTCATCTATGCTAGTTCTATACTATGAGTTATGAGTTTCAGCATGAGGAATCATACCTTATGATATTATTTCCAAGGAGTCTTAAGGGTCAAACAATGGAATGGTTTACCAATACAACTCCTCCTATTAAGACATTCCTTGATTTTATTCAAAGATTTGTTCAACACTTTTTATACAATCTTTCATGATCTATCTCGCTATTGGACTTATTCCACACAAAGAAAAATCAAGGAGAATCCTTTGTTACTTTCTTGAAAAAATGGAGACAACAGTGCTCTCGCTATTCTAGGACTATTCTTGAGAAAGAAAAGATTGAAATCCTCATTAGTAACATGGTTCCTAAGATGAAATAGAAAGTTAAAAAGATGATTTTTGAGTCCTTTGATACCACGGTTGAAGCCACATTTAGAATTGAGGATGTATTGAGAGAGCAAGGTATTTTGACAAAAAATGGAAACAACAACAATAATGGTCAAAATAACAACAACAATAACAAGGATAAAGGAAATAACACATATTGGAATAATAAAAAAAAAGTGGTTAATGATGGAGTTGTGGATTCCTCTAAGCCTAAAGACTAAGCTATTCTACATTTGGCTAGTGCCAATCAACAAAGTAACAAGACAAGATATCAAGAAAGGCCTAAAAGAAATAAATGTAACTTTACACAATTGGGTGAGTCATATGAAGAGATATTCATAAAGCTCCTTTCTCATAATCTTGTGCACCCTTATGATGCCACAAAGTTCTGCATACATGAAGTTAAGCCATGGTGTCAAGATGAGAAGGCCTATTGCAAACTTCACAATGGCATTGGACATGATATTAAAAATTGTGGGAGATTTAAGCATATTTTTCAAGATCTTATTGATAATGGAAAACTTGAAATAGATGGATTAAATACTAATTTTGATCACATAGCATTCAAAGAGCCTTTTCCCAATTATGAGAAAGGGGAAGCTTGCCAACCTAAGAATGGAAAGGCTACAATCAATTATACTTATGCAAATGTAGAAAATGTTGTCAATATGCTTGAGGTTGTAGAAGAAAGTGACAACATGATGGAAGATAAAGATCCAAGTGGTTATGATTTAAATTTGAGCTCTCCTATCCTTGGTGAATAAATTGTTTTGGTGCTAAGGGGTGCTCACTCTAGAGAGAGTCATCTCAAGGTCCCCTTATCATTAGAGGACCCAATTCAAACCAATCAAGTAAACCTAAGCAAGTGTCTTCCCAAAGTCTCAATGTTGTTACACAAAGTCAAGGACTCCTTGCCATCAAAGGACCTAGTTCAAACAAACCAAGTAAGCCAAAACAAGTGCAATCCAAGTATGTTCCTTCAAAACTAGTGGTTAATCCTAGGTTGAATTATAATCTTGTTGATCAATTACAAAGAACCCCCACTCAAATTTTGATCTTTGAGCTTTTAGAGTTATCTTTGAGACACAAACAAGTCCTTGAGGATGATTTTTGCATGGTGAATGTCCCCAATAATTTAGATGTTGATCAATTCCAAAACATGATTAATCATATTTCTAGCCCTCATTACCTTTCCTTTTTGAAGGAAGATGATAAATCTTTGAGCCATCCACACAATATTTCCCTTCATATTGATGTCATGATCCATTGAACCTATGTTAGGCACATGTTAATAGATGGGGGTGTTGAGCTTAATATTTGTTCTTTGAGTCTTTTGAAGACATTAGGTTATTATGAACAATTATTGATACCAGAAGGAAGATTACTATCAAAGCCTATGATGAGGCAAATAGAAGTTCAAAGGGGTTGGTCATCCTTCCCATTAGGATTTTTCCTATTGAAAAAGATATTTTATTCCAAATAGTTGATGTTTGACCCCTTGCAGATAATATTTTACTTGTTAGACCATGGATTCATGATATGTAATAAGTGACATCTACATATCATCAGTGTGTTAAGTTCCCTTGCAATGGAACAAAGATTTGTATACCTGGGGATAATACTTTGTCTATTAACTCAATTTCAGCAAGTACTCATGTTCCCCTCAATAGAGAAGTACATGATTTTGATGCAACATTAGCTAAATGTAAAGAAAAGTTAAAATCAATAGACCTTGGCATGGGGGTATATCAAATCAACTCCCTCGCAACATTACCAGTTTCACCTAGGTCTTATGGTAAACCTTCATAAGAGATGAAACCTTCCTCTTTATCTGTGACATTATTTGACACATTTGTACAATCATCTGTGCCTATTCAAGATGAGAAAGAAGATGTGGCTATTATAGATTGGATTTATAGGGAAGAGAAGTATATGCATAATGGTAACTTTACTCCCTCTCCTAAAGCTTATGGAAGAGGGTATACTTTTATCAAGAAAATTGGCTATCCTGGACATGGCCCTCTTAGTAATATATTAGATACTAGAGCCAAACCCCTTGATCATGGTCTTTTTAGATGTAAGTCTAAGAAGCTAATTGGCCTGTTATACATGAATCATAATAAGAATGTTGCTCCTATCCTTGACAAGTCAGATAGTGAAGAAGACAAGAGTACAAACCTAATTTGGAAAATCAGCAAGATATGTGTGAAGATATTAGTCTAGTATCTCATGAGAGAGTTGCAAATTTAGAACAAGAGAGTGTGATCCTTGATGATATTGAGGCTTCCATATCCATGCATCCTAAGCCTTCATGGTGTAAGAATCCTAGTTGAGATTTAGAAATAGATTCCAATGAGTACGAATGGGACTCCCTCTTAGAGCCATCTACAATTGATATGGATATTGATGTTGTTCATACATATAATTCTCAACCCGAGTTAGTCAATGATTCATGTGTAGGATTAGATGACTTGAACTCACATGTTACCTTAGTGGCTAATTCTTCACTTATTAGGATGAATCTTGATTTGGGTAGTTTAGGAAGTTACTTGATAGACTCTGACTCTTCAATCACCAGAGATATCATTCATATTCATAACCTTGAACCAATCATTGATTTACCCCTTGTTCATCCTGATTTGATTGATTGATCCCAAGAAAATCACAAACTTGAGCTTTTAATGCTTCAAAATGATTATGAGATAGCCTACTATTTGAATGCCATTGAACCCATAGTCTCTTCCACCAGTGAACCGACTACCAACATGATAGAGTGAGACATCAATTACCTTAGTCAAAAAATAAAAAATAAAATAAAATAAAAAGAATAGGAGTTTTGATGGAAAAAAACACTATGTTGCAGTGTCAGAACCAAAAAAAGTAAAAAGAAAGGATGTATCTGAGGGTGAAAACCTCTCTGAGGCATGTAAGGATGAGGTACTTGATCATTTCCCTAGTTATTTTCAAGATAGATCTTCAATTCTTATTGAATGAACACAAGCAAACAATTTGGGTATAGATGAAGCTCCACAAATGGCACATTTCGCTTAGTCTTTGTCATCACAAGAAAAAGAAGCCTACACTAAGTTCTTATGAGAAAAGAAGATGAATTTTTCATGGACTTATTTAGATATGCTAGGATTGGACACTAATCTTACTAGGCATCACTTATCCATAGCTCTAGATTTTAAACTAGTTAAGAAGAAATTGAGAAGGATGCATCCTCACATAGCTCTCCTAGTGAAGGAAGGATTAGAGAAACTCCTTGGTGCAAAATTCATAAGAGCTATTAACTATGTTGAATGGATATCAAACATTGTACCAGTTTTAAAACATGACAAAACCATTCGAGTTTGCACAGATTTTAGAGATGTTAATAGAGCATGCCCAAAGGATGATTTTCCACTTCCTAATATAGACATGATATTGGATATGATTATGGGTTATGATATTTATTCCTTAATGGATGATTTTTTTGGATATAATTAGATTAAGATATCTCCTCAAGATCAAGAAAAGACCACATTCACTTGTGCATGGGGTACCTATTGTTGGAATATTATGCCTTTTGGATTAAAAAATGTTAGAGCCACCTATCAATGAGATATGACAAGTAATTTTCATGATATGATGCATAAAAACATGGAAGATTATGTGGATGACACCTTGGCTAAGTCTAAGAAAAGAGATACACACTTAGATGATTTAGAAGTCATTCTAGATCACATCAAACAATTTCAACTAAGGTTAAATCCTAAAAAGAGTGCATTTAGAGTCACCTCTAGAAAGTTTCTAGGATTCATTATTTCACCAAAAGGAATAGAGGTGGACCCTGAAAAAGTTCAAGAAATTATTGGATATGCCACCTCCTAAAAAAATTAGTCAAATGAGGAGTCTTCAAGGCTGTCTTTAGTCTATAAGGAGTTTATTTCATAGTTAGTAGATAGAGCTCAACCTTTCAACAATAATTTACATAAAGGAGTAAAATGTGTATGGAATGAAGAGTGTCAAAAGAGCATAGATCAAATCAAGAAATACTTGGAAAATTCTCCTATTTTAATGCCTCATATCCTAGTGAAACCACTTATTCTATAAATTTTAGTGATATTGTCTTCCTTGGGGGCATTACTAGCTCAACTAGATGAACATGGGAAAGAAAGAACAATATACTACATTAATCATACTCTTATTTCATATGAGGTTAATTACACCAGTATTAAGAAAGCTGGCCTCATAGTTGTGTTTGCTTTCCAAAATTTGCAACACTATATGTTTGCACACACTATATACCTCATAGAAAAAATTGATCCACTCAAGTATTTACTAGGTAAGGCTGCCCTCACAGGTAGACTTGTTAAATGAATGATGATCCTTTTAGAGTTTGACATAGAGTATGTTGAGTATAAAGAAATCAAAGGGCAAGCCATAGCAGATCAATTGGCTTATTTCCATCTACAAGATGATGCACCTATTCAAATTAACTTCCCAAATGAGCACCTCATGTATATGACTAAAAGAAAATGGAAGATGTTCTTTGATGGATCCTTTATGCAAAATGGTTTCAGAGCTAGTGTATTTTTATTTTCTCCTCATGGGTACATGATTCCTAAATCTTACAAGTTATTATTTCCATGTGTAAATAAAATTGCTGAGCATGAAGCTTTAACAAATGGACTTAAGATTTCTATAGAATGGATAATTATAGAGTTACACATCTATAGGGATTCATAGCCAATAATCAACCAAGTCAATGATGATTATTTAACAAAAAATGAGAAATTGGTACCTTATAAGAAAATGGTTGATTCCTTGAGATGCTAGTTCACATTTTTCTCATTTTAGCAAATCCTTAGAGCATAATACAAAATAGTTGATGCTATGGCTACACTTTCTTCACTTCTTCAATTAGAACAACATGAATCAAGATTTGAATTCTTGGTGGAAGAGCTACATCACCCTATCTATGATTCCCAATAAAGTCATGTTACTTGTACCCTTGTTGGTCATGAGTCATCCCATTACGGTGTCATTTATTCATACCTTTATGATGGTATTATACCTAAAACATTTAACCAATCTAAGCACAAAAACCTTATTCAAAACACATCTTGCCATTTTCTTATCTTTGGTTATTTGTATAGGAGGGGTCTAGATGGAACACTCCTTAGATGCTTAGAAAAGAAAGAATCCAATCAAGCATTAGTTGACATCCATGAGGGCATCTATGGGGGATATTTCAATGGTCTTTCCATGGCTCAAAGGTTTCTTAGGGTGGGGTACTATTGGCCCACGATGTAGATTGATCTAGTAGCTTTCGTAAAGTCATGTGAAAAGTGTCAAAACATGGTAACTTGATACATGCTCTAGGCAAGGAACTCCTTCCTTCTATCTCTCATTGGTCATTTAAGTATTAGGCCTTTGATCTTGTTGGGCATATTCATCTCAACTCATCATGTGGACACATATTTATTATCACTGCTACTGATTACTTCACTAAATGGGTATAAGTTGTCCCACTTTCTATTGCTTTAGGAAAGATAATTTCTCTATATATTATGAATCATGTATTATTTGTAGATATGGAGTTCCTTCTGAGATTATCATTGACAATAGAGGCTAGTTTAAAAATAAGGACCTTAAACAACTTTGTAAGAAATTCAAGATAAAATAACATTGATCCTTCATTTACTTCCCGAAAGGAAATGGTTAAGAAGAAGCTTCAAATAAAGCCATTCTCAAAATATTGCATATAAAAATTCATAAGAAAGGTAGAGATTGGCACTTATAGATAAATATTACTTTGTGGGCCTAGAAAACGAGTATTTGTACTCCTACTGGGGCTACTCCTTGTGCCCTTAAATATGGTGTTGAAAGTAGTGTTACCTTTAGAGGTTGAGATTCCTTCACGCAAATTTTTCCTCAAAGGTCTAGTTATAGATGAAGATTACTATGCCATGGGGTAAAAGTACAAACCTATGTCACCCTTTTGTAAAGGAAAAGACTAACAAAAGTATAACTGTTCATTTTCAATGACATAAAAATGGTAGTATTATTTAGAATTTGATAATGAAGTAAATTAATGAAATGTGTAGAAATGGATGAATTTTAGGATTATAATTTTTTATAATTATTTGGAATAAGAATTGATATATTTTCATAAATTTTAAAGACAATTTTTTACTTGCTAAAAAACACTAAAAATTCGGGGTCTAGTTCCTATCACAAAATAATGTGGGAATAAACTTTTTTCCTTTCGATCTTAGATTATGTTATAGATAACATATATAGCTAGAACAATCAAAAATAAAAATTGTCTTTAGACCTATATTTTATCTTTTATAATAATTCAAAATTAACTCATTTGAAATCGATAGTTTTCATCTCTCACCACATTTTTGAAACCAAATCTTTTCTAACCAAAAGAAAAATTACACATTCTTGAAGGGAACTCTATAAAATAATGTTTATATTTTATTAAAAAGAAATCATAAAAAATAGTAAGAGTTATTGAAATGTCAGTTTTCTAAAATAATTTTACTTCTTTAATAATTGGATACAAACTAGTATAAAACATACATTTAATAGACATTTCCAATTGGAAAGGCGTGAGACCATATATAACTTAGCTAGAGTAAATTTGTCTAGATCATATCTTTGAACAAAATTGATCTTAAGATAGAAATACTCAAATTTATTCATTCTTATAAGTTAGCCTGAAAGGTGACATGGCTTTGTACTTTTACTCCATGAGACTTCAAGAATTAGAACTTCTAGATGAGAAATGCCAAGCACTATTTGACCATATGAGGGTCTATCAAAAGTGCATTTCAAAAGCATTCAGAAAAAAAGTTCACCCTAGAGAATTCCAGGTGGTTATAGATGAAGACTACCATGCCATGAGACTTCAAGAGTTAGAGCTTCTAGATGAGAAATGCCAAGCATCATTTGACCATATGAAGGTCTTTCAAAAGCGTATGTCAAAAGAATTCAACAAAAAGGTTCACCCTAGAGAATTCTAGGTGGGAGATCTTATCCTACATGAAAATCCTAAGAATCAATAGAATAGAGATCAAAGGGGTAAATTTAAACCTAAATTTCTTGGACATTACATTATTACAATAACTTTTGGGTCTAGTGGCTAGTTACTATCTAAAGTAGAGGGAGAACAACTCCCCAATCCTATCAATGTCTTGCACCTGAAGAATTTATATCCATGATGCCCATTTTCTTTGGGGGAATCTTTGTACATATTTATTGATCCTGAAAAAATACAAAAAAGTGATATATTTCAAAAATAAAAATAAAATGATATATTGTCAAAATTCTAAAAATTGGAATATCTTGAAAAAATGATCATCTTAGTAATAAGAACTTTGATGTATCTCCAAAAAAATTATATATTCTAAAATAATAATAATAATAATAATCCAAGTGTTGAAAACCTAGAAATGGGTGCTACTTGAGGCCTTTGCACCCTTGTTTCTTAGTGTGTATCCTCGACACTTGGTCTTTATCCATTATGCCTTGTCCTTTTCGCTTTTGTTTGGAATTGGTCTCTATTTAGGGGGCATAACTATGTTAGCTTTGGTCTCTTGGCTATGTTAGTCTTTAAGACACCTCACAAAATGGTGTTTTTCAACACCACCACAATTGTATTTTTTAATACAACCCTTGACATTGAGTGTTTTTCAACACTTATCAGTTTGGTCCTACCCAATTTCATCATGTGATCTTACCTTATTACAAGCATTCAATCCTTATCCTTAGAACTCAAGTTCAATTAACACACTTAAATTGTTAAACACAAACATTGAATTCTTTTCTTTGTGTGTTGGTTCTTATTTATTTTTGTTGAGTGTCCTTGTCTGATAAGTCTCTCCAAGATGCATAGCTAGAGGACTTGAGGCATGGGGCATGTTTTTTTTTTTTTCTATTTGTGGGTGTGGTCTTAAAACTCTAGAGTTTCTCTTGTTGTCTCCTTGAAACACTTTAGAGATTTGAGGCACCATCCTTGAGTACTTTTACACAACCATACTTATGGTCATCTTGGCATATATGCCTTGATGTGAGCATGGTTTTGCTACATTAAATTGGGTAAGATAACATTGAAGTAATTTTGACCTTATGTCTTTGATCCTCATGTTAGAATCTTTCCACATTCCAATCCAAAATAAATCACATTCATATCTTCATAGTTGCACTTGTGACTAGTGATGATTGTGTGATTTTTCAATGTCAGTTAATAATGGCCCAATGATGAAAATAGGTTCTTTTACATTCTCTAATAAATTATGAACACAAAATATTATGTTACAAGTGCTCTATTGCAAGTACACCTTTGCAATTTCATGTAGCTTGCATTATTAGACTTCATTTTAGTTTGCATTTTTAGGCTGCATTATGAGTTTGAGACTATTTTCCCTTCATCTTTCTTGTGGAATTATAAACAACTGTGGTCATGTTTTGATCTTCATTTCCTTATCTTCTTTCATGATCTCAATCAAAAAAATTATTTCTTATAGAAAATTTTCTTTTCTTCTTTCTGTTTCTTTCCATATCTTCCAAATTTCTACCTTCCATTTTCTTTCACCCCACTTCTTTTCTTCTAATTCACCTTTGGGGCATAATATTTCATGATTGATGATCTACCTTAGTTCTGTGATTCTTATATCTTTCATCTTACATCATGAACTTAATCTTTTGTTTGATTTGATCAAATTTATCAATTTGTTGTTTCTCCTCTATCTTATTTTTATTTCTATTATGATGGGCTAGTACCTATCAACTTCAATCCTTGATTCAGTTTTATCAATTTTATCCTCAAATTTTTTAAGTCAAAATTTATTTGTATTCTTTGTCCTGATGTATTCTCAAATCAACCACACATCTGAGTTGTTTTGTGATCCCAAATCGATCTCATACTTCAATTTCTTTCTTTGGTTACATGTGTTCCCAAATCAATCACACATTAGTCAAAGAGGGAAAAATGTATACACCCTAAAATTATCACCAAGACTATGGGCCCCCATTATTCAATTTATCAAATTTTCTTAATCAATGGTTTGCAATATTTGATCAAATCAATTCAAATCAATTTCTTTGATCAAATTGTAATTATTTCAATATTTCCTAAGGTTTGATCATTTTATCCTAACTTGTTTAATTAAAAGAAAACCTCTCTTTTAATTTAATTAAAAGAACTTGCTTCCTTTTAATTAAATAAAATCCCACTTGAAAAAGAAAAGAAAATAAATAAAAATTAAATAAATTTTTTTTTCTTCTACACTTAAATGCACATATTTCTAAGTGGGATTCTATTTAATTTTTCTCTTTTCTCATTGGTGGAATTTTGTCTCACACGGATCATTCTTTCTCCACCCTTGATTAAATCTTATTGCCTCTTAATCTTAATTGTCCATTATTCTTGATAAGGGAGAGCCTTCTCCTCATTTTGACATCCACAATTATGCTACTGTTATGTTGTAGGTTTGGAGAGCTATTTTTGGAGAAGGAATTTGAGCATTAAAGCTTTTTGTGGAGAACTTATGTATTCTAGTCTTCTTCTCTCATGCATCCAAAGCTCCCATAATCATGATCCATCCTTGCATTTTCATATTAGCTTAGATCCATATTTTCTTTTATAGACTAATCTTGCATTGTTATTATTTTCTTTCATAGATTAGATTTTCTTTCTTGCATTGCTTTGAATTTTTATCATTTAGATTAGCTTTAATCTTCATTTGCATACATATTTTAAACTTTGAATCTTTCATTTTATTGTGTACTTGCATGGACACAAACTAGGTGAAACTGAGGGCCTCCATTACAAACCCTTGCACTCCATGAATAGAGAGCTATGAGCCATCATTCGAGACCTCATTCTTAAAAAATCTTTGATATAACAACTCATAGAACTGTGCTCACATTTTAATCACACAAAATGGAGTATCAATCAATAGATGCTTGTCCTCAAGATCATGTAATTTATCATAAAGAACATGAAAATGCAACATAATGCCTTGAGTTCCATATGAGAAGATATCAAGATGATCAAGTGACAAAAAAGGTGTCTTTCAAGGTTCTTCATTACATCCCTATTATTCTATGTCTTAAATGATTATTCAGGTGTAGTAGCTTGGAAAAATTTATGGATTACCATGCATGCAATAGAAGTTGAGATGACATTATTCAAATTCCTGTGGATGGTTCATCATTAAAGAGCATAGAGGAAAAGTAGCCACACTTTAAAGAAGAACCTTGAAATCTCAAGCTTTCTCTGGCAACTGATAGTGTCAATCCATATGGAGAGATGATATCCATTTACTCGGTCTAGCCTATTTTTGTTATCAACAATAAACTTCCTCCATGAATGTCAATAAAGAGGGAGCACATTATGTTGGTAATGATTGTTCCACGTATTTAATTATTTTATTATTACCTACATGTAATTATAAGTCTTGGAGTGAAATGAACACAATAATTATCTAATGTTGTTTATTCAACTAGGTAAGTACCAAGTGAAAGATATGAATGTATATATTGCGCCTCTTACTGATGACTTGCTAGTGTTATGGAATGGTTTAACTAAGTATGATATATCTAGACCAATTGGACAAAAACAATTTCAATTCCATGCAATGTTTGTGTGGACAATTCATGATGCCTCAGGCTGATACATTTATGTGGTATGTTATGCTAAAATCTAATTGTATGCAATAATACTAATTCTAAAAATGAACATATTTAATCCAATTGTATCATTATCTTGTAGGTCTTTAAACAAAGCAAAAATTTGCATGTCCAATGTGTGGTCACAAGATGAAATCTTGTCATTCCAAAAGTTTAAGAAAGTAGGTGTTTGATGAGAATAGACACTTCCTCCACAAAAAACATAAGTTTAGAAGTGTCAAAAAACATCTTTCCAATGGGAAAAAAGAGACTAAATCAAAGCCATGAAGGATGACACCTTATCTATGGCACTTGGAATATAATATAATTCGAGGTCATCAAGGCATCAATACTAACCACCGTCCAAAGGGACTAAAATGTTATCCCAGAGAATTTAGTAGGCTTCCCTACTATGGTAGCTAAAAATTGTGCATTTGTTTGACACCGTGCATATTGGAAAGAATGCAACAAAGGCGATGTGAAAAATATTGGATGGAAGGCATGACAAAGAAAAACTTGCCAATTTTTTTTCTGACATTCATGATTCCAATAATGCAATAAAAAAATCATTGAATCAAATAACAATGAAGATTGGATTAATGTGAGTGCCCTTCCTTGGTTATTAATAGAGAAGAAAAGTAATGCCATAAAAGAAGTCATATGAAAAATGAGATTTCCAATAGGATTTTTTGCAAATATAAGCAATCTAATATCAAGAAAAGTGAATTTTTCTAGGGGCTAAAAATGCATGAGTGGCATACCTTCATCAAGGTAAGTCACAATCATTTGTATTTACAATATATTTTTCAAATTGCATTCAATTTTCATTGTATTATGTTAGAAAAAAATGAAATGATCAGTTGACACTTATTGCAGTATGTTCTACCCCTATTGCTCCCAAATGACTTCAATAATAATATCAAACAATTGATATATGATCTTGGAAAATACATGAGGTAAGTAGTGATATTTGTTCAATATATCAAACAAGTAATATATTTTAAAGTCTTCTATTTATATATTTTTGTGTCTTCAGTCCCTTGTAGGTAGTTTTCATCTAAAGAAATCCATAAAGAAGATATAAAATATTGGAAGAAAAGAATTCTTCTACTAATGTGTGAAATGCAAAAGTGTTTACCTTCAACTTTTTTCAATGCACAAGACACTACCTCATACACCAAGTTGAGGAGATTGAATTGTGTGGACCTATACAACCTATGTCAATGTGGATGGTTGAGAGAATTTAATTTTTTTAAGGGTTTGGTTTGAAAAAGAGCATGTCACAAGGTCTATCTAAGAATGATGTGGTGGGTTTAATAGTGATAGCTAGAGTCATATCCTAGTCCTTAGATAGATCATAGCTCCAAGGAAGAGAGAGAAATTCTAGTTGATTCTATGATTGAGAGATATATGGCATGCTAGATTTGGTGTACTTTACTCAATATATTCCTAATCCTAAAACAAAGACCCATATAGATTGCATTTGGGATCTCGACTCCATTAAAAAATTTGAAGGGGAGTACTTAGTGAGGAAAGGTAGATTTAGGAAAGTGAAAGGTAATAAATTATGAGATGTTATTGTACTTAATTAATTCTTAATATTCAAAAAAAATTGTTCTAAGTCATCTATTTACTTATGTATACCTACTAAAGAGTAGGATGCCAAACATTTATTTATTGCAAACAATCAAGATTGGATGATGGTTTGGATTGAATGATGCCAACATTTTGGTCATGGATTAAAATGGGAATCTATGTCTTCATTGGCTAAACAAGCTCAATTTAATGGAGATCCCAATGTTACACAATAGAAAATAGAATAATTAGCATATGGTTTATGAGATCTCTAGGTACTTATAAGTTTGTTAATCAATCGTATGTTTTTGAACTCATGGTGGAATAATTTATACATGTTTGACATTATTGTAGGTGAAACAACACAAGACTATGTTATGCAATGGTTATAAATTTCACATAAAAGATTTAGATGACATGAAGAGAACTTGTGATTTTGGGATAAGTGCAGTCTTCCAGGTGACCAATATTTCATCCAGAAATGGCTTACATCCTTAACAATCTTAAAATTGATACTATGGCATTTTGGTTGATATAGTTGGCTGTGACTTTAATTTCTTCAAATTAGTTCTCTTCATCATCAAATGGTACAAACTATGACTCAATCAAAATTATCTTGATAGAACTCTTATTAAGCATGAGAATAGATTTATAATTATTAATAAAAGTTTTTTTGAGCTAGTTGGGGATGAGCCCTATGTTCTTCTGGCCAATATGAGTAGATATTTTACTCAGAAGTCCCACATAAACTGGGTTGGTCATTTGTTTCTAGACATGATCCAAGGGGAAGGCGGATAAATTATAATGTGATGGAACAAGAAGATACTAAGGAAGGGGAAGAAGTGGATCATGATCGAGAGTTAGTCAATGATGTTCCTAAAGAAAATGATGTTGTTACTGATCAAGATGATGATGATTCTAGTGATCATAATTATGAGGAGGAGGAGGAGGAGGATGAAAATGATGATGATGATGACAAAAATGACTAGGATAGTGGTCGTGACAATGTCAATGATGACATGATCCTGATCATGAGATGGATGAAGAGTAATATCAATGTATATACAAGTAAACATTTTCTATTTGATTTTTGATTTCTAAATTATTAATACAAGTAAACATTTTAAATTAAATTTGGTGTAGTAATAGAAATTTAACTATAATATGTGTTGGGATTAAGAAAACATCTTGTATTGTAGTTGTAGGGGATGCATATGATGAGCATGTTGAGCTTCGAGTTGACAGGCAAGATGATGTGGTTGGACAAGGTAAACATCACTACAATGTTCTTTAAAATCCTTAAAGTTTGAATATTTTAAAATTTAACCCTTTTATTTGTTATTATAGAGGACCAGTTAGAAATAGCAATTACTAAGGGGGGGAGGTGAATTGGTAATATACAAACTTTACTCACCAACTAAATATTATTTATTACTTTGAACCATAAATAAGAAAGTGAATAAGTAATGCTAAATAGTAACAATAACCTTAGACAAAGATAATGTAAGGAAACTTGGCAACAAAGAATATAACCACCGTTTCCACATAACCCATAATAGATCTGAAATAAATACAGAATTAAAATCCACATGCAAGAGAATAGAAAACATACCCACAAAATTGTGACACAAGATATACCCTGGGAAACCCTCATTGAGGGAAAAAACCCAGCCTCCAAAAGCATCCATCATCATGTATTATTCAGCAAAAAAATACCATTGCCATACAACCATGGAAGCCTTCATGGCCATAGCCACAACCGAGCAAACTATGTGAACAAGCATGAATCCACACATCCCATGCCATGCTTTCAACCTTCACAAATGCTCCCTTGGCTAACCTGTCAAGCCTTGTCCCGCTCAACTCTTGCCTTTTGTCTTCTTGTCACTCTTTCTTTCCTCTCTTTGCAACAACTACCCTTGTGGCTGCTTATATAGTAGCAAGTCCCACAAAACCACCAAGTGGTATTACATAAACCATGTGCTAAAACCATGTGCTACCTAACCCACTGACCCCACATTTAATATTGGGCATTTAATTCTTTTCCCCCAATATTAAATAATTACATCAAATATTATCACAATGTTTCAATACAACTCATCAAGAATATTCCATGGGAATCTTTACATGTTGCACGTCCATCTAGGCACAACATTACATAATAAAATAAAATAATAACAATATTATGCAATGTGTGCAACACCCATTATCTCAACAATCTCCCACTTGTTGTATACATTGCATAGGGTCAATCCGTAGCCACATAAATGAACAAGGGAACAATCCTTCCCAGCACATCCACCATCATGGATCAAAATACACCAAGTGCTCCATCCTGGTACCCGCAACAAAATCAAAGTATCCAGCATCTCGAACATGAATGATCTCACCTCCTATTATGCCACTCCCACTGGACATACATAGAAGCCATCCAAAGAGAAAGCCACCCAACTTGTCGCATTAGAAGATCATAAAATCCTGTACCAACTAAAATTCCAAGCACAAATAACTTGATCCAAAGGTAATCACATGTATCTGTAGTTGTCAAAATATCCATAGCTGAAATAGCACCCACAGCAAAGTGCCAACCCATCCAACTATCCATACCTCAAAGGTATAACAAGTGAATCTTATATCACCGACATATCCAATCAGCAACCTGCAATCACAAGCCTCAAGAGCAATACCTGCCACATATATACCAAGAAGCTTCCACTACAAAAGATAATGTCAAATCTATAACCAATCCACTCAACACATCTCAAAGAAGTGAATCCATGTAGTATCAAGGACATCCACAATACATAAACTGATATCTTGCAAGAACAACTCTCATAACAAGTCTCCAATAGTCTCTCAATTTCTCCACAACCAACAAAGGAAAGAGATAAAGAAATAACCATGTCATCTCTCACATGACATACATGAGCACAAACCAGTGATCACAATCTCTAATCAATCTCAAATCCAATGTAGGCAAAACTGAACATCCAGGAATATAACCAAGACCAGAGAAACCATGCAAATCATAACCTGTATCATGTCCTTCTACACACACCTCTAGATGTAAACTGTGGAAGTATGATCTCCTCCATAAAACCCCAACAAGAAGCCTCAACAACACCCAAACCATACCATATAGCTAATCATGGATGTAAGCCTCTCACAAGAAGATCAAACTCATTAAACCATTCCTAAACCAAGGAATAACCATTCCTAATCCAAGGAATATGCCCAAATATAAAACCATCTCCCAAACTCAACTAGCATAACAATATATGCACATGGAGATAACCAATGCTAAACCATCTCTCAAATGAACCCTCCAGAACTAACTCATGTACCATAGCTCAAGATCCATATCCATGAAAGACAAGCATAAATATAATGCAACTGAGAGAAAACAATGGGCTATACCTCTCAAGTAGCAAACCGCCGAGTAGACCAAGAGTGGGGAATGAGAATGCTCATCAAGATACCCAAGTCTCCAACCAAGACTCATCTAAGAACAATCTCCTCTCAAGTCCATATCAGGTGACTGCCCCTCGGACTTCCTGCTGAAACCATCAACTGTCCCAACAAATACTTCTCTAATCCAAGAGAAATTAGCGTCACCACCGTCTCTAAGTATCCATGAGCACCTGTAACCAATCAATCCATGTCAACTCCAAATGCAACATAGCAATATCATGAAGTATCCAGCTTATGATCAGTGTACTCAATACCAAGAAACTAAACCAAGATCAATGTCAAAGTTCCAACCATGGCCTCAGGAACATAAACATGACAACATGATCTTACCATCTCAACCAAAGAGATAACATGCTCCATATGAACATACCATAACATGTCACAACTCTAAATGCGTATCAAGAGTATACCATGACATAATAATGAAACCATCCTCATACCAAGGATAACATGCCAAATAAAAGCATAAACTTCACCTTTGCCAAGAACCCTATGAGTCCTCAAGATGCAACCATCTCCACACACCATGAAGAAAACCATCTCCACATACCATGAAGAACCATCTCCACATACCATGAAGAACCATCTCCACACACCATGAAGATAACTAAGAACTCCATGAGTCCTCACGATCTAACCATCTTCAAACACCATGAAGATAACAAGTGCACCATGCAAATGTCAAAGACGCTTCTGCAGCAACAGGATCTAAGACAAACCTCCAACATCTGCAAACACTCAATAAATATATCAATGCCAACAACTCCCACTCAACCGTGGTACCAAGTCACTAATGGCATCATAAAATCCATCCTCTCCAAACCAAAAAGATATAAACCAAACCAGGAACTAATCCTGCACTGTCACCCCATCACTGTCACAAGCTCCCACTAAATCGTGTATCCAAGCTATCCATGACATAATGATGAAAAATCCATCCTCTAACCATGAGAATCAACCAAGGCATCAAACCATCAAAGAACTCAAAGTGCACATCATGAGCTCCTCAAAAGAAACCAAATAACCATGATCCTCAACCAAGAAGATATACCACCATAACCAAATCAGAAATCCAAGCTAATGAACATCAAGGATGTACCTGTATAACCAATCATGTCATGCCAAAATCCATGGCACCATGATCACATCCATGAACTAAGCATTTGGCTCTCAAAGTATGTCCAACCTGTCAGCATAGTCAACCACAATCCTCCACCATGACTGTACCTGGTAACAACATCTCATCCCTTCTACATGAAGAATAAAATCAGCAAATCATGTGACTCAGGGCATAGACAACCCAAATCCAAGTCACCAATCTGAATATGCATCAATAATGAAAGATCAATGGGCAAAGACAACCCATAACCAAGCTATAAATGCAACCTGTAAGTATAGACCGCTTACAACACTGCACAACTTGTAGACCCAACAAGTCATCATGCATATCCAAACCAAACACTGATAACCATATCATCATGAGACCAATATGAAATATGAACTAAGTATACAATGACATCAAATCTTAAATCTTCCAATGCCATAAACTCACAATGTTACCATAGTCAAAATATACCATAAACAGTTCAGATAAATATATCAACAAATAAATCATGCCAAACCTGCACCAAATCTGAACCAATGTGTAGAGCTCTCCAAGAGCTTTCCGTTGACTACTCGAAGTCCAAAATCCGACTCCGTATGCCCAAGTTATGCCCTAATCCGTGCTCAAAATAAATAAC
Source organism: Cupressus sempervirens (assembly GCA_028749045.1). NCBI lineage: Eukaryota > Viridiplantae > Streptophyta > Pinopsida > Cupressales > Cupressaceae > Cupressus > Cupressus sempervirens. Next base: position 70,995,235 of record CM053787.1, read on the forward strand.
AGCTGACTTTAGGGCTCTAAAAACCTGACAAAATTTTAAAATCATAGAACCAAACCTACACCATGTTGTAGTGCTCTGAATTAGCTTTCCAACGCCTATAAGAACTCTGAAATCTGACATTCTGAGAGAAAGTTATGGCCATTTTACTAAGACAGTCTTTTTACCATTTTCAGTACGATTTTTCATTTTTAATTTTTTTCAGTGACGAAAAATTCCGACGGGATTAAATTTGACGGCCATCATGAGCTGAAACCAAAAAACTCTTTCATTTCCTCTGAACATGGCCAAACTAGGGCATATTATATATCAAAATTTATGAAAATGTCGACCCGGATCCAATGGTGAGGTCTGTTTTTACCCAGGAGGTCATTTCTGTAAGCTACCCCCCAAAACCCTCATTTTAAATGAAACATCCGAAAAACCTTTTTATCCAACAATTTCCCATGCCCAAATATTTTAACATCCCATCATAACAGCAAATCCAAAACCCTCAGATCTGCAATAATTTTTCATATATCTTGCCATTTCTTTTATCCTCTCATGCATTCCCATGGATTCAATCTAGGGTTACAATAATAAAACAACCATAGCTCTGATACCACTTGTAAGGAAACTTGGCAACAAAGAATATAACCACCATTTCCACATAACCCATAATAGATCTGAAATAAATACAGAATTAAAATCCACATGCAAGAGAATAGAAAACATACCCACAAAATTGTGACACAAGATATACCCTGGGAAACCCTCATTGAGGGAAAAAACCCAGCCTCCAAAAGCATCCATCATCATGTATTATTCAGCAAAAAAATACCATTGCCATACAACCATGGAAGCCTTCATGGCCATAGCCACAACCGAGCAAACTATGTGAACAAGCATGAATCCACACATCCCATGCCATGCTTTCAACCTTCACAAATGCTCCCTTGGCTAACCTGTCAAGCCTTGTCCCGCTCAACTCTTGCCTTTTGTCTTCTTGTCACTCTTTCTTTCCTCTCTCTGCAACAACTACCTTTGTGGCTGCTTATATAGTAGCAAGTCCCACAAAACCACCAAGTGGTATTACATAAACCATGTGCTAAAACCATGTGCTACCTAACCCACTGACCCCACATTTAATATTGGGCATTTAATTCTTTTCCCCCAATATTAAATAATTACATCAAATATTATCACAATGTTTCAATACAACTCATCAAGAATATTCCATGGGAATCTTTACATGTTGCACGTCCATCTAGGCACAACATTACATAATAAAATAAAATAATAACAATATTATGCAATGTGTGCAACACCCATTATCTCAACAGATAACTCATAACACTATATTTTTTTTAACTATGGAAACCTTGGCCAATGGAAAACCCCAGTGGGGATGATACCCACCAGATAGTGTACTAATATATATGTTCCTTTTTAGAGGATGGACCCTATTAGGAGTCAATAAGAAAATTTAGTATAGAGAGTCCCTATTAGGAGATGCTAACCCTGTTAGGATTTGTAGCATAATAGATGCAAAATGAGCCCACTGCTCAAACATGCACTTCCAATTACATGAAGAGCTTACTAACCAAACAAATAATTAGTCTTTTGGTATATAGGTCATGTAACTTATTTCTTGACTAATCTCTGATCTTCAGCTTGATCTCGAATCACAAAAAAATAGCTTCTCAAAACTTCACATATATCACTTCACAAAAGTTCACATACAATTGCTCAACACAACATATCACTTACACATTACTTCCTTTGAATTTGGAAGATATCCTTTGCATAATTACCATGCATTTTCACAAATTTCTACTAGGTCAGCTAAGATCATAATATACTTTTCCAACTTAGAGTAAACATCTAGGATGTCAGCCCAATTGGTCAAGTAATTATTTTGTAAACAAAATAATTCCTTCCTTTAATTCTGTTATTCTATTTCATTGGTAAAACACAAATATCTCTTTTTCGTATAGTTTATACTAATTTTTGAAGTTATACACATCATCATAAACATGTATACCATGTCCATCTAACTTCACTAAACATAATATAACATCAATAACAAGTTACATAGAGAATAATACACTGCTGAAAATCAATTTTATACTTAAACAATTTTATGAGTACCAAAAACTAAGTATCTTTATTTCTGAGGCTTTCTACAAGCATGTACATCACTTGTTTCCATAAATGAAAAAAATTACATATCTTCATTATCCAATTATCAACAATCTCCCTATTTCACATTGATGACAACAAAATAGGGAGAATTGGTTAAGTATCAAAAACTTGTCCAAAATATTATAGTAATACATTAATTATCTTTCACAACTTATCCATCTTACATATTATCTCCCTTTCAATATGATTTTATTCCTTACCTTATGCATCTTCTCTCTTTACCTTATTTACAATTTTATTATGCATCTTCTCCCCTTTTGACATCAGTCACAAAGGTTAGAATGTCAAAACTATAAAAAATGTTCATCTACTATCAAAAACTATAATCATCTACCTTAAACTAATAATATCTTCATAGAATCATCAAAACTTTCCCTAGAATGATTTAAACCTTTTGTCCATGTATCCTTGGCTATTTCAATATAGGTGGGAATTACACATAGGGCATATGATGCAATCTCAACTACATTAAGATTAAAGTATAAGAAATTCCAATAAGTGTCCTTGGCTTTGACACACTCCTCCAACTATCTCTTAATAGTAGATATTCTCAGAGCAATAGACTCTCTAAATTCTAATAATCTCTTCAATTTGTTTTTTTTTTTGAACTTCCAGTTTCTTGATATCACTATAAACAATGGCCACTTGTCCTTCAAAGTCATCAACTTTGTTAGAAGGTTGTTGTATTTGGTTTGATAGAGCTTCTAGCTCACTCATATTTCCTTCAATATGACTGCCAAAATCCTTGGTTAACTTATGAGATAAGGTACACTTAATGTACAATACCTTTCCATCTTGCTAACATTTCTAAAGTTTCTTGATACAAGTATCAAGACTTAGAAAATAATTCTTGATATTCTAACAAATGGTGCTAAATAGATTAGTATCATGTGAAATATGTGCCTTTGACTCTACAACATTTAGAAAATTTATAAATTCTTCGTCAAAATATTTTAATACTTCTTGTGCCTTCTGTTCAAGATCTACCTTTGTATGCTTGATGGCCAAAGCATTGTATAAGTTAGTAATTACCTCCATTAAGGTTCTTTGTAGGCTCTTCACTTTCATGTTCTTCTCAATAAGTTATTTCAGAGATGAGATCAAGTCAGTTTGATCATCATCATTGATGAGGCTAACTATTGTCTCTATTTCATGATAATTTTTAAACACTTTGTTAATACTCTATTTCATTTTTATTAGGACATTTGTGAACTTATGTTTACCTAAACCAATGATTAACCTATGGGTAGATAATATGTCATCTTTTGCTAATATCATATATATGATGCAATATTTCATATAATTATCAAAATGTGTGTTCTTATATTTAAATTTAATTTGATAATGCTTGTTTGCAATTATCTCTGCATTATAACTAACCTATTAGCAATGAAGTTGAAGATGATTGAAAGAATTCAAAGATGAACGTTGAAGATAGCCAATAACATTCAAGGAGAAAAGAAAGTTGAGGTTTAGCCATGGTGGAGAAAAATTATAATCGTACCAAAGGACATGGCTGTGAGTATGGAGGAGCTATGAAGACTTACTACATTCTTTGCATTTATTATTATCGCAAGTAGTTGTTTAGACTTTATTATTCTCACCTTGTGCCATTATCTCTTCTTCCCATCTTGAGCTATTATTTTCCTTCTTTCTCCTATAGATTTATAGCTAGGTTGTTTACTTTTCTATTTTAGAATAAGTGTTAATCTTCTATACATAGGGATCAGACCAAGTGTTTTTGTTTAGTTAGAAGGAGAAAGTTTATGAAAACAAATTGTTAACTTTTGCAGTGAGTTGTTTTTACAGTTCTATGTCTTGTTCCTATGTAATGAATCTCTAAAATATAATGAAATAGTTTTTGGATTCTATCATATGGTAGTAGCTTAGTTGAAGCCAACCAAGGGGGCCCACTTGGGAGGTGGATTAGATTAGGATAGTATAGATTTATTTCCAAGCATTTTTAATATTGCAAGTAGAAGTTGTAAGTTTCTTCCTGTAACATCATACTTTGTGAATGTTCCTGCAACATCTATTAGAATAGTTATAGTAGATGAATTGAGTTAGAATATCTGTTAGCCTTTCATTGTATTTCCAGTATTCATAAAGAGTTAAGTGTTTTAGTTTCTTGCAGCAATAGTGTAAGTTCTTTTCCTTGCATTATACTTTCCTACAGCATAAGCATAGTGACTCATTAAGAGACCTAGTGCACATACTATGCTGACCATTTCATGTATACATCCCTGGGTTGACAAGATTAAATGCATGTCATAGTGGAAAAAATAATCCTTAGATTGAATACAATTTTCCTAAGCATGGCCTAGAGCATGAATTATTATATACCTATTGTGAGGCAGACCATTTTTGGCGCCATTGTCAGGGATGGTGTCAAGCTAGGAGGATTCTTGAGTCATAGTTCTTAGTTAAAGTTTTTTTAGAAATTTCTAAAGCTTCCTTCACCAATGTGAAGAGTTCAATTGCATTCATCAAAGAGGAAGATGACAAGATGAATATAGTAGATTTCTTCCACAGGAGTCTGTTAATTTGAATGAAGAAATTGAAGAAGAAGAAGTTGAGTTGCTTTTTGAAGATGCAAGCCCTATTTTTCCTACAAAATCATCTTCAAGAGAAGTAAGAAAGGAAGGGTAAAAGTGGGGGAATTCAAGTCACTAACTAAGAAATTCCATGCTTAAGGAAAAACATCATTTTACTAGGGGGTAGATGATGAGGCTAATTATTGCCTCTATTTCATGATAGTTTTAAAATACTTTGTTAATACTTTGTTTTATTTTTATCAGGACATTTGTGAACTTATGTTTACCTAAACCAATGATTAACCTATGGGTAGATAGTATGTCATCTTTTTCCAATATCATATATATGATGCAGTATTTCATATAATTATCAAAATATGTGTTCTTATATTTGAATTTCATTTGATAATGCTTATTTGCAATTATCTCTACATTATAACTAACCTATTAGCAATGAAGTTGAAGATGATTGGAAGAATTCAAAGATGAACGTTGAAGACAACCAATAGAATTCAAGGAGAAAAGAACATTGAAGTTTAGCCATAGTGGAGAAAAAACATAATGGTACCAAAGAACATGGCTACGAGTATGGAGGAGCTATGAAAACTTACTACATTCTTTGCATATATTATTATGGCAAGCAGTTGTTTAGACTTTATTATTCCTGCCTTGAGCCGTTATCTCTTCTTCCTGCCTTGAGCTATTATTTTCCTTCTTTCTCTCTTGCGGATTTATAACTAGGTTTTTTATTTTTCTATGTTGGAATAAGCATCGATATTCTATATATAAGGATCTGACCAAGTGCGTTAGTTTAGTTAGAAGGAGAAAGTTTATGAAAACAAACTGTTAACTTTTGCAGTGAGTTTTTTTTATAGTTCTATGTATTGTTCCCATGTAATAAAATTTTGAAATATAATGATATAGTTTTTGGCTTCTATCATGTGTTAGTAGTTTAGTTGAAGCCAACCAAGGGGGCCCACTTGGGAGGTGGATTAGATTAGGATAGTATATATTTATTTCCAAGAATTTTTAGTATTGCAAGTAGAAGTTGTAAGTTCCTTCATGTAGCATCATACTTTGTGAATGTTCCTACAGCATCTGTGAGAATAGTTATAGTAGATGAACTCAGCTGGAATATCTATTAGACTTTCATTGTATTTCTAGTATTCATAAAGAGTTAAGTGTGTTAGTTTCCTATAGAAATAGTGTAAGTTCTTTTCCTTGCATTTTACTTTCCTACAACAAAAGCATAGTGACTCATTAAGAGACCTAGTGCACATACTGAGTTGACCATTTCAAGTATACGTCCCTAGGTTGATAAGATTAAATGCACCTCATAATGGAAAAAATAATCCCTAGATTGAATACATTATTCCTAAGCATGGCCTAGAGAATGATTATTATATACTTATTCTGAGGAGGACCAATCATCACTTGTTAGGCTAGCAAGAGAAAGTGGAGTAGATGAACTAGATGGTTTAGATTCATCTTCCCTTTGCTTCTTCTCTGTTATCTCTTTGACTCTTCTCTCTTCTTTCTCTTTCTCTTTCTCTTTCTCTTTCTTTCTTTCTCTTTCTTTTCTTCCTCTATTCTATTCCTTTTCTTCCTCAATTTTTATTTTCTTTTCTTCTTGAACCATTTTTTTCGTTTCTTCCTTAAGAAATTTCTTCTTGGCTTCTTCCATTTTTCTCTTTTCTACTTCTAATAGCCTCTTCTCCTCTTCAACTTATTTTAGTTGGTCCTAAATAACCTCAACATGAGATTTAGGTTGTTTGGAACTCTCAAAAGGGTTAGTATCATTAATGTTAATAGTAGCACCGGTCTAATCAATTTTCATAGTGTCACCACTTACCAACACTTCTGAAGTTCCAGGTGTTGGTGAAGGTTTTTTCTTAGACTCTATCGTCATCTGACTATTGGATAACACTATTTTTCTCCTTATTTTATCCTTCTCACCCACCATAAATAGAGATGGTCTCACCTTGTTTCTCAAGTAATGTGCTAAACTATTCAACAATTTCTTGACTTCTTCCTCATCATCAATTTTGCATAAAGTCCTTATCATGGACTTCTAAAGTTTGATGTCTTCTTCTTGAGTTGGTGCCTTCTTCTCTATAAGTATGTCATAGAGTTTCTAATTTACTATGCCTTCAATATCTTTAAGTTTCATATTGTTAGCAATTATATATCTTATAGTAGAGATATCAATATGATCTTTCTCAATATCATTATACAAATCATAAAATTTATTCATCTAAACAAAGTTTTCTTCATTAGGAATGGCTGATTTTATCTTCTCAATCTTTAGCTTCCAAGGTTGCCTTGCTTTAGTTTCTATCTAAATAGAAATGGTAACTCTCTATGCCTATTTTGCTTCTAGTTCTTCTTCTTCTTCTTCACTAGATTCCACAATTGTCAACAATGTCTTTTGTCTTTTACCTAGTCCAATAGCGTATTTCTTGACTTTTTTTTGTCTTGGTAGTCACAACTTCTACTAATCTTTTTGATTTTCTCTTCGGCTTGCTTGGTTGTTCAAATGATACTGCATCATATGGAATGCTCTTTTCTAAAGATGTCTTTGCAATAGATACTGATAAAGGTTGCACATACATTATACCTTGTTTCATGGTTTTCCTAACTGCTTGTGACTCGCTCTCTATCATATTAGCCTCTAATAAAGCTTTCTTCATTATTTTCTCAATCTTCTTGTGAGATGCTTTCTCTAAAGATGCATGATGAATTGGGTAATTTCTTCATATATCCCAAATCTATACATAGTTTGGTCCTTCTCAAAGTTTAACAATAGATTAATATATCCATTTTCTACATCATCACTTAAATTGTAATCCAAGGGATCAAGGAATGTTTTCCAAGGTTATACCACTTGAATATGAGTTAAATCTATATCAACCATAACATATATATCATCTTTAAATCTTTCTACAATTGTAGATGCAATTCTAAATCTTTGTTTCATCTCATTCTAAAATGTCTTCATGATCAAATTTCCACTGTCCAAGATTTTATCTATTGGATGTATTCTACATAAATTTGTAATCTTCTCCATGGTACATCTCTCACTACTCACAATTTCAATAATGATGGGGACACAACCCAAGAACAGAATGGACACAACAGAAAAGGAAAATTGTATTAACTGAAAAAATAAGCTAGTACATTCAGTACAGAGAAAATAAAATTCAAAACATGCCCTAAGGGATTACAATAGCATAAATCTGGAGATAATTTCTCCTTTCAGTACCTCCTCTCTAACTCCACTCCGAACTGCCTTTTACAATGCCAAAAATCTCCTTAAATAGACCCCAGAGGGTTAAGGACTAGGAGTACATTCTAGAAAGTGCTAGTAAGCATCCACTGACCAAATAGAAGGTTCTAGAAGCTGCATTAGAAGTCGATGCAAATCTAGAAGAATCCAGTAACAGTAACTGAACTTTCGAGAGGCATAACTTTTGAACCGTAGCTCCGATTGACGAACCATTTACATTTTCAGAAAGCTCTCGAAGTGCTCTATAGTGCTATGGACCAGCTTCACTCATCCCCCATTTTTTGGCCCATTTCAAGGTCATTTAATGCCCCTAACCTAACTTTGAAGCATTCTTAAGAGGTCTCCACAACCCGAAAAACTGCAATAACTCTCAAATCATGGGGCCTTTTGACCTGATTCTTTTTCTGGAATGCTCTAAATTACAATTACATTTATCTAGCCAATTTACACCTCCTAGTTCACCAAAATGATGGCTCAATTACATACTCCTATTTTTTTCGAGATTTACACGAACACTGATAGTGGAACTATGAGAGTTGGAACCTTTATTTGACCCAAATGGGTATCCAAAAATGAAAACACATGAAACAAAAACTAAGTCTAAGTATATTTTTTTGGGTGACACAAGATTGCCCTTATACCTCTAGATGCTCCTACGTCAAACACCCAGGGTAGATTGAAAAGTGACCCTGTCACTTTCTGAATGGTAGAGGAAATCCCAAATGGGAAACCTCAGGTGCTGAAATCCAAGTTGAGTCCTCGATTAGTCATCCTTTCCATTTGACCAAATACTTTTTATACTGCTTGTTTCTAGTACTCCTACCCACACGATGATCTAGAATGTCTTCTATCTCCTCCTTCTTAGAAGCAGGAATTGGACATGGCTCTAACACCAGCTCCTCATCTGCACCATCATCATGATACTCTGTTAAATCTGCAATGTTGAAAATGGGAGAAATGTGAATACCATCTGACAGCTCCACTTCATATGCATTTCCTGAGTCATGTTTCTTCAAAATTTTGCAGGGGCCAAATTTCTTCATTTTTAGCTTGTTGTAAGTACCGGCTAGAAATCTTTATTTTCGTAAGTGCACCATGACTAGATCCCCTACTTGGAATTATTTATGTCTTCTCCTTTGATCAGCCCTAGCTTTATACTCTTGATTCATCTTGGTAATGTGTACCTGAACCTCCTCATGTAGATGCTTGATATGTTTAGCAAATTCTTCCGCTTCAGCACTTGTCCTCTCCCCTTGCTCTATCTTCCTCAATTTTGGTGCAGTCCTTGGGCTATTCCCATATACAATTTGGAATGGTGATTTTCCAGTACTCCTATTTATAGAGTTATTGTAAGCAAACTTTGCTTGTGGTAGAATCAAATCCCATCCCTTAGGCTTATCCCCAACTAAACATCTCAACAAATTGCCTAGACTTCTATTTACCACTTTTGTTTGGCTGTCAGTCCGCGGGTGATGCGTGGAACTAAATTTTAGGTCTATTCTCAACTTCTTCCACAATGTCCTCCAGAAATACCCCACAAATTTAGTATCTCTATCAAAAACTATACTCCTTGGGAGACCATGTAGTCTCACCACCTCTCTGAAGAACAAGTCTGCAATATGGATAGCATCATGAGTTTTGTGGCATGGAATGAAATGTGCCATTTTGGAGAACCTATCAACCACCACAAATACTAATTCATTACCCCTTTGTGTCCTTGGCAATCCAAGAAAAAAATCCATACTTATGTCCTCCCATGGCCTTGATGGAACAAGCAATAGCTGATATAGGCCAGTATTGTGATAAACCCCTTGGCAACTTGACAAACCTAGCAACTCTGTACAAACTTCTTCACATCATGTGAAATTTGAGGCCAAAAATAATGTTCTCTAAGAATGGAAATGGTCTTATCTCGACCAAAATGTCCTGCCATCCCTCCACTGTGTTTCTCCTTAATCAAATTTTCCCTCATGGAACTCCTTGGAATGCACAATTGACTACCCTTGAACAACATGCCATCCTGAATCAAATAGTCTAACCACTTGGTTCTATCTACAGAAATAGTTTCTTTACAAGCTTTCCATGCTTCAGCAAAATTAGGATCCTCAGGGTACAAATTCTTGAGTTCATCAAACCCAACTACTTCAACCTGCATTACTATAAGCAACAACTACCTCCTACTTAGTGCATCTGCAACCCTGTTAGATTTTCCAGTTCTATGCTTCAACATAAATGTATAGCTCTGCAAGAACTCTACCCACTTCATATGCCTCTGATTCAATTTACCTTGGCTATTTAGGTACTATAATGCCTGATGATCTGTATACAAAAAAAATTCTTTTGGCAATAAATAATGCCTCCATTTCTTTAAGGCCTGAACCATTGCATAGAACTCTTGATCATAAATAGAATACTTCTTCTTTGCATCATTCAATTTTTCACTAAAAGATGCAATAGGCTTACCTTCTTGGCTTAATACAGCCCCAATAGCACTACCACTGGCATCACAATCCACTTGGAAAACCTTTCTAAAATCTGGAAGTGCCAACACAGGTTGTTCTGTTACCTTCTTCTTTAGCAATTCAAAACTTCTCACAGCTGTTGCAATCCATTTGAACTCTTTTCTATCCCCTCTTATTGTATCAGTTACGGGTGCACATATGCCATTAAAATTCTTAATAAACTTCCTATAAAAACTAACCAGACCATGAAATGATCTTACCTCAGTAGCAAACCTTGGATTAGGCCATTCCAAGATGGCTTTTACCTTCTCTGGATCCATTTTGAGACCTTCAGGTGATATAACAAACCCCAGATTGACTAACTCCCTTTTTGCAAAGATACACTTCTTCAGATTAATTAACAGTTTCTCTTCCCTTAGCCTTTCAAGGAAACTATGAATATGCAATAAATGTTCTTCCAAAGTCTTGCTGAAAATTAAAATATCATCCAAATAAACAATAACAAATTTTCCCAAGAACTTCTTAAGTACCTCATTCATGAGCCGCATGAAGGTGCTTGGGGCGTTCGTCATTCCAAAAGGCATGACTAACCACTCATAAAGACCATCCTTGGTCTTGAAGGCTATTTTCCACTCATCTCCTTCTCGAATCTATATCTGGTGATAACCACTCTTGAGATCTATTTTTGTGAAGTACTAAGCTCCACTCAAGCAATCCATAAGATCATCCATCCTTGGCAAAGGAAACTGATACTTGATGATTATCCTATTTATAGCTCAAGAATCTGTACACATCCTCCACTCTCCATCCTTCTTTGGTGCGAGTACTACAGATAATGTACATGGACTTAGGCTCTCTCGAATCAAGCCCTTCCTCAACAACTCCTGAACCTATCTATTTCATTCCTCTATTTTAGTAGGATTCATCCTGTGAGTAGCCTTGTTAGGAAAACTAGCTCTTGGAATCAGATCTATCTAATGACTGATTTGCCTTACTGGTGGCAATCCATCTGGAACATTATTAGAGATAATATGTCCAAATTCCCCTAGTAAATCTGAAATTTCAAGTGGTATTTCACTACTACCTTCTTTATCTTTCCTAGGAATCAAAGCATAGCACATATGATGATGTTTCATGCCATCTAAAAACTTCCTTTCATCAACAAGACAAATCCTAGCATTGCTACATACCTTTTCACCTTCCTTTTTCATGGGCTTCAATTTGTGACAAACTCCATCCTTTGTCAGAGAGTATGTGTTTGCATGTCCATCATGTATTGCATGTCTATCAAATTGCCATGGTCTACCCAACAATAGATGGCAAACATCCATCGAAATAACATCACAGAGAACTTCATCATGGTAACTCCCAATTTTGAATTTCACTAAACATTGTTCACTTACCAGGACCTTATGATCATCTTTTACCCAAGCAATCCAATAGGGCTGGGGATGTTTCTCCCTCTTGAGCTTCAACTTAGAGACCATCTCTTCTGATACCAAGTTATCAGTAATACCACCATCAATGATCATGTCACAACATTTATCCTCACACTTGCATCTGGTATGGAACAAACTCCTCTGTTGTCCTGGTTCAATCTCACCACTTAGTAGGACTCTTTCATTTACCAAGGTCTCTCCTCTTTCTGCATCCTCTAAATGTGATGATTGTGCATCTTCATCCACATGAGCAACCCTAGCTTGGCCCTCAGCTCTCCTATCTGTCCTTCCTTGTCGTTGAGGGCATTCAAAGGTACAATGACCTTCTTCATTGCAATGGAAATATGTACCACAGAAGCCACCTCTTCCTTGTCCACGTCCTCTACCTCTTCCTCTCTGATTTCCAAAGTCTTGATCATGGGGGCGGTTGAAACCCTCATTCCTCTGGTTCCTGCTAGTACCCACATCTTCATTTTTCTTTTGGGTTTCATTGTGGCTTCCAGATGATCTACTGCTTCCCCTTCCTCCTTGACCGCACCCTCTTTTTCTTCCTTCAAACCTTTTATTTAGCTTCTCTTCAACTCCTAGGGCAAATGGGTATGCCTCTTCAACGCTGGTCATTCTTACCAGAATTAATTCCTCCTAGATGCTAGGTCACAACCCACTGATATAACGAGAAACCTTCTCCTTATTTTCTTTTGCATGCCCTACTCTAATCAAGAGTCGGTAAAACTCCTCTGTATATTCTTGGACTGATCTTCCTGCTTGCTTTAACCCATGCATCTTCTTAAAAAAATCAAGCTCATAGTCCATAGGAATGAACTGCTTCTTCAATTTGTCCACCATGCGATCCCACCTTGTGATCTTCTCCTTTCCTCTTCTATTTCTTTCCAATTGAACCTCTTGCCACTAGATTTTGGCATGGCCTTTCAGTTTGGCTTTTGCAAACTTAACCCTATCTGGGTCCCTAATATCCTCATACTCAAAGTATTCTTCCAATTCATTGATCCAATCGATCAACTCATCTGGTTTCAAATTTCTTGAAAATACACCCACTTCAATTGTAGGTCTTTTCCCAAACTTAGTAATGGCCCTAAAAAGCCTTTCCTCTGCATGATTTAGAACTTCCTTGTCAAATTCCCCTTTTCGTCCAATTTTTTCTTCTTCATTGTCATCTTCACTTTCATCACCTGCGGCCACAATCGTTCCTCTACGAAGCTCCTCCTGCAATGCTTGTACCTGCCTTTGGAGGGCTCTAAACTCCTCAGGATTAATAGCTCTAGCCCTTCCACCATGCTCTCTTCATGGAGGCATCTTCTTAACTCAAACCCACAACCACACAGTCCTGGTGCAAACTGCCTCACAGTTAGTGCTCTGTCTACACACTCAGAAAAACCAACTCTGATACCACTTGATGGGGACACAACCCAGGAATAGAATGGACACAACAGAAAAGGGAAATTGGATTAACTGAAAAAAATAAGCTAGTACATTTAGTATAGAGAAAATAAACTTCAAAACATGTCCTAAGGGCTTACAATAGCATAAATCTGGAGATAATTTCACCTTTCAGTACCTCCTCTCTAACTCCACTCCGAACTGCCTTTTACAATGCTAGAAATCTCCTTAAATAGACCCTGAAGGGTTAAGGACTAGGAGTACATTCTAGAAAGTGCTAGTAGGCATCCACTGACCAAATAGAAGGTTCCAAAAGCTACGTTAGAAGTCGATGCAAATCTAGAAGAATCCAGTAAAGGTAACCAAACTTTCGGGAGGCATAACTTTTGAACCATAGCTCTGATTGATGAACTGTTTACATTTTTGAAAAGCTCTCGAAGCACTCTATAGCCCTATGGACTAGCTTCACTCATCCCCCATTTTTTGGCCCTTTTCAAGGTCATTTAATGCCCCTAACCTAACTTTGAAGCATTCTTAGGAGGTCTCCACAACCTGAAAAACTGCAATAACTCTCAAACCATGGGGCCTTTTGACCTTATTCTTTTTCTTGAATGCTCTAAATTACAATTACATTTATCTAGCCAATTTACACCTCCTAGTTCACCAAAATGATGGCTCAATTACATACTCCTATTTTTGTCGAGATTTACACGAACACTGATAGTGGAACTGTGAGAGTTGGAACCTTTATTTGACCCAAATGGGTATCCAAAAATGAAAACACATGAAACAGAAACTAATTCTAAGTATATTTTTTTGGGTGAGATAGGATTGCCCTTATACCTCTGGATGCTCCTGCATCAAATAATTGATAAGTATGGATCTCTTGAGTACATGAAAGAATGTATGATTGATCAATGGCTGAAATCTAAACACGCCATTCTTGGTTCTCTTGATTTTCTCTAGGCTTTTAAGAAGTTTCTTTTTTAGAATTTCACTTAGATTAACTTGTTCCTTCTCAACACAAATCTTATAGGCTACATAGATGAATCATGTTGACAATTCATCAATCTTAGAACTTGCACATTATTTTCATAAAAGCTTGCACCCTTGTCCAAAGTTTTTACCTAACGACAACCTTGTAAAACATGGAAACAACCTCTAAGTTGTGGTACTTGAACTATGACGCTAAGTCTCCAGAGAAGGCCAACTTCTTCTACTATTTGGATGCACTTAAACTATTTCTGAAGAGAAAAGGGAGAAGGAATGCATGAAAGTAACTACCCAATCTATTCTAAAGAGGTGATATAGCACCAAAATAGGATGTTCAAACCAATCTTTTCCCATACATGCATAGTACTATTATCATGATAGTCCAAAGATATACCAATTTAGGCTTGCATTAATCTATTAACTACATAGAGATCAAACAATTGCATGAGTGACACAAGGAACAAATTTTTCACTTCTTATCATTCATGAGCCAATAGAGATACAAAAATGTAGATTATAGATATACACAATACAATGAAGAGAGGTAGATAGGCTTGTATAGTACATCGATAGCTAAAGGAGATAAGACATGATGTCATATAATTAAAAGGCAAAGAGGCAATTTACAGTAGCTTGCTAACACAATACCAGAGAAAAAGAGAAGATCCAACCCTAAGAAAAAGTACAACATCTACCTTTATAGTGTAAGCATAACATTAGATAGCTTCTACTCTAAGATAAGACTTAATAACTACAACCAAATCTACAGAGAATAAACACTATAAAAATGAAAAGATCTGATCATAGCACAAATCCATATACAAGGAGATCAATTCCTTACCAAAAAATGATTTGAGAGGTTAGGAACAACAATCATTAACTTCTGACTGAATGGATGGATCAACAGGCTATGACAAAGTGTCTCTTTTCATTTATCATATCTAGGGAATGATGAAAGTGGTTATACAAGATCAAAAAGATTGGATTCATCATCAAGGAGCTAATTCTAGTGTTATCAATATGCCAAATTAGTCATGTTATTTGGTCAACTAGAGTTATCCATCAAGCTTTTCCACATGGACCAAACATCTCTTACCATTCTACCACTCTATTAGTAATTCCAATTTATACCTTGTGTTTGAGTACCCATGATTACGATTTTTCCACCACCTTTCTTCAATAATAGTTCATTCTTATGAAACCATGATCCATTGGTTATTTCTTCTTCATAATCCACTCTTAACATTCTTCATTAACCACCATGATTCTCTCAAGACTGAGATCTTGAACACATCTACATTGTTTCCACCTTAACCCAAGGTTCACCTTCTAATCCTTGTGACCAAGCAAAACAAAGGGGGATTTCTTGATTGCAATTCAAAGATTAGCCACTTCTTAACCTATCATGACCATGCACTAGCCATAGATCTGAAAGATCCAATGGTGCAAAATGTGTCTTTGAAACATTGAAGATTTAAGCTATAGTATGTTAATATAACCATGTGATCAGGAAAAAACATAGCAAATGCACCTTTGCCATCCTAACCTTGGTTAAGACAATATGTTCTGCAATGATGTGAACACAAGGAAATCATACCTTCACCATCTTGATCCTAGTTAGCAATTAACCACCCACAACTATGCAAATCACATGGTCACAACTTAAAATTTTCTAAGGCATAATATGAAATAAGGAATATAGCCAATGTTAAATTATTTCATAAAAAATCCTAGGTGATCATTAAACAAAATATTATTTGAATTTAATTTTTTGGTAGGAGGGCATTTTGGATAACACACATATAGAATATGAAATGATTCTACTTAGGGATCTTACACCATCTTGTTTAATGGTGCTAATCACCATAGCCTTTCCATTATAAACTACTTTTGTATAGCTCTCAACCTTCTTCTTAACTAGTTTCTCACCTATAGGTAGACTGCCTTGTTTGCTAAGACTAGTTACCTCATGAATAATGTCGACTAAAATGCCAACTACATCATCTTCCATCCATAATTTTTCATCAAGAATTCTACTTAGTATGATCTGAGTCCATTCATCAGTGCCCAATTCTTAGTAGAAATGACGATTGAAAAGATCTAGTTCTTTCAAATGTTCAAATTTGGGCTTTACTGACATATCATGGTTAAAAACAATTTCCATATCTTTGTTCATATAATCATACCCAATATTTTCAAACTTGTTGTTAAGATAACTTCATACATCTTCCAAATACACTACATTGTTCAAAATAATGAATAATGTTGAATTAGGGTTTTCTTCTATGGGTTTCATAGGTACAATCTTCAATTTTAGTCTTTCCTCATTCTCAACATTATGAACTACTGACATATCCATCATTTTATCAAATATAAACTTTATCAAAGAAATTTTGTAGAGAAACAATAAAATACCTCTTTCTAAAAAATAGGGTTTACTTTGAAATTTCCTTTTCATTTCACTTCTAAGTGTTCTATGCTTTTGATGTAATCTCAATGAAGTGGTAATCAAGTCTATAATCCATTTTATTCATCCAATTTGAACTTTCATTAATTGTGTACTTTGCAAACATGAAAAAGCTGTCAATCACACTTTGAAATCAAATATAGTTTTGATAATCTTTTCTTGGTTTTCAAATGCTACTCGGGGTTTACCATAGCTTCCTTCCATCATAACAATTCTCCAACAATCTTTTCCCAACAAAATTCTTTGTAGAAACATATTTTTCATCTTTTCTATAGAATTAACTTTCTCTATAATAGCTGTCACTATTAATTCCTTTGTAACAAGTTTTGACAAGCTCCAATTTTCAAGTGAGCTTAGCTACAGTCTAAAATTATCTTGATACACCTTTTCCCAACTTCACTACCTCTAGCTTGATCTCTAGATGAATTTTCAAATTCTAGTGTTGTGAACAAGCTTAATTCAGCTTAGTTGAATCAAACACTACTGACTTTGATCATCCTATCTCACCATCTTCTAACATTTTTTTTGAGATGTCTATCCTTTATGAATACCTCATTGAGTTCTTCTCAAAGTTCACTGACTACATTTATTTGTTCCTCATTGTCTTTCTTACTTCTAGAGTTCCTTTTCCAAGTGAAAATGTCTATTAAATGCATGTTTTATACTAGTTAGTATCCAATTACTAAAGAAATAAAATTATTTTAAAAAGCTAACATTTCAATAACTCTTACAATTTTTTACTATATTTTTTTAATAACGTATAAATACCATTTTATAGAGCTCAAAGTCATGAATATTCTCATATAGAGTTCATAGTGTTTTAATTAGATATAGTATATTGTAATTAAAAAATTCTAGAAGTATATATTTTAACACTTGAGAAGATGTCAGTTTTGAGAAAGAAAAAATATTAAATCATATCAAAAAAATTTAAAATTATATGATGTTCTAGAGGAGAGAGTCCTCTTCCAGAATCTATAATTTTTCTTTTGGTTAGAATACATTTATTTTGAAAAATATGGTAGGATATGAAAACTATCAATTTGAACAAGTTGAAATTTGAATCATTATAAAAGAGAATATATAGGTCCAAAGATAATTTTTATTTTGTATTGTTCTAGATGCATATGTTATCTATAACATAATCTGAGATCAAAGGAGAATAAGTTTATTTCCATGTCATTTTGTGGTGGGAACTAGACCCCTAATTTTCAGCAACTAAAAAACTATCTATAAAAATAGGAAAATATATCATTTCTTATTCCAAATAATTATTAAAAATTACAATCCTAAACTTCATCCATTTCTACACATTTCATTAGTTTACTTCATTTTCAAATTCTAAATAATAATGCCATTTTTATATCATTGAAGGTGAATGTTTATACTTTTCTTAGCCTTGTCCTTTGTAAAAGGGTGACACAAGTTTGTGCTTTTACCCATCTCCAAAGTTTCTATCCATTCTACAACACTTTTTTGTATGTCTAAAGTTATTGCATAACTGACATATTGAGTTATGCTTATAGCATTCTGTTGATCAATAGGTGCATGACAATTCTAAGCTATGTGTCCAAAGTTGTTACACTTATAACACACAATCTACCTTCTTTCTTCATAAAGTCTTCCTTCTCTTGATGTTCTCTTATTATATATTCTTCTATCTATAGGTTTAGTATTTCTAGACATTCTATTATTCCTTCTATCATTATCATATCTAGGTTTCCTACAATCATTTCCTCTATGACCCATACCATGACAATTATGAAAATAAAAATCTGTAACATGTTTTAATGACTTATTTGTGCAATTTCTTTTCATTTGACCTATTCCATTACATGAAAAAAAATTACCTCTAAATTCATACCAATTTCCTTTAGAATATTCCACTTGCTTTGGTTCATCTAATATCTCAACTTCCTTGCCTTGTCCAGCTTCTTTAGGTTTATCAAAAGATTGACTGGATTCAATCTCATCATCAAATTTATCTTTTTCTTTCAAATTTGATCTATTTTCACGTTTCTTTATAGACATGTTAAATAAATAACCAAAACTATTCTTATCATAGGTAGATCTTTGTATTGACATTGAATCATCAATCTTTTCTTTGCTAGAATAAAGTTTCTCAAGTTGTTTCTTGCATTGAGTTAATTCACCTTTCACAATAGTGTTGTACTTATGAAGTTCTTCATGATCTTCTTTCAATATTTCAAATTCAAATATCTTCTTTGCCAGACTTGCTCTAAGATATGTAATTTCAGTCTTCAAATCAATTTCAACTTTGCTAGAATCACTTTACAAATTCAACCTTAGATTGGTCATCTTTAATTCATGCTCCAAGATTTTGTGCTTTGTGTTCAATTTTGAATAATCATCATCACTAGTATTAGATTTAGTAGTTTCAGGCTTGGATTTGAGATGTTCAATCTTATCCTTCAATTTTCCAATATATACTTTGTAGTATTCATATCTATCCTTTAGCTTATATCTTTCTTTAGTAAGGAGACCAATTTTTTCAAGTTCCTCTTCAAGGGTTTTTATCAACTGGTCCATATCCATAGGGATCTTACTCAAGTTGTTAAGCCTATTTTGAGTAACTATGCTCTGATACCAATTGTTAGAAATATGAATTACTTGAGGGGGTGAATCAGTAATCTGCAAACTTTAGTTGCCAACTAAATATTACTTATTACTTTGAACCATACATAAAAAAATAAACAAGTAATGTTGAACAATAATAGTAACCATACACAAAAATAACTCATAACACCATATTTTGTTAACTAACACCATATTTTTTTAACTAGGGAAACCCTAACCAAGGGAAAACCCTAGTGGAGATGATACCCACTAGATAATATACTAATATATATGTTCCTTGTTAGAGGATGGACCCTGTTAGGAGTCAATGAGAAAATTCAGTATATAGAGTTCCTATTAGGAGACCTTGAATCCTTTTTAGGAGATTCCAACCCTATTAGGATTTGTAGTATAGTAGATGCAAGATGTGCCCAATGCCCAAACATGCACTCCCAATTACAAGAAGAGCTCACTACCCAAACAAGTAATTAGTCTTCTAGAATATAGGTGTTGTAACTTCTTTCTTGACTGATCTCTAATCTTCAACTTGATCTCAAATCACAAAAAAATATCTTCTCAAAACTTTGCATATATTACTTCACAAAAGTTCACATACAATTGCTCAACACATCACTTACACACTACTTCCTTTGAACTCGTAAATTATCCTTTACATAAATACCATGCCTTTTCACAAATTGTTTCTAGGTCAACTAAGACCATAATATACTTTTCCAACTTAGAGTAAACATCTAGGATGTTGACCCTAATTGGTCAAGTAATTATTTTGTAAACAAAATAATTCCTTCTTTTAATTTTGTTGTTCTATTTCACTGGTAAAACACGAATATCTCTTTTCCATATAGTTTGTATTGATTTTTGAAGTTATACATGTCAGCATAAACATGCATACTATCTCCATCTAATTTCTCTAATCATATTGTGATCTCAGTAACAAGTTACATACAAAACAATACACTACTGAAAACCAATTTCATACTTAGACAATTTTCCAAGTACAAAAAACTAAGTATATTTATTTTTGAGATTTTCTACAAGAATGTACATCGTGTGTTTCCATAAATGCCAACAATTACATATCTTCATTAGCCAATTGTTAATAAGACCAAAGTTTGCAAAGGACATCAAGTGCACATCCACAAGTGAGAAGAAATATTGATGATGAGATGGATATGCTTGTGCTACAATAAAAGGAAAAAAAAAAGGCAAAAAAGAAAAAAGAAATGATTCATGTGAACTTATGTAACTTATTTGATAATGATTGATTTTTATGTGTAGATGTTTTATTTATATTCTATTGAATGTTCATGTGAATGTTCTATTAAAACTAATGTGTTAATGTTATCATGTGATAATTCATGAATGTTACATTTTATTAATAGAATAAATGAATTTTAGATGTTAATGGGGAATGTAGATGTTGCTAGATGGGGCCAAATGAGCTTCCACCTTTACATGGTTGGCCCTAATTAGTGGAGAATATTAAACTATTCTTGAAACCAAGTGAAGTTCAATATTAACGTATGATTGCATGAAAACTATGTTAATCTCTTGGTTTTAGGCAATGTAGAAGGATGCCATGGTCAAGCTCATTTATTTATGAAATTTAGTTGTAGTGTATGAAGTATTCAAAAGAATCACTTTCTATGGTATTGCCTCAAATTATTCCTCTCCAAGGTATTCTATTATTTCTATTTATCCACAATCATGTTTGATTTCATTTGATAACTTTTGTTGTAAATTGGGAGACATGAAGACAAATTTGAATAGTGGAAACAAATGATATTAGATTATTCTAAAGTATGCATTGATTCATGAACTATTCTCTTTATTTCTTTTGAGTGTGGCGATATGTTGAATAATATTATAGGTAGGAAGTAGAGGATCATAAAGCCTATATGACATCCAACACTTAATTTAGAAAGCATGTAACATTTATAAATTCACAATTTATAATCCTTGTTACAAATTACAAGGTGTAAAAGTCAAACTCCGTCGGCTACATCTGTAGCTAGGTTTATATATGATATATACTAATTTGAATTTTGAATTTTAATTTCAAAATACTTTGGTTAAATTATAATTTATATGTGAATATTTCAATTACTATTTCCAAATACCAAGTTCACCCTTTCATTTTAATATTTTATGATATTTCATGTTTTTTTTGCTAGTCAATTTGCAGGCCATTTTCAAATGTAGACTAATATCATTGAAATTTTTGCTATCCTTGCACAATAGTCAAAATCACAATCTGTTTTAGATTTGAAACCTCATATTCAATGCATTGCAGATTGGGAAACTTCTCCCATCCTTTCCATTCTTCTTATCACCAAATTTATCACAACGATACAATCTAGCACGTATCTTTGATATAGTATAGTATAGTATGGTCTCTTCTCTTTATCCATACATTTAAAATGGTTTAATTTTTTTGTAGTTTAGGGAAATTGTAGGGAGAGCACAAGCTATTTTTGACTACAATAAATGATGCAGAAATAAGACATTTCTTCTTTGGTCTTCTAGGAGTGTTGAGGAATCAGTAATTTCTATGAATTCTTCACTTCATCAAGTAGCATTATAAGATTAGTTTTAGATTTAGTTGTGTACATTTCATAATTTATAATTATTGTATTTTTCATTAATGATATGATACAGAAGAGTTTGCTATTCAATTCACATTGTTGGCTCTCTGATCAACATGATTTTGGATGAAGACCATGTTTCTTTTTTAACCCTCCCTCCTTAAGTTTTTCGAGCAATATCTTATATCGCTTTCACTGAACAAAGATCATATTTTCATCTTTGATCTTTTTGAAGGGTTTTTTATGAACATTTTGGATCAATGAACAAAGACCATGTTTACATCTTTTTCTTTTCCTTAAGTCTCTAATGCTTTTCATCAAGACCATGTCTATGGAGTCTCCACTCTCTTTTGATTCCATATCTGTAATGTA
Organism: Cupressus sempervirens; assembly: GCA_028749045.1. NCBI lineage: Eukaryota > Viridiplantae > Streptophyta > Pinopsida > Cupressales > Cupressaceae > Cupressus > Cupressus sempervirens. Next base: position 71,017,550 of record CM053787.1, read on the forward strand.
GGAATGAAGAGGGGTAGTAAAAAGGAACACACAAGATTATATATAAAAATAAAGCATTACATTGATTGAACATCTAATTAAGCTTCAGCTCTTACATTCTATAACATTGTTACACATTTCTACATTCAACTTAGAAACTTCCATTCACAACTTCTATCTGGAGAGAAACAAAAAATAGTATACAGACACTATAGAGGAGATAGAATAGATAGACCTAATGAGGTCTCTTCCTCGTAGACCTAACTTGGGATTTAGGTAAGAAATCAAACTAGTCCAAACATCTACCAAAACTAAAGGCAGATTCAAACACCTATTACTAAACTCTCTCCAATACCAAAATCTTAGGTTCTAACTTTTATATGCATTTAACTTGTTAATTAATGAAATTTCATATGTGTTTACCTTATCAAAATCTTTCCAACTTCCATTTTGCGAACTCCTAGTTGTTGAGGAGATAATCAAAACTTCAAACCCTTGCCTTCTATGAGGGTTTCATGGTTGTTTTTTTAAGAAAAAAAATTCAAACCTCCATCATCTCAATTTCCAACCCTTCCATTGGATTCTCCAACATCCCATGAGTGGATACAAACCTTCCTTCTCACATGCAACTCTATACAACTTCTATCATGTTTTTCTAGAATGTTGTTTTACTATATTACACATGCAATAGCAAATATCTACTGATTCTCGACCACCTCCAATACAATAAAGAAGGTTTTTGTGTTAAACTATTAGATGAAAATCAAAATAAACCATGAATAGATTCTCAACTCCCTTAAATCCATTCAGTGGCAATATTTAGTTAAAGAGGTATTCCACTCTGACAAGGTACATAATTTACTATCTAAAGTAGTGAACAATGAAAACTTTTGTAAAACCCAATGATGTTATGCACAACTATAACATCATCAATAAATCTATGATTCATTACTACATATAAAGAGCTCAAGAATCACCATAGCCACAAGATATGAGATAAGGTACAAGGAGTGTAATTCAAAGACTAGTACATCAACATAATTTCACAAAATAATTGATTTATTATACAAGATTACACACCATGTTTTTTTCATCTTTCTTCTCCACATCTCATCTCTCTATATATTTTATCTAAGATTACATTGTTTTATACAAAAACATGACCTTTCACCTCTTCTAAGTGTTCATCCAAGATGAATGATCTTCCATCTCCCCAAAACTTGTCATTTTACAAAAATGTTGATAGCAACTTTTTCTTGACAATTTTACATTTTTTTGCACATTTTGCATTTTATTCTTTCACATACTTTCCTGGCACCCTAAATAGGTCCAAAAGCTTATTATTGTCTTTTAACACCACACCTATGCCCTTGCATGACATTTTCCACATTTAGACTCTCTTTGACCCACATTGCTCAAAACATCAACTTGGTCAACATGACCTTAATTGAACACTTAATAACAAGAATTGAAACAACTAATACACGAACCTATGGAGACTAAAAAACATAATAATTATGACTCCAAATTCCAAGGAGGTGGTTAGGGTGCTCCTGCACCAAAGTTATAACAAATTTTCCCAAACATGAAAAATGGAAAGAAATGTTAGTCATAATATAAACAAAGGCAAATGATAAGAGAAATAGAGCAGAAATAAAGGAAAAGTTAGCCAAACCCAATAGCTTTTTTGGAAAACACTTATATTGATCAACACCCTATCACAACACCATCTACCCACCTTTTAGAAAAATTATGACCCCTTTGAATTTAGTGGCAAAGAATGTTACCACATTTTTTTGTATTTGTTATTTACAATGTCACTGGAGATTATAAAGTGTGCAAACCTATATTTGCAATTATTTATAATGTCTAAAATTTGAATCATGAATTTGAAGTGGAGAAAGCATGAATGAATGGCATAGGTGCCATGGTGTTTGATAGATGATTATTTGGCAGGTGTCTAAAATGTATTGTCTCTACTTTCTTTGAAATTTTGAATGCATGCACTAGGTGTTGAGAATATTACACCATTCTCATAGTTGTTTTAAGGTTAAATCAGATTATTTATTTGACTTATTGAAAAATCCCATATATTAGGGAGTTATTTTAGGGTGGTTCCTATAATATACAATTTGAAAAAGAAAAGCATTATTTTTATTCTTATTAAATAGAGATGAAGAATCAAAGTTTGGTATTATTTGTGTAAAATATTTGCATGCATCCATAATTCTTGCCAAACTCTCACATGTAAAATTTTCTCATATTGTCTTTGTACTACATTCTAATTATTTTTTGTGATTTGATTTCAATTAACCTCTATTGAATATTAGTTTGAATTTTGTTTTGTTCAATGAGCCTTGTCACAACATACTAATCCAGAGATGGAATATACATGCTTACAGAGTTCAAATCTTAGCAACCACATGGATAGCCACACCAACAGAAGTTGCAACCAAAACCATACGAGAAAGGGGAACCTCCAAGCAAGAGATGAACAAGGAAGGCACACATCCCCCATTGAAAAACCAAGGGGAAGAGTGAATCAACAAAAGAAAAGGAGCTATGGAAACACCATCAACAACAAGAGGAGCTCAAACTATGATAGAAGCAACTGGAACCATCACAACAAGTTCTTGAATAACATGATCTTATATATAATGTTGTGAGTTATTAAGCATGATTTTAAGATTATACTTGCAATATGTTAGTATACATTATTTAGAGGCAAGTGATTCTTGGAAAACACTCCACAAAATTGCAATCATTGCTCATTGATTTTAGGGGATACTTATATAATGCTATGTATTAAATATTTTCTATTGAAATCAGCTATTATAAAAATATAATAAAAGACAAATACATTTAGAAGAAAATAATTAAAGTACACCTTTTGCAATTGAGGATGTTTGCAATATTAGGAAGAGCTACACGAGAGAAAATGGAGTATGCTTTAGAAGGAGGAAATTTATGCTACATGAATGAAGTTGCACCACAATGAAAGGACCTTATAAAAGTAATGTTAAGCAATAAAAAGGCATGGTAAATACCTTGGGACATGTGTAGATAAGTAAATACAACACAATATCTCATCATGGGTCAAGACATGAGATATAACATTGAATGATACCACAAGGAAAACATTTGAAGAACATGTTAAAAAATAATAATTTGTTCTTCTTTGTTAGAAATAGATTTTACTATGCTGATCTATGCTATTTAAAATAGGTCATGCAGTTTCCTCTTTGGCCCCTCTCATGGAGATTATGTTTGAAATTCTTCTAAGTTGTCTAATTGATACTAAATCTACTCAAGCATTTCATAGATAGTGTTGTATTTTCATTTCCTTTTTATATTAGTGTATATAAGAAGCCCAATGTCGTGATTATTTCTCCATGTAGGATTCTATGGATTCAACATACATTTTGTGTGTATCATTAGTTTATTGAGGACTTGACTTGAAAATGAGCAAACCACCACCAAATATTTCCAAGTGGCCTTTTGGTGGTGGTCTACCTACTTTCATGTCAAGTCCTCAATAAACTATTGCTGCAAACAAAATGTATGTTGAATCCATGGCTTCTTGCATAGATAAATAATCATGATGTTGGTATTCTTATCTACAGTAATATAAAAAGGAAATGGAAATGCAACACTATCTATGAAATGCTTGAACAAAAGTAGTATCAATTAGACAACTTAGAAGAATGTCGAACACAATCTCCATGAGAGAGACCAAAGAAGAAATTGCATGACCTATGCTAAGTGTTCTATAGATGTGATCAACACAATAAAATGTATTTCTAATAAAGAGGAACAAATGTTTTTTTAATATATTAGCAGGTCATTATAATTGTGATGGTCTATCTGATAAAATGTCAGTGGAATAAGAGCACTGTCATCACATATTCATCGCACTTGAGACAAAAAAAGATGATAGAGAATTGTCACACCCAGAACACTATGATTGTTTATTGTCGCAGTTGCGATGACCATTTTGATGCTTGAATTTCATTCATATAGTAGAATTGGTGTTATTAGGAAAAAAAATTGAAACTATTTCATGTCATAATTGTGGTGCCTACCTATCGCAATTACAACAATGTCATGATGACCTATTTGCCCTACCTTCTACTAAATTGTGATAAAATTTATCATCATAATTGAAATGTATGAAGTTTCCATCACAATGTCCAACAACAAAAGTTTGATGCCTATTTGACAAGAGCCAATTTTTGGTATTGTTACTTGGGTGATGGTTAGCCATCTCAATTGCAACATCTTGTTATTGCAATTAGCGTCCAAATGTGGTGGAGTTAAGGTCAATATCTTCTTGATTATCAACATAACTCTCTCAATATTTTCATTGGATTGTTTATGCTTTATAAGGTTAAACAAAACTTAGAACCACAACCACTAAACTGCATCCAATGAGCATGGTATCTAATTTTGGCACCTCTAGTTTTAACCTATTGGTGATGTCTATGGGCTTCCTTAGCATTAATCACATGGGTAACAAGATCATAGTTCAAGAGATTGGCTTGAATGTCAATTTCAGCTTTCTAAAGGTTAGAGGAGAGATATTTTTTAGTGAATCTATCATCTTTCGCTCTTTTTTGCCCAATGTTTTTTAACAAATTCTACCTAGCAAGAATGTTCATGTTCCAGCTATCTATATGAAAACTAGTGGGAAAGTTGTTCCTATAACTAAGTCTAATGATATGAATGATAACATAGATGTTTTTATCTTTAAAAGACTAGTATTCATCATAAATTTAGGATTAGAGCCTTTTTATGCAGAGAGGAATTATTAATCATAATGTAAGTAGAGATAGGATGGTGATTGGAAAGGGAAGTGGAGGTGACAAGGACATAATTGCCGAGGTTATCAAGCAAGACAGAGAAGAAATTTTTATTAGAATAGAAATGGTCTAATCTAGAATAGATTCTAGAAGGCCCTTATTGAAAATTACACAAGTATGCCATAATCCTAAATTAGTGTCTTTATTACTAGTCAAGGGGTCAAAGAGATGTTTAGAATTTTTCATTCTATTCCAATGGATTTTTCCATGTCTTTCCAAGCAAATAGAAGACCACCAATTTTGTCTTCTTGGGATTCAACCATATTGAAATCCCCACCCACAAGCCATGGGATATTAGGGAGAGCATCTAACTAGTCCCAGAGGCTTACTCTCTCCCTAAAATAATTCAAGGCATAAATAGAAAAAATTCCAAAGGTATTGTTGTTGTAACTAATAGTTATCCACACTACTCTATTACAAGGGGAGATCCCATTACCATTGATATAATTCCCCCATCTTGGGTTAACCATAAGCGCAACACCACTATTGCCTCTAGGGTAGTTAATGTAGAATTTTATCGCATTTTTCCAAAGGAAGGTAAGATTGGTTTCAAGTATGAAACCAATAGCTTTAATCTCTTGTAGCACCAAGAAGTCCATGTAGTTACATGTATCTATGTAATGCTTAATAACAAATTTCTAGTTAGGGTATTCAAGCCTCCTTATGTTCCATGAGATGTGATTCATGATAAAACATGGGGGGAGGGGGGAGAAAAATGGTCTACTTATCCCATGGTTGGGGCCATAGCAATAGAGATAGTCTCCCCATGATTTTTATTGGAAGAGTTCTTATTCTTAGAACCTAAAGGCCTCTCCCATCATTTTGATGTGGGGAAATCTCCCTTGAATTCATCATCATTATCTAATACATTAGGGGACAAGATATCCACATCCATGAGCTACTTAGAGTGGAGATTAGTAGAATCTAGGTATTACTTACAAGCAAGGATGACCTCAAATCATACAGTCATCACCAAGCTCTCTACAAGTCTTATGTGGGAGGATTTGGGGAAGATTTGGGATAGCGAAAATGATAGTGGGTTCCTTGTTGATCATATTAGTTAGGGGGGACTAGTTTGGGTCTCTTGAGAGATAGCCAGGATGGAGTTGCTTGTGCTAGAGGTTAGTAGAGGACATAAAGACTAGGAGCCCACAATGGAGGTGTTAGTCTGGTTATTGGTGCTTCATCTAAAGTTTTTAGTAATGGTTTGAAAACCATCATTTTGATTCTCATTTTCAATAGTCAAAGAATTAGTTGAGATTAAAGTAGGAGAAGGAGAAGCAAGAATGGATGGGGAGTTGGAAACCAAAGCGAGGAGGGGAATGGGATGTTCATCCACAAGAGGGGTTTTAATCATAGAGGAAGCCACATGAAGGCTGGAAGAATTGGTGGGGTTTTTTTTCTTTTCTTTTCGTGGGGGAAGGGGGTTGGGGGGCTTAATTAGTAGAGGCTTTTTTTTAATGGTGGGATAGTCCTTCCTCAAATTCCCTTCTCTTCTACATAGGAAACAAGCATTTAGACCTCCAAGAACATCAATAGGGTAGGAGTAATCATCCTCAATGATGTTAATGTTGATATCATCTAGAATTTCTTTACCAAGATTCATCAAAATAATTATCTTGACATCCATATAATGAGGAACCAATCTTACAGTATCATCCATTTAGGTGACTTTACCAAGTGGTTCAAGCAATTGTGGAAGGAAACACCATAGAAATGGAGGGCATTCATTTGATCAAGATCCACCAGGGGCTGAGTGGGCAAGAACTTTCTCATGAATGGCGTACATAAAATTAATGTGTGAAAATTTAAATTATGATTTGAAATTATATTGTTTACAATAAAATGAGCATAATTTTATATTAATATATATTTTTTAATTTCATAATTACTTATGCTAAAGAATAATAGTGTTATGTAGAAAGTCAATTTTTACAAATTAATGTGAGATGATTCAATAAAATAAATAATCAAATGCAATAATCTATTTTTTAAATAAAAAGAAAACATAAATTGAGGAAAATATTAATAAATAAATAAAAATAATTAGTTGATTAAATTTGTCAAATACAAAATTAGTAATCTATTATGAACTAATTTAAAATATGATTAAATGTAAAAGTAATATTTAAAATTTAGTTCAAAATAAAAATATTAACTAGTTTAAGTTCCCCCTAAATTATATTATCAAATAACTCTTATTCTAAATTTTGAAACCTTTGAAATAAAAAAGATATGTAACTGAAAATAAATCTTTAATAATCTAAAAATAAATTTTCTAAATCAAATTTGATAAATTAAACTTCACAACTACTTGGAATAATTCAAACAAAAATAAATGATGTTTCTTTGACTTTGATTCTCTTTATATAGATAATAGATCACATATGATTCCAAAAATTGACACTAAACTCTTTAAGTGCAATTTAATCTAAAGAATACTTTATTTTAATAGAGTGATTTGATATAGTCAAAATCAACCCCCTACTACAAAGGTTTACTTTGACAATGAATAGAATATTAGACAAAAAATTAAAAAAATAGATTGATAATAGTCATCAGATCTATAAAATAGGGGAAAAAAAACCTTGCAAGCAAATAATTGTGTTCCATGACACTAGATTTGTCCTCAAAGACTTGTCAATAGGACCATTTGTGCCTATCAGACATTCATCCCATTCCATAAAATGATCTTTCATTTAGGCGATTTGTCAAACAATACATTGTGCTTTAAAATTAGACTTGCCTATCTTCACAATGCATGACCCAAACAAATTATGTAGTGCTATTGTAACAAGGAACTAATAACATGTTAGAGATAAAGAAGGTAGTAAAGGTGCAATAACTCTAAAAAATGCTCTACAACTTTGCAATGATGAATATTGGAGATGCAATGATGTAACCCGATCCTATAAAAGAACAAATTGGGTATTGACACAATACAAATGTTTTAGAATGTCATAATTCCTCATTAAAACTTTTGCAACTCTATTCTACCTCTACAATGTAATAAAAAACCTACTTATTACAATTCTAAAAATTACCATATTTGGTAGATTTTTAGGAAAAATAGATTTTTCCATTTTTGGCAATTTTTAAAACTCATCCTATGAATCCTATTTTTTTTGAAGAAAAGCCCCCAACTAAGGCAAGACAAATTGCCAACTAATCAATGAAATTAAAAATATGATTTTAGACTTATTACAAAAACAACTTTCTAAAAGACCTTTAAAAGACACAAAAAGCCAAATTTGAAGGTCATTAGGCTCCTGAAAAAATATCAAAATGGCCACCTATCAAGCTAAGCTCCATCGGATATCCAAATAACTCCTCCTCAAACAACTACCTATAAAATTTTAGACAAAACCCACATCTGAATCAAAAGTTATGACCCTCAAAAGTAAATCTCAACCAAAACCCATATCTACGTCAATAGCCTTGACCCTCAGATGCCCCTGCATCATGCAATAATTGGATAAAAGAATCTAAAAATATTGTCAAATTTTTGACAATTTTTTTTTTTATGAGAAGAATGTATATACCTCACAATTATCAAGTAATGTTGGAGATCCTAAGGGTTTACACCGCTAAGTTACAATACTCTTAAATTGGAAGAGATGTCATTTTAGTAAGATTCATGCAAATGAAGCCATATCAATTCTTTGAACAACATGTTACATATACATAGAAAATATTATAGCTCATTTCATTTATATTATATTGAAGTGTGAAAATTTATGTTGAAACTAAGGCACAAATACAATAGGATGAGATTTGATGCAGAAATCATTGCTTTAACATAATGAACACAAAAATAGTAATTTAAAAAGTCCAAACCTATTCAACACAAACTTTAAAAAAACATGTAATCCCATTATCTTGAATGCAATAGAGCTTAACATGCATTTAAAGATGAATCCTAATCTATTCCTATCTAGGATACTATAAATACTCCTCACTACAAAATCTATATTTTCATTTTCATTAAGATAGAGGAAAAAAATGAAATAAGCAAGTCAATAGGATAGAAGAACATAATTGATAAAGATTAAAAGAAAAACTTGAAGGAATCAAGTGAATCCATAGTGAAGATATTTTTAATGAAAGTGTAAAGCTAGGGCAAAAATCTAAATAGGCCAAGATTATGTGTACGAATAGGAAAAAGCTAAGGCAACAATCTAAATAGACCAAGATTATGTGTACAATTAGGAACTGAGTGAATGAATGGATGAGAACATAATATTGGGAAAAGTGGGATGCAAGTTTTCATCCATATCCACTTTTACAGGAACTAAAATATTAATCATGATCATTTCTGAAAAAGCCTTTATAACCAAGTTTTTAATAAATTAATGGCACTAAAATTATTTGCAGATATTAATTTTTTTATAAAATTGCACATAAAATATAGAAAAATAACAAAAAAATTAGAGATATTAAATTTGGTTCTCTATAATTGGTTAAATAAAAATCAAGTAATAACGAGTTGAACAACATTGACTACAATAGTATTTTCTTAACAAAAAGTACTAAAAATACAAATTTACATTATGTCCTTCTTGGACAATTCATGGATATGTTTAAATTAATATTTCTAAAGCTAAGGCTCCTTAATAATGTTTACCCTGATCTGTACAAATAAACCAACTAACTTCTAGAAATTTTTTAATGTTAGTACCACTATGTATTCTGAACATTTACAATATAAAAGATCCTAAAAACCATAAGTTTTGTTTTTTCTAGACTTCACTTATCCAAGTAGTAAATTCAATGAGAATATATATCTAAATTTTTAAATGTATAATATTCCTTTTATTAGAGTAGCATATAGAAAAAATCTGAGCTATGTTATAAATTTTGAGTCTAACAATCTCTTACATGGTTTATATCTTAATTGGATAATCCAAATAATCCAAATAAGAGGATATCAAGGCCATAAGGGAAAGAACTTTTACTAGATTTAGAGCTGAAGAATAAGAGGAAGGATTAGCTTAATGACAAAAGGGAATACTTGGTTCTTTAAAATAATGTTACCTTGTTCCCAAATGATATTATTGTCCACACCTAGATTACCTATTTATTGATGTCCTTATATGTCTTTAAAAATAATATTATTAAAGAATCTTAATGATATTTTAGCTCTTTGAAATTTATAGATTATTAAACAATATGATGTAGTTCATATTTTTAGAGAATTTATTATGATTTGAGTGTCTCATTCAATTTCAATATTTTTAATAACCATGTTTCAAAAAACTTTTAAAATTCTAACATTACCTCATGTTTCACTACATTATTAGTCATAGCACCAATTGGTTTGGCTATTCTACCAACAATCTTTTTATTCTAATGGTCAATGATGAATCCTACACTCGCCTTGCTCGAATTTTCCTAGGAAGCCCCATCAATATTTTATTTATACAAATTTTCTTGGGGAGGAGACCAACAAGTTTATTGTTTAGTTAATTTTGATTTACCCCTAGAGCTGAATTGTTTGGGGGGGGGGAAGGGTGGGCTTCAATTTTATTATGAAGGTTGATATGTTCTAACTCTCTATATTGGATAATGTAGGATTACTTTCTTTCTAAAGTTACATATTAAAATTGATGGATTAATCTTTCTTATGGAGAAAAAGGTATTGTTTTTAATAAAGAAAGAAGCAAGAGGGTGTTGAGCCATGGAAAAAAAATGACCACTAGAAACTATTAAACATTAGCAACACCTAATGCCAGGTAACAAGAAGAAATATCAACTAAGTTCTACCTTTGTCGAAGACAAAGGTTTGATCGTGGAAAGATCATCAACCATGGTATGCATTATTAAAGATAATCATGGGATAAGCCCCCATGCTAGAAATATTCTTTAACCAAAAATAAGAATAGTGGACCTAGGTGATCCTTTTAAAACTAATAGAAACCACCTAGTCACAAGAAAAAAATAAACAAAGAGGGGGAGACAAACTCATCCTCATAAAGCCTCGTAACCAACCTCAGGTGATAGATAGTCTATACTTATTTCCCCATCATAGTCAAAGCTCTAAACCTTCCAAACATTAGTGCTATCATTACTAGTAGCTCAACTATGATCTCCCCTTGAAAATATCACCTCCCACACCAAAATTACAAGATTGGACTCCACATCTATAGGAAATAATCTCACCATCAAAATTATCATGAAGGTAGAAAAAAACACCCTCCAATTCCTATCTAGAAGAGAACATATCTCTCTTGAAAAGGAGGCAAACAAAACCCTTTTGATCAAGTAAAAAATAACCCAATGAAGGGGGAAACCACATCTAAACTTGTAGCTCATAAGCACAAAAACACCAGTAAAATAAGCCAATATCATATCTCATCATAAATCTGGGCTTCTTCTTATCACTTGGAAACTCATCCACACCAAAGTAAATGTCCTTCAACCAACTAAATCCTTTGGATAGGAATAAGCGCTCAATATCAATTCTGAAATTTGACATGACACCATCAATTTTGGTATAAAACTCAACTCCCCAAGAAAAAATAAAGGAGGCAAAGCCCAATTGTCCTTCATAGCTCCTTCCACCTCCATAGAAAGGGGTCCCATCTTGATAGGGTAAGTAGGGAGGGATAAAAAATTTAGAGAATACCACCAACAAAACCACCCTACCTTCTAGGTACTAGCATTAGTAGATGTTATGTCTAGTCACCCAAAAACTTCACCAACATAGTATATCATCCCCTCAATAGATGACATATCCACCTCCAATAGATTAGAGTGTTGAAGCAATAGAAGAGAAACCTCATGCCAGATAACCTCTAGAAGATGCCATAAGGGCCAAAGGAGAAACTTAACCTCTATAAAAATATCTACGAGAAAAATTAGAGGAGATCTCAGAGTCCACCAAATAATAAGAAGTCCTTGACTCTAAAATAGGGAAGAACCCCCAAGAAGAAACATTTACTCAATGAAACATAGGGAGGGCCCTTTTAACTGCCATCATTAACCTAGAAACATAAAGGAAAACTAAGGAGCAACTAAGCCCATGAGAAGACATGGGCATAAAACTTAAAGAATTGAGAACACCTAGATCACCATGGGTCTTCAAAGCCATTGAATTAGAAACAAAGGGGATAGAATCCCACAAAAACCCTCTCACCTAGAAACAAAAAAAAAAAAGATAACTAGAGGGGAAGCCCAACATCAGGACCATAAAAAATCCAAAGCTCAAAAAGAGTGCCAAATGAGTGGTGAGTGAAAAAAATAAGACAAAATAAAACCACATTGCTTCCAAAAGAGGAGGCCCATCCATACCACATCCTCAAGAGGTAGAGATAGTGATGCAAGTCAAGATTTTGAACCCAAGGAGCATAGTAGGTATTAGTAATAGATAACCTCTATTTCCCAATGAAGCTACCAAAGCCAGACATCCCATCAAGTTACCAATGGGGAAGAGAATGCATGCACCACAAAAGTCTCTCATCCATGAAAACAATAGGGACCCAAATTACTACATCATAGGAAACCACCAACAACTCAAAATTGGATGCAAAAAATCCAAGGGTAGTAGGCCTTGAGAAACCTCTTCCCCCATCTAGGTTATCCTATTTTGATTCCCCATTTCCATCTCCATCTCCATCACTTGAATCCCCAACTCCAGAAACCCTAAGCACTTCACTCCCCATTGTTATAATACTACTTTAGCAAAGAAAAAACTTATAATGAGAAGGCCAACTTTTAAACATATTGCATAAACTATTTGGAAGAGGAAATTTTAATTTTAATTTTTCCATTAGCCAAAGCCAACATTTTTCTCCAAAAGGACAATTAAGCTAGATATGATCAACAAATGCTTCCTCATATTTACAAATAAAACACCAAGTATGTCCTTCAAAGTCAATTTTCCTAAACCAATCGGTTGTGAGGATATGGTTTTGGAGGGCTTCCTAGGAAAAAAATCATAGTTTTAGGCATGCATAATTTATCCTACATCATAGGTGAAATGGGAGATTCGAAGGTTCCCAATTTTTTTTTCAACTAAAGATTGATACCCATCTTTGACCTTATGAGAGCCTATTTTGGATCCTAGCCAAACAAGAGAGACATCTAAATCTTTAGGATTTATCTTTCTATCACCTAGAAGAGAGGTAATTTCAAGTATTTCTTTAGATGTAAGAGTGGAATTTTTAAATGATTTCCACCACCAATCTAAGCTAGGATTCCCTTCATTGAAATTGATGGAATTATTAAGGGTATCCCTATAAGTTAATTAAATAGTTTGTAATTTCAAGTCAGATACTATTGGAGAGAGGGGGTAGTCATCTAATGATTCTTCCTCTAAAAAAACCTTATTTCCTAATCCAATGGTCCCAAGAAAGTTTGTTTGATATAATATCTAATTATTCTAACATTTTAAACAATTAGGAGGGTTTATTATTGTGAATAATTTGATGTTATCATAGGGGTCTAAATATTTATGATACAAAAAATTTTCCCACCTACTATTTTGTTCTTGATACATGTATACACCATATCAATTTAGGTCACATTGATTTGTTACACTAGACTATTTCTTTTTATTCCTAATGCTCCCTTAATTTAATGTCTACAATTTTTTTCGAACTAATGAGTACCATTCTCTTATTGTTTGATGCTCCTTTCCAAAAGAAATTTGGTATTTTCTTTTCAATGTTGGATTTAACTTTGATGGATAAGGTAAATTAAGACAATTAATAAGAAGGTAAGGATGAACATGTTGGAATTTACAAGTGAGAAGATTTACTTCTGAGAGGGGGGGAGGTGGTGAATCAGAAGTAACTAACTTTAACCATTTTAAATTTTTTTAACTAAAAACATTCACATGCATCTAATTCATATAATAAACATGAAAGTAAAGTCATGCATGAAAATAGATAACACAAGATTTGGTAACCAAGATGTTAGAATCTGATAAGATTAATAACCTAGAAAGCTAGTGCAAAGAATAAATATCTAAACTATGAATGCAAATGATACAAAATCAAACTAGCATCATAGAGTTAGTCTCCAAGAGAGTAATGCAAATGCTGAAAGCAAAATAGCATTAAGAGGATGCAAAAATAAGAGATGCAAATACAAGCTAGGTAGCATGCTTATATAGGCTAGGAAGATGGAGGAGGTGGCAACACTAACCAATGAGGAGCAACCATCTATCGGACTAAAGATAGAAAAGTATCTTCCCAAGATAGCTAATGGATGCTCACATGTAGGAAGGCGATACCTCACAACCATTCACCTAATAAGACATGCTTTATTAACCTAAGCAAGATTACTAAAAGTGTAGAAAAAACCTAGCAAAATAGGAAAAATAAAAAACTACACTAACACCCCCCCATAAGCGAAGCTTAGGTGGATGTAGAAATGGGTCCTGGCAAGTCAAGCCTGATGAGGTACCCATGTACATAAAATTCCCCCAAAAGAGAGAGAAAAGAGACTCCCCAAAGAAAATTAGGACTCCAAGTGAGAGGAAGAGGCCTCCCCAAAAGATGTAGCATCCTACACCTCCAGCAAAGCTTGCAAATTTTGTCCGATAGATCCACTTACATCGAACAAGTTTTCTTCCCTTAGGAAAAGGGACAAGATCCCAAGTGTGGTTCCTCATCAAGGAACTATACTCTTCCTGCATAGCTATATCCCACTCAGAAATACCAAAAGCCTCATGAAAGGACTGTGGATTTGAGGTAGTAGCAATGAAGATATGTAGAGCAACCTGGAATTGTGAACAAGTCTGGTTGGTGTCTGATGGATCCCCAACCCAATCACCTGCAAACTGCAAGGTCTGTCTACCCAAAAGTGGACCAGAAGATGGAGAATCTAGAGGAGAATCATCAACCTATAAATGATGACTAGGAGAGGAAGGAGGTGAGTCCTCTGAATCACTCTCTGCATCAAAAGTGGAGGTAGAAGACTGCTCAAGTGAATCTGACCCATTAGAAGATCTATCATGTATTCCAAGTGACTCCAGTGTCAAAGTAGAAGGCAACCCTATGACCATGCTCTGCTGGTTAAGCTGATGCAAGTAGTGGAAGTTAAGATGGCTAAACCACTCATGCCATAATCTGCTCACATCATTAGAGTGAATGAGTGAAACAGTCAAAGGAGGATCAAGAACAAAGTGAGAAAACATATAGAGTCGTGACTGATGATCTGCTCTCCCAACTACAATTGTAGAATCATTGTGCAACTCACATATCTCCACTGAATCAGGAGTGAACTCAACCCGCTTGCCTAAACCTGTGTGAGTGATCTGGTATACTGATAGGAGATTAGTTGACAATGAGGGTACACAAGGAACATCATGGAATGTGCCAATCCCCACATCAATAGACCCTCTCCCACACACCTCAACAGGAGTGTTATTACCCATCAAAATAGAAGGCATAGTACACGGCTCCAAGGATGCAAGTTCTTCCTTAGATGAAGCCATGTGGTGTGAAGCACTCGAATCAAGAACCCAAGTGAATGGTGAGGAACAAACTGCAAAAAGGGCCTTGCCCTTTCCTTTCCCCTTGTTGGTTTCTTTTTCTTTGTTAGACCCTTCATTAGAACTTTTTTTGATAGACTCAAGAACACTGGTATTATTATTCTCAAGAATGTATGTCAAGTGATCAAGTTGTTTCTGCAAACATTTATGCTCATCATGACCAGGTCTTTTACAATAGGCACATTTGACCTTTTCTTTCTTAGGCTTATCGCCCTTGGAAGATGGTGTATCAATAGTTGCTTTTGAAGAAATCAATATCTGATCCTTCTTCTCCTCGCTATTCTTTTGTTTCTTATCCTTACTATTTTTGTTACTACTTTTTCCTTGTTGTTCTTTTGTGCCTTGGTTGGCAGCCAAGGCATGTGACTTAGAGGACTTAAGAGTGCCCATCTGGATTAGCTTGTCTTGTTCTCGAGTGAGATTGACAGCAAAATCATCTAAAGATGGCATGGTGAATTGAGTACCAAGTGCACCCTTAGTAGCATAGAAGGTAGAGACAAACACAAAATATTTTGAACTTAGCTTAGAGAGAATACTAAGAATTAGTTGTTTATCTTTCTTTTCAATTCCACATTGTTTTAACTGCAGCCTTAGTGATTTCAATTTGGTGAAGAAATCTTAGATTGTGTTGAAATTGACTGGACTCAAACTAATTAATTCATTTTCCAACATATGACCCCTCATTGAATCTTGTGTGCCAAATAATGTTTCTAGCTTTGTCCATACTTCATTTGGTGTATCCAAAGACTCAATGTGAAATAGAAAGTCAGGAGAAATAGACAAACACAAAGTTCCAAATGCCTCATCACATTTTTTAAACCACTTAGGCTTATCTTCATCTTTAGCAGGTTCAGTTTCAAGTCTCATAGTTATCCTATTTAATCCAGCTTTCCTTAAGTGAATTTTCATGCGTGATTTCCACTCAAAGTAATTGTATGGAGTTAGGATGAGCATATTTGTTTGATCCATGATGAAGAAATGCAGAGAAAAAATGCTAGAAAGAAGAGAACCTAGCCACGACAATGCCCCCCCCTTTTTACTCAATCAAACAACCCCCCCCCCCCCCAAAGAAATATGATTTGGCACTTTATTTTAGTGCATTTACAACTACCACTAGAAAGAGATACTTAGTGGTCTTGATTTCAATGCATTACAAACCCTCATGAAGAGCATATGCTAAAAGTGAAACTTGGGCATAATAATCAAGAAAACAAATAGCACCACTGCAATCTATTCAAAAAATCATGCACTTTCAAAAAAAGAATCGCCTCGATATGAGGTCGTATGAGAAAGTTATGATCCTCTAAAGTTTCCAAAATGAGAACTGTGCATAGTCACGACTGAGAATCTACAATTTCTAAAGAATTCATGCATGAAAATCAAAAAACAACTCCACTAGTGGATAGAGCACAAAAAAATAGCCAAGTTTATAACAAGAATCATCAAAATCGGAGTCTGTATGAGCAAGAATGAGACATTTGAAAACTGCATTTAAATCTGCGACTGCCAACAGAGAGGGGTATGGCTGTAGCTTTGCATGCTCGATTTTGAAAAATATACAGCTTGCATGCAAAATATAAAAGATACCCAGATAGTTTTTCTGGGCTGCGAACAAAACCCAGAAAGCATTTTTTTTGCTGATGTATAGAAGATGTTGTTGTAGTGTAAATCAGACGCTTTTAACAGAAAAAAAATGGCTCCAAAAATCAAAAAATGACCCCAGCAACCAAAATATGACATGCAAATGCTAGATCAGCTTCTTAAGTCCATCAATGGCATGCTGGAACTTGCAAAACTGATTGAAAACTCCAAATATGCAAGTTGGCTATTAGATTTGAGATTGAAACCCCAGAGAAAAACTATTTTTGTCAAAACTTTTCTGATTCTCAGGATCATCCAAAGATGCAAGAGAAGAGCATACTTCATTTTTCAGAAAACTACAATAAAGTTTATTTGCCCCCCCCCCCCCCCCGCCCCCCCCGAATCTCTCAAATAAGGAAACCAAAATCTACTCTTGCACATAGAAAAGCTCTAATACCATGTTAGAATTTGATAAGATTAATAACCTAGAAAACTAGTGCAAAGAATAAATATCTAAACTATGAATGCAAATGATACAAAATCAAAATAGCATCATAGAGTTAGTCTCCAAGAGAGTAATGCAAATGCTGGAAGCAAAATAGCATTAAGAGGATGCAAAAATAAGAGATGCAAATACAAGTCAGGTAGCATGCTTATATAGGCTAGGAAGATGGAGGAGGTGGCAACACAAACCAATGAGGAGCAACCATCTATCGGACTAAAGATAGAAAAGTATCTTCCCAAGATAGCTAATGGATGCTCACATGTAGGAAGGTGACACCTCACAACCATTCACCTAATAAGACATGCTTTATTAACCTAAGCGAGATTACTAAAAGTGTAGGAAAAACCTAGCAAAATAGGAAAAATAAAAAAACTACACTAACACCAGAAACCCTCCAAAATGAGAAGGTAAAACTGGGTGGGGATGACACCCACAAAGTATCACTGTAGCAATATGTAACTATTCAAGGTTACAAATTTTGACCAATTCCAATGGTCTACCCTATGAAAGAGATGTCCTGTTAAAGACTTTTCACCCTGTTAAAAGTAACCTAGTTAAAGGATTTGAATACCCTGCTAAAAGTAGGCCTAGTTAAAGGACTTTAGAGTACATTCACTTGGAATGCCACCCTGTTAAAGGATTTACAAATGGCTGCTAGGCCAACCTAAGTCCATAGGAATTTCATTCCTAATACAATTGCTAGAGAGTATTAGAAAGTCTTGACTTGATGACTTGCAATCCTCAATTGTTGATTCCAAATCCTTGTTCTGCTTTGACTGCTCTGATCCTTGCTTGATCTAATATGTCACTCTTCAAAGTTCTAATACTCTATTCTTGATCAACTAGATTTTGCAATGTTGCTCTAGTCTTCCCTAAGTCTTTTCACCCTTCTATACTTTACTATAATTCACCCATACACTTCTCTCTTGTGCATACACAATAGGGTTTCAACCTCCTTTTAAAGATTTCAAAAACTTAGGGTTAGGCATGAATCTATGATCAATATTAAATCTTAACTTCCTGCTCAATTCTTGCACTTTTCCTATTGGTTGCACGCCTTCTCCATTTTCTTATTGACTACATGCTAATTACATAGGTAATGCAAAAGATTTAATCTTATCTTCAAGATCCTTCAAGATTCATCCCATGTCAGCTTCAAAAATGATTTACATCTAAGTTTGTGAATATACAAACTCCTATGTTGATTCTATGTTACTTGAGACTTACTACTTGTTGATGCTCAGCACATACAGGAAAACTAGCTCACTTGGCTCCTATAGTAATTATGTTTCACTTGGCATCTATTCTTTTCTTGACACCTATAGCGACTTGGCATCACTTATCACTCAGCACTTGAACTTCACTCGGTACCTAAAGATCACTTGGCACTTGAAGTTCACTTGGCATCTATTGAATTCTTTGGCTCGGCATGTACTATAGCTCAACTTCTATTTTATACTCAATATCATCTTGAGAATTGGTTAAGTGTGTTGACACTCAATTGTGAAAACCAATCTGAGACTAACAATCTCCCCCTTTGACATGAGTGACAAAAACACTTAACTAAACATTATGAATCTGATATCAATGAGTATACTACATATTTTGTTCGGCATATGTACAAGACTTCAAAAACTTGTTCAAAAATTTTATATACCTCAAAATCTTGAAACTCCTCGTAAGCTGATGTGCCATTTTTGTAACCAAACCTCTTGTGCTGAATTCATCTCATGCTGATGTATTTGGTACTCTTTGACTTGTCTATCTTATCATTCTCTTGCCTTTGTTTCTATGTACCTTGTATCTGCTTGTACTATGTATCTGTTCCCCTTTTCACATCCTTTTTGGCTTTATTCCCTTATTACTTCGTCAAAATGTGAATTTGAATATCTCCCCCTTTGGATATTCTTTATTACTTCCATCAGAGAATGTATTATCTCCCATTCTTATTCACATCTCCCCCTTTTTATTTACACAATGCTTATCTCCCTATCAATATATCTCCCCATTCTTATTAGATGCAATAATGAATTATCTTCCCCTTTTTGACATTTATGTCAAAGGGTCCTAAGAATGAATAGAGTACCTCACCAAAAAAAATTTATTTACCTCCATAATCATCTTGAGAGAAGCATCCCAATTATCTAAAGCAATTTCCAATGATTTGTGCTAGATGGTTGTCTCTGTTGCAAGATGTACAAGGCCTTCTAAAGTAGAAATATTAGGATCTTTCTTTAGAATAGTTTCTGCATAGGCCTTTTCTTTATAGAGTACTTCTAAAAGTGGGGTAATGGAAGATTGAATTTCTATCAATTTGGCCTTGATATTGGCCTCTTCTACTATCAATATAGCTAATTCTTTCTATGTGTGAAGCATAGTTGCAAAATGCTTCTCACTTTGAGCTAGATCTTTGGGTAGCTATGTGCTAGAAATCTTGAGATTTCGTTCCAAGCTCAGTATCCTTTGGCTAATTTCTTATGTGAAATATGATGAATCACACAACTTGGAGTACAATGAGAATATGTTCTCAAGTACTATTTTCACTTTTTCAACCTTCTTAGCCAATTCTACTTGTGAAAGTGTTATTTCACTAGATATCTTTTCATTGATTTTCATCTAAAACTTATTTTCTGACCATTCTAATAATTTAACATTAGTTTCAAGGTCTTCATTCTCTACCTGGTCCACTATGTTGGACAATTTCTCCATGATGGGTTGGGTTTCATCAGGTACTGACAAGCTAAATGCATCAAGGAATATATCTTTGATTTCCACCAGTGCTTGCTTCTGCCTATACTCATTTTTGAGTATCTCTTCTTTCTTTCTTCTCTCTAGTGCCTCTTGCACTTCATTTATTTGTGCTAGGTTCATAGTTCTGGAGTCATAACTGGGTATGACTATTTCTTCATCAAGTGGAGGGTATCCATAGTAAAGTAATCTTACAACCTTGGTGGAGCTCAAGCCTAGTGCTGAAATCTACAATGGTACTGCATCAGTGCTCAACTGCTTTGTAGGAGTCCCCATGGTAGGCAAGTTTGCCAATGTCTGTATTACTTCTTGCTCCTTTTCTTTAGGGGTTTTCTCCTCTTCTTTCTCCTCTTCTCTACTTCCTTGATCAATAATGATGATTTGAGGAGGTGCACCTTGTCCTTGTTTAGTAAGAACATCCTATCCTTTTTGTTCTTTTGTTGGCTCCTTGGTAGTTGTTGTTGTTGTGACTGCATGATCAACCTTAGTAGTTTTATCTTGTGCTTCTTGCTCTTTAGGTTGATCTTCTATAACTATGGGAGGTTGAGAATATGGTTCTTGTGTGTTTTCCTTCTCCCTTGTTATCTCTACTACAACCTTTTGTAATTCATCCACACTCACCAAAATTGGATTTGTGCATAGTTTTGATTGCATTATAGTTTGGTGAAGGATCTTTTTGAGATCATTTTTAGTGAGTGGATTGATGTTCTAACCTGAAGTGTCAAGAACATCCTTTACAATTACTTTTTCTATAGGTTTTGTATGTGGAGGACTTGGTGGTGGTAGTTAGGTGTCTTGGACACTCTATTCTAGCTATTGCTCTTCAGTTTTTGCCTCTTCACCTTCTGTCTTCTCCACTATTTCTTCTTCTCTCTCTTTCTCTACCTCTTCCTCTTTCTCATTTTCCTATTCTTCTTCATCATTTCTCCCTTCAAATGGGTCTTCCTACCCTTCTTTAAATATTGTCAATCCATAGATTAATTTCCACATCTAGGTGGACTTTTGTACAACATCTTCAATCTAGTTTTGCAAAATTTTGTAGGCTCTGTATTTGGGTGAAAATTTGCTCCCATGTTTCTTGCTAGCCTTAGTTATTTTAATTTTTTTAAGGTCTAGCATTACATGAGCCAATTTTGAATCCCTTATTTCTTTCTCCATTTTGAGATAGTAATTCCATTTATTTTCAACTAATGAACTTAGCTCCTTGGGCATTGAATTGTCTAGTTCAAGTGGGGTGATCTTGATCTTAGCCATCATAGTGTAGATGGAATCTTCCACTATGTTTTGTTGTTGCTTTGACAACTTATTAAATTAATGGTCTTTAGACCAATTAGATTTTCATTATCTCTAATATTATTGGAAATACTTTCCAATTTAGATGTGGTAGAATGTCTTACCAATCTAAATTGCTCTTCATCAAACTCTATTCTTTCTTCGTTTGATTCAAGAGGTGAAACATACTTTCTTCTCTTCTTTTTCTCTATAGGTCCTCCTTATTCTATATCCTTCTACTTCACTTTTTCCTTTTCTACCTAAGTTGTAGCCCTAGTATCAGCCCGTGTAGTTGGCTTAGCTGGGCTTGGCTTTGTAGCTCTCTTCTTTCCCTTGGGCTATGTAGCTGGCTATTTTTGAGCTTTCCTTTTCTTTGTCTCAACCTTGGTTACTTCTCACTCAGTACCTTCCTCCTCTTTTGCATCCTCCCCCATACCTTGGGTTAAGGCAAGTGGTCCCTGACCTTGCTCCTCTTCATCATCCTTGACTTCTTCACCTTCTTCTTCTACTGCTTCTATAGTGCCTTCTCCAAATTTGGCTTTTAGTTTCTTGACAAGTTTATCCTTCTTTTTCAATGTGGAGGTATTCTTCAACTCCATATCCACTTTTGATCTCACCATGTCATAGGCTCAAAAATGTGGTGTATCCTTGTCTATTTCCTCTGCTAATAATGTAGTTATTGTTGTTGATGCTTCATTTATGTTAATTTCATAACCAAGAGGTCTTAACCATCTCACTCTTGGTATGGAAACTTGAATGTATGTATAGTCAATATCTACAAAAAAACATACATCATTTACATGTTTCTTTACTAAGGAAACTAGAATTCTTAGCCTTTGCTTCATTGACTTCTTGAAGTCTTTAAAATAGCTAGTCATCAGGGTCTCAAAATTAGCTCCCATCTGCTCTATGTATTCATTTACTTGAGCTATTATTGACCTATTAGTTTTCCATGCAACTTTTACAAAAGAAGGAAACTCATTCTGAACATAAAAGAATATACAATCAATATAGCACCAAATTTGCATTGGGATCCCTTGGTTCTTCTAATAACTACTAGATTTTCATTAATCTGTTGCAGTTGTAATTCTGCAAGATCCTAGGTATGATCCTTCTTCACCAATTTGTAGCCTACATCTACTAAAATGTAGGGCACACTGTTGAGTCTGTTGCATTGGTGAAATTTTTGTGCAATGACTCTAACAAAAAAATCAACAAGAGGGTCTTGAATGGTATCAATTGTCATCCCTCTCTTGTTCCACTTAGCACCAATATTCTTCTCAATTGCCTCCTTAGAATCACTCCTAATGGTCTTCAACTGACCTAGGGTTGGGTACCTTGTCACTCTATGTACAATACTCTTTATGATTTTTATTGGGCCATCCTCCAACCATAAGCTTCCATAATGTATTCAGCTTAGCACTAGTATGATCCATTTAGTTTTGAAAATGGTGGGGAATTCTAGGGCTCGCATCAAACCCTTCTTCTCAATAATCTAGTATTCTTCCTTTAACACTCCATTTTCACATAGTCTCTCATAGGATTCCCTCATTTCCATGTCTCCTATGGCTCCAATCTTGCAATTATAGCATCTTCTTACATCTTGAACCATAACTACCTTAGGGGGTATGATAGATAAGGCTCCAGTTGGGTCATTCTTATATGCTACCTCTAGGATTGGGTGGAAATAAGGTTGTTTGACCTCATTGGCCATAAATTTAACTTCAAAAGGTTCCTTCTCCTAAGTTTTCCTATAGCTAGAAGCCATTTTTGCAATCTAGGGTTTTTATGAAAAAAAATATGAAACTATGTAGCTCAACATAAATGTAAATACCTCAAGATCAATGAAATCATGCTAAAATATTGTTGAAATTTGTTTAATCACTAGATTCTCTGCTTTGAACTTGCTCTATTCTCTTTCTCGTCTTTGCTCTTCATTTGTGAGGAAGAAAAATGATTCAAAATTTGATAATATACCCTATTTTCATTGCATTTAATGCTTAGTGCATTTACAGCTGTCCACTCAACTTCTGAAGGATTCTACATTACTTGGCTTCCATTGTCTTTTCACCACTCAACTTCCACATGACTATTCTTTTCTCAACTTCCTCTACCAACTCAACTCTAACTAATCATTCGGCTCCTACTATTTTGATAGTTAACTTGGCATATACTAGAATTTTGCTCAATTTCTGAGGGCAACTCCGCAACTCTTACAAAATCTTGAAAATTTAACTTTGCATCTTTGTTCACGTTGATCTCTTCTTTTCAGTACTTACTTTTTTAGGAACTAATGTATGATAAAGCTTCATAAATCAATCCCTCATGCCTTCTCTTCACTTAGTTTAACAAAGTATGACCACTTGACCTTTTAGATAAAGTGATCCCTTCATTTGATGTGTACACCCATCGTTCTTCTTCCATGTCTTATTCATTTCTCCTTTGATGTGTTCAGCATCTACCTTTTCTTTACCTTTGTTGTTCTTTGAGTTGGGTTCTTTTGACCTTGTTGAGAAATTCTTCCTGATATGACTAGTCTTCAAGCAACTAAAACAAGTGATTTGACTCAACCATCTATTGTAGTTCCCTCTTAAATGTGTTTTTATGCAATTTTTAGGAATGTGTCCATATTCCTAACAATAATGACAGGTATACCTGGTGTTTTTGTCCCAATTGTAGTAATGTCCATTATTTCCTCTAGTTGGCTAATTTGGTGACCACATAGGCTTTGATCTACACTCAAAAGCTCTATGTCCATACTTCTTGTAATTGTACTAGTGACCTTCAAATTTTGTTGTTCTAATAGTCCCAGTCTTACAATTATGTGCTTGATGTCTTTTCTTTTTGCACTTATGACAATCACTTGCATTCTTAGACCTGTCTTGCTAATGGGCATTCTTGATCCTACATACATTAGAGGTATGTCCCCTTTTACCATAGAAATGACAAGTAGGTTTAGTGTTCTTACCTTTGTTACTCCTTTCTTCTATAGTCTTGGATGACTCTCCTTGTTTAATTTTGATGTATCCTAGTCCTGAAGTATCATTGCTACCCTTTGGTGATTTCAATAGCTACTCAAAGTACTTTGGCCTCATTAGGTTTTTTAAAGCTCTCTACAATCTCCTTTTCTCTTTTCAAGTCATTTTGCAATTGTTCATTTTGCATTTTTAGTCTAGAGATCTCTATGTCCTTAACATTCAAGTCATGATGAGCATTCATCATCTAGCTTAGGGTCGCTAGCTGCATGTTTGAAATTCTTGCAAGCTCAACTGACTTTTTTTCTATTTTGTTGGCAAGATTTCTCTCGTCTTCTTATAGCATAGCCTTGTCTTCAATGGCTAGATTTTCTTCTATTCAGTCACTTCATAGTGCATCATGGCTTGTGACTCTTGTTCAAGCTTGAATGTTCTAATTTCTTCTACTTGAGCTCTATTCTTCTCCATTAGGTCTTTTATTGCTCCTTCAAACTCTTTGGAATCTCCATTTGAAAATAGGTTTGAGGTATCAATCTCCTTGTACTGTGTATCATTCTCATCTATGGCAATCTCTCTTCTCCTCTTTAAGGATTTTCTCAATTCTTCTCTAGCTTTTTCCAAAGCCTATAAAGCAAGTTGTATATCAATTGCCCGATTCTCTATGATATTCCTAAGTTTGTAAACTTCCCTTTCCAGATCTTTTCTCCAATCTGTAAGGCTTCTCCTTGTGAGAACTTAGCTTTGATGCCAATTGTTGGAATTTACAAGTGGGAAGATTTACTTCTAAGAGGGGGGGTGAATCAGAAGTAACTAAGTTTAACCATTTTAAAATCTTTTAACTAAAAACATTCACATGTATGTAATTCATCTAATAAACATGAAAGTAAAGTCATGCATGAAAATAGATAACATAAGATTTGGTAACCCAAAAACCCTCCAAAATGAGAAGGTAAAATTGAGGTGGGGATGACACCCACAAAGTATCATTGCAACAATATGTAACTATTCAAGGTTACAAAGTTTGACCATTTCCAATGGTCTACCCTTTGAAAGGCATGTCTTATTAAAGACTTTTCATCCTGTTAAAAGTGACCTAGTTAAAGGATTTAACTACCCTGCTAAAAGTAGGCCTGGTTAAAGGACTTTAGTACATTCACTTGGAATACCACCTTGTTAAAGGATTTACAAATAGCTACTAGACCAACCTAAGTCCATAGGATTTTCATTATTAATATAATTGCTAGAGAGTATTAGAATGTCTTGACCTGATGACTAGCAATCCTTAATTGCTGATTATAGATCCTTGTTATGCTCTGATTACTCTGATCCTTGCTTGATCTGATATGTCACTCTTCAAAGTTTTGATACTCTGTTCTTGATCAATTGGATTCTGCAATGCTGCTCTGTTCTTCACTAAGTCTTTTCACCCTTCTGCACTTCGCTATAATTCATCCATACACTTCTCTCTCATGCATAAACAATGGGGTTTTGACCTCTTTTTAAAGATTTTGAAGACTTCAAGTTAGGTATGAATCTATGATCAATATTAAATGTTCATTTCCCACTCAATTCTTGCACTTTTCCTATTGGTTGGATGCCTTCTCCATTTTTCTTATTGTCTACATGCTAATTATATAGGTAATGCAAAAGATTTGATGTTATCTTCAAGATCCTTTGAGATTCATCCCATATCAGCTTCAAAAATAGTTTACATCTAAGTTTGTGAAGATACAAACTCATATGTTGATTCTGTGTTACTCAACACTTATTAGTTGCTGATGTTTGACACATACAGGAAAAATAGCTCACTCGAAACCTATAGTAATTCTATTTCACTTGGCATTTATTTTTTGCTTGACACCTATAGTGACTTAGCATCACTTATCACTCATCACCTAAACTTTGCTCAGCACCTAAAAATCACTCAGCACCTATTGAATTCTTTGGCTTGGCAATCACTATAGCTCAACTTTTGTATTATACTCGGCATCATCTTGAGAATTGGTTAAGTGTGTTAAAACTCAATTGTCAAAACCAATTTGAGACTAATAGAATGAACATATTTAATTATAGTTAAATGTGCATTAGAAACCTTGGGCCCCTAGATATGTCAAAGAAAACTTAGAATGAGCTATTGACCAAAATAGAATTTTGAGGAGAGGATATAAAGTTATAGATCAAGTGTATTCATCATTTAAAGAAGCCAAAGACTTCAAGGCATTTGAAAAGAAAAAAACAATCCACTTTATCATATTCTTTTTTAATGTCTAATTTTATTAGCAATTCTTTGTTTTTTTAGAATTGGGTGAATTATGTCTTGAATGATTATAATTCTATAAAAAATAATCTTCTAGGAACAAAATTTGTTTGCTCCTCAAAAATGATGTTAGGGAGAATTGATTTTAGATAGTTAGCCATAGAGTTGGACATGATTTTATTGAGTTACATAAAGCTATGGGTCTAAAATCAAAAAAAAATTTGGAGTCCTATTTTTGAGTGATGATTGTTACAAAGGTATTGTTAATTTGATTTATAATATCACTCAATATTTTTCTCTTCTTGATAGCTTCCTAGAGATAGTTACCCAAGAAATGTGAGCATTTTTTTTAAAAGCTAGTGGGAATCCCATCAGGGTGCTTTATCAAGCTTTATTTGAAATAAAGTTTCTCTAATTTCTTATATTGAGAAGGCTTGACTTAACATATTATTATCTTCATTTGAGATATTTTGGGAATGCAATTCAAAAATTTATTTTGAGAGTTTAAATCCAAGAATTCCCAATTATTTAACATATTTTAGAGAAAGGAAAAAACCTCTTTGGAAATATCTTTAGGATCATCTAATAAGTCACTGATGTGACAACCAATCTTGCTTGAAAACTCTAAGATCTCTAGGGTCTTCTTAGGTCTTCCACCTAATCAAATAAGGCTCCTTTCACACCCTGTGCCTCTAAGGATTCTATCAAAGAGATCCCACTTCTTCAACTGGTGCACATCAACAAGTTAGTACAAGATTGCTCAAGCTTCCACAAACACACAATTAATCCTAATTCTCCTTGGACCTTTCTATTTGGTCAAATGAATACCTAGGCATGCCTTAGGTTACTCCCACCCAAAATAAGTACAAAACTCTATTCAAATTACAATCCACAGGTCAATTTGTACTTAGTTTGTTGGAAAAGGGATACAAGAATTAGCCCTCCAAACACACTAAAAATGAGATATTTTGAAAAATCTCTTAACAATGGAAAAGATAAATCACCTTTCTGGATACCCTTTATGAAGTACTTTAAGATTTTATAACTCTTGAGCCCCCAAGTTGTTTGTATAGCCCAAGCACAATTTTAGGCTTAATTTGAGGGTTTCAAGGATTTTGGTGTTGTTTGGATTTTAAACCTCCTAAAATTCTTTACCAAGACTCCTCCTCTAGATTGAATTTATCCCTCACCATATAATTACTCACCATGTTCTTGGATTGAAGAATCAAACCTTTCAATCCACTCCAAATGCTCTTTTTTAGATTTGTGATCCCTAACCAAACATGGTTTGCTTGCTTAGGGCATCACACTAAAAATTGTCATCGTGCTTCGCATGGGCTCTCCTTTTTTGTACATAATATTCAAGGATTCTAGTTCAAAATCCCAAGAGGTTGTACATTTTAGATAGTGGAAAATGGCCCTAAGACTCCATTTTGCATTGGCTGCCCAATTCAGAACATCAACCTACTAAATTACAAGATAATTTATTTGAACATATACAACTCTTTGAAAAAATACACAAAATAAAAAAAAGAAATGGAAGAAAGCCTCCAATAACATTTCAAACTCAGAAAACCCTAAATTTGATCCATAAAAAGCATGAAAAAAATACTCAAAACAAGAAATTGTTGTAATAATGAAAAATGTTGATTACATTCTGTACAATGTCATTTCTCCTTCTTCCAACCTCTTGAAAAGGTTGAGTTCAACCTTATATAGACTTGGATTGTACATTTTCAACTACTTTATGTGGTTGAAGGGCTCCCACAAAGAAGTTTCTCTTAAGTGGTTGAAGGTATCCCATAGAGAAATGGTTTGAACTTGGTAAAGGTAGGATAGAGAGTGAGATGATAAAAACTATTCAATTTTCTACTATAAAATTTATCCCATCTCTTTTGTTATGTAATGCTATATTATTATTGGAAATATTAAGGTTGGTGAGAATCTTGTTAGAAATACATTAGTTGAAGTCTTTCATAAGCTTGGGTGGATGTTTGAAAACCTCTTTTCTTTTCATTAAGATTTCTTACTCTATTAAAGTCTCCACCTATGAAGAAGTGGGTGTTATTGTTAGCTGTGATCAAATTACTAATTTCATACCATATAGCTTCTTCCAAGAGGTAGTTGTTGCACCATACATGTTTATTAGAAACAAAGAGATCTTACTATTAAGGCTACTAACCCTACCCTTGTTAGGAAAGCAATGGTACAAAAACACTTTTTGAATGACAAAATAATAGGGAAATGTGAAAGAATGAAATTTTAGAGATGTACAAGTAGATAAAAAAATAAAGATATTAGAAATAGAACACAAAGGAGAAAACACAAGATTTAATGTGAGAAATTTTTTTGAGATAAAACCCACCACCACAAAAACCCCGAGTCACTTTGTATTTCAATAAACAAAGTTACATACAAAATTGTGATTTTTCACAAGCTTAGATTTCCCTCACAATCAACCTAGTTTTCATACATACTATATTCTAACAAATTTTTACAATCGTTAAAACATACTACAATTCATTTTAGAATTCAGTACAGAAACAATTATAGGAAAAATGTTAACTATAGGAAAAACAACTTCACCATACTAGGCGTAGAGACCCTTGCATATGAAATCCATCATATGCCTCATATCTCACCCATAAACCACCATACACAAAAATGGCATTTATATGGTATGGTGGATTCATACTCCTCCACTACCATACAATAGCCACACTGGTGCAGTATCACCTCCACTATACGGTGGACTTTGTCAATCCAACAATCCCCCGCTTGATGAAGTATGAAGTCACACAAGAAGACTAACAAGAGTGAAGGGATTTAAGCCCAATAGAGCTTGTGAACCATTTAAACTTTGTTGAGTTCACTAGGTTTGTTAATGCATTTGCAACATTCTCCTGAGTGTCACCCTTTTCTAGATTTACCTTTCCATCTTCAACCATGTCATTAATGAAATGATATTGTACATCAATGTATTTTATCCTGGCATGGAAATTAGGATTTTTTGGCAAACATATTGCACTCTAACTATCACAAAAAATTATAATTCTCCTTGCATCATAGCCAACATAATAACACAAATGCTTAATTCAAACTGCTTCATAAGATGCATGAGTAGATGCCATATACTTTGCCTTAGTTTTCAACAATGCAGTTGCACTTTATCATTTTCTCATCTAACTAATAGCACCACCATTTTCTATGAATACATATCCACTAATGGATCTACTCCTATCAATGTCCCCAGTCCAATCCATGTCAACATAACCTTGAATGCTAACTGATTTATTAGATCCCATTGAGTTACCTTGATAATATAATGCATACTATGACATACCCTTCAAATATTGTAGAATTCTTTTTACAACATCCAAATGTGACTTGCACATATTTTCCATAAACTGACTCAATACTCCCATTACTTGCACAATATCAAGTCTCATACTGACCATTACATACATTAGACTTCCAAAAAAACTTGCATAAGGTACCTATTCCATGTCTTCAATCTCATCAGGAGATTTTGGACTATCACTAACCAACAATCTCATTCCATGTTACACTAGAACTACCTATTACTTGTAGTTAGTCATATTAAACCACTCTAGAACATTGGTAATATCTTCTTTGGCAAAGACAAAGATTTCTATTACCCTATTATTTTCCCATCCCCTAAATAATTTTTTTTGACCCTAAATGTTTCATTTCAAAATTTAGGGACAACTACAATTTTAATCCTGAAATCATTTTCTTACTATTGCCTATAAACAACATATTGTCTACATATAGAGCAATAATAAGTATCCAATCACCTTCACTTTTATAATACATAGTGATCTAATTTAGATCTTGTAAAACCCAAAGACAAAATATATGTATCATACTTTTGGTACCACATTTTGGGTGATTGTTTCAAACCATACTGAGACATTTTAAATTTACATACCTGATGATCTTTACCTTTTTCTATAAAGTACTCCAATTGGGACATGCATATCTCTTCTTCAAGATCACCATGAAGAAATATCATTGTCACATCCATCTACTCAATTTAAAATTCATGCACTGCTATAAGTGACAACATAAATATGATAGATGTTAACTTAGCTATAGGAGAAAATATTTATCCATAATCAATCCCTTTTTTTTGAGAATACCTCTTTGCAACCAATCTTTCCTTCTACTTGTCAATTCTATTATCTAGGCCATACTTCTTCTTAAACACCCATTTACATCCCACAAGAATTCTACCATTAGGAAAAGTTACTAGATCCCAGGTTTCATTCTTCCCCAAATATTTCATTTCATCCTTCATGGCTAATAATTAGGTATTTGAATCTAGGCTCGTGAACATCTATAAGAAAAGCATATGTAAAATTAACATTCAACATACAATAATTAAACTTCTCTAGTGAATAACCATACCTATCAAGTTGTCTCCTCTTCGAGTGGATCTCCTCACTTCATGTAGTGAAGCTTCTTGAGCTTCAACATGAGGTTCAAAATCAAGATCTTCCTCACTTGTGTGATTGTTCAAATTGTCTCCATCATCATTCTTAGACATTTTTGATCTTCATTCTCAGGTTCATTTGGAATCTTAAATATCTCCCATCTAGAAGCTAAAGGGATTTGAACTACTCCCTTTCCCTTTCAATCTTCTCTAGCTACTCTAGTGAGATAGGCTTCAACTCATGAAAGATAAAATTCCTATTGTACAACACCTTTTTAGTGAGAGGGTTCCACAATTTATATCCCTTCACACCAATACTGTACCCAATGAATATACACTTCACTTATTTGTTATCCAACTTTGACCTACTCACTTTAGGTACATGAGTGCATCCTTCACAACTGAAGACACATGTATGTCTTAATGAGGGCTTCTTACCAAACCATGCTTCCATAGGTGTCTTATCAACTATCACTGTCATAGGAGAAGAATTCAGCAAGTAACACTTTGTTGCTACTACTTTGGCCCAAAAATTTTGTTTTAGACTGCCACCTCCCAACATGCTTCTTTCCCTCTCCATAAATGACCAATTCATCCTTTCCACTGCTCTATTTTCTTGTAGAGTATAAGGTGTCATCTTATGCCTCTTGATGCCATGATCTACATAGAATTTTTCAAAATTTGAATTGCAAAACTCAACCCTCGCCATTGTTATGCCATGTGTTGAGCTATCATTTTTCATGATGCTTTGACAATAGGAATCCATTGAACTCCTCTCTTGAAAAGCTAATCTAGGATCAACTCCAAGGTTCTGGGTGATCCTGTGACCTACTAGAATCTACTCAGTAGAAGATAAATTTGAGTGTTCACAAGGAGACCTTTCCTGGTTCTAACTAATTTCAGATAAGATGTTAAATCTACTTGCTATCTCAAAGAAAAATAATCACAAAAAGAAATATATTTTTGTATTTTTTCTATTTATAATGAATAGTTTAACAATGCAACTATATGAATTCATAAATTAACCAAGTGTTTATAAAATAAAATAACAAAGATAATTTAATGAGAGGTTTAAAAAAAATGACTAAAAAAAAATCCTTAATGCACATAAACTACAAAACCAACACATCTATAGTTAAGCATTTCCAAAGATTGGTAGGTAACCAATGAAAATAGGAGTAGCACTTCATTAATTCCACTGATACAATCATCGATGGGAATTTAGTAACCATAATATGTTTCACTTATCATCAGATCACAAGGAAATAGAAAGTGTGCTCATATCTCTTCTCCAACTAAGTACATTAGTGAAATTTGTAAACATATAGAAAACACCAGAATTAAAAGATCACTCAATCAAAATAACACAAAAAAACCATTGGCTCCATTACACTCCATTAACATACATCCACAAAATATAACACACTTAGGTAAGAATAAGTACACAAATGAGAGCATGAATAACATATATTATTGCATCAAAATAATGGTGTGGAATACATATTTAATTCTTCATATAATTAGCAAGCGTCTCCTCAATTTGTGTTGAGAGTGAGAGATTCCTTCATGCAAATATATTCTTAAAAATAATAAAACAAATCTAAATATGTACAAACTAACTCTCTAAATGATGCTAAGTAGGACTCCACCCTTGTTTATATTAATTAATGGGTGCATGAGCCTTTGTATGAATTAGAAATAAATAAAGAAGAAGTATATAAGAAGAAGGAAGCTATAAGAAGATTTGAGTCACTAGAAGCTGTGAAAATGGAAGCTAGATGTTCTCTAGGCATTTCTAGGACTTAAGATATTGTCAAAATGCATTTCTGATGCATGGAAAACTCTAAATTTAGAATTGATAGCTAACTAATGACACACCTGTGACTTCTTCAAAAAATTCCAACACACCTTTGGACAAGCACACCATGCACACCTCTAGAAAAGTGCACCTTAGTGAAAGGTCCAAAAATCCAAAAATTTCCCACGTGTCAAAACTAAAATTCTAGTTTATGGGTTTTCTTTATACTAGAGGTATGTCTGGATGTTTGTTCTTAAATTTCTCTATGATCTCCATCATTTGGGCCACATCTAGAAAATCCAAAGCATCATATTTATTCTTTACTAGTTTCCAATAGTTGTTAACTTCTATGTGAGTCTCCAAAAAGTCTTCTAGTTTTACATCCAATTCTAGCAATGCATCCTCTATCTTAAATGGGTAAAAGAACAAACCTATATCACCTTTTGTAAAGGAAAAGGCTAACAAAATTATAATTGTTCACCTTCAATGATATAAAATTGGTATTATTATTTTGAATTTGAAATTGAAGTAAAGTAATTAAATGTGTAGAAATTGATGAAATTTAAGATTATAATTTTTAATACTTACTTGGAATAAGAATTGATATATTTTTCTAAGTTTTATAGATAAATTTTAAGCTACTTAAAGAACACTAAAAATAGGGGTCTACTTCCCACCACAAAACTATATGGAAATAAACTTATTTCCCTTTGATCTCAGACTATGTTAAAGATAACATATAGAGCTAGAACATTAAAAATTAAAAAATGGCTTTAGACCTATGTTTTCTCTTTTATAATGATTCAAATTTCAGCTCACCTAAAATTGATAGTTTTCATATTCTACCACATTTTTCAAAACAAATCTATTCTAACTAGGAGAAATATTCTACATTCATGAAGAGAACTCTCTCCTCTAGAACGTTATATAATTTTTTAATTTTTTGATATGGTTTAATACTTTTTTCTTTCTCAAAATTGACATCTTTTCGAGTGTTAAAATATGTGTTTGTAGAAATTTTTAATTAGAATATACTATATCTAATTAAAACACTATAAACTCTATATGAGAATATTCTTGACTCTGAGCTCTATAAAATGGTGTTTATATGTTATTAAAAATATATCATAAAAAATAGTAAGAGTTATTGAAACACCATTTTTTTGAAATAATTTTATTTCTTTAGTAATTGGATAGAAACTAGTATAAAATATGCATTAATAGACATTTTCAATTGGATAAGTGTGAGACCATATATAACTTAGCTAGAATGAATTTATCTAGAACATATGTTTGAACAAAATTGATTTTTAGATAGAAATACCCAAATTCAATCATTCTGATAAGTTAGCATGAAAGGTGACACAACTTTCTACTTTTAACCAAATACTTATCTAATGTCTTTGTTAGTTGAAGCTTCTTCAAAGGTCTTCTAAAACTATTTGACAACTGCTTGCACATACATGCATTTATCCCTTGACTCATCTTAAAAAATTGTCAATGCAAGCATCACTGTAATACTTTTTAGCTTCCTAAATCTTGTCTAAGGTTTGATCCTCATGCTTATGAATATCCTCATGTAATGTCTCCATTACTTTATTACCAGCAGCAATCTTCTCGATCCAATCATCTATCTTATCCAATTCTTCCACCGTATATACATCCATAAGCATACAATACCTCTGACCCTTTATTGACTTTTATGCTTGAAGGTCTTTACCCCTAGTATATACCTCATCTATCAATCCAAAATCTTGGTTCATTATAATAACTACCTTGTCTGCATTAATTTGCATATGGTGCAATAGCTTAAGGTTTCCCTATATTATCTGCACACCTTTTTCCTCAAAACTTTACCCCCATTGTTGACACACCTTCAAAAATAGATCCAATTCTACACCTTCCTTCTCCTTCCTATCAAGTGTCATACCTAGAGTCACCTTAGGATGATCAAAGTCCAAAGTACCAATGAATCCATGAAAATAGACACTTAGAAGCTCATTTAGTTTTTAGAGCCTCACCAATTCATACTCATCTTGTTCCAAGTGTCTAAACACTTCTTTAACTCTTGCGATGATCAACACTTTAATAATCTCCACAATGGGTTTTCCCAGCAATACCTCTTTAATATGATAATTTTTCAAGGTCAAATCTTTACTATCTGCATGTAGAGGAGGGATGAAAATATGAACCAACAAGTCATGATTTTGGTTCTCCATAATGAAGGCCAATGTTCATTCATCACCCATAGGTTGCTTAGGTTTCTTGAGGGCTTCAACTAATTCCTTTGTTCCCTCATCCACACAATAATACAGTTGCCTTTTCTACCTAATCATTACCTCCCTCTTCAACTAGCTTGGAGTATTTCCCATCAAAGATATATGCTTAGTTGAAGAGGGGGTTTGTACCGCTAGACCCTTTCTCGTATCGCTTCTCTCTGGAGTATTCTCTTTCTATGAGAGATATACATCAAGCATCCCTATGTCTATTGAGTCCATAGTCCTCACCTCTGTATCTTGAGAAGTTTGCTAACATTTTTCATATATTTTTGACTCTTCTAATACTTCATTGTCAGGTCTTTATTGTGGCTCTTCTTCTAGCACAACTTGTATTTTCTATTCATTAATAGAAGGGAGAGGAGTGGCTAAACCTTTATCCAAGAAAGATAAATATTGACTTGGTGATGGTGGGCCACCTAGATGCCCTTGTGGAAAAGGTGGAAATTGACTCCAATCTTCTCCCAAAGGCTAATTCATTGGTGTGTATCCCTTATAACCTAATTTAGTGTCCTGAATCTCTAAATGGCCATCCTAGAAGCATGATTGAATTTGCAAACCTTGAAACTTAAAGACAATTGGTTTTGGAGCAATCTTTGCTATGAGTGAGGATGAGGAGGAAACCCTTTTATTTTCTCAAAATAGAAACACATTAGTCCAAAAATTAAAAAATTAAACCCTAAAAAAATCCTAGTTTAAAAAAATTAGACCTAGAATGTAAAAAACTAGTAAAAGCACTCAAAAAATCTATTTATGCCTTGATAGGCGGTTTTTAGCACACCTTGCGCACCTTGAGGGTGCACTAGGTGTGCTTATACACCTAAGGGCTAAAAAAATATTTAAAATATTAACGATGTGTACATGTGGACCTTGTCAGGTGTGCATGTGTGCACCATAATTCTATGCAAAGATTTGTTCAAGTGTTAAAAATGGTGCACACATGTGCACCTTAGATAGGGTGCACTTGTGCGCACCATAATATTAAAGTCCTTTGTTTTTTTTTTGTAGGGTGCACATATGCACACCTTAGATAGGTGCACATATGAACACCTTAGATAGGCACGCATATGTGCACGTTACACTTAGTTGTTCTTTTAGTTTTTTTAGTTTTGTGAATAAAAGGTGCACAAGTGTGTACCTCCTAACCTTGGTGTTTAGTGTTGTTTGTGTAGTGACATAGAGAAAATGACACACCTTGAAGGGTGTAGAGATGTGCTCATCTATGACTTGGAGGAGATAATGAGTGCATAAGAGGGAGTTGTTTTAGGCTTTTATAGGCCCAAGATGGAGTGCACCCTTTAGGGGTGTACGCCTGTGCATGTGCACATGTGCTCTATACTAGTGGACTTAGCACACTAGCACACCTCATAAGGTGTGCACGTGTGCTAGTGCACTCCTACTATAAATCACTCTTTCTTCTAAAATCCTCAATTTTTGGGATATGGTTTTTTTCAGGCAAAGGATCAAGAAAGACCTAAACTTTATGTAGAATTAAAAAAATGATTCAGAGCCTGGACTAGGGGTCTAGGAAAGAAAAAATTTAAATAAGTGGTCACCATTTGTAGGTGAAATAGGGCATGCATTATGAAATCACAAAAAATAGCCCTAACAAAAGGAAGAAATAATGAAGACATTTCTTCACCAGCAAACATCCTTCTAAAATATATCAACTAACAATTGAGTTTGAATACTTCAAACAACTTTAAAGTCCCTTGGTAGTCAAAAATTCAAAATCTCAAATCTTCAAACTCAATGTGTGCTCTATGTATTCATTTCCTTTAATGTTTCAAGGTGTAAACTTGTCATCAACCTTTAGCAACCTGGAAACAATATTCCACTCCATCGATCCATCCATTTGAAATCTTCATAGATCATGTGTATCAATCACTATCTGACTAGATGAGAGAATCCAATCATGAGGGCTCTTAATGGGTTATCACTTTATGTATTTCAAGTTCTAAATAATATTTTAAGTTCTACTTCACAGAGCTCACATGTTTCCATTTGATTTTTCCATGAAGAGATTGAATAGACACTAGATAGCGATTTTGAAGTGCATATCTCTATTTTTCAAATTATTTTCATTAGACCTTTCTGATATTTTTCATTCTTAACACCATCATTCTTCTTTTGTTTTCTTTTTGTATCCTAACCACACTTAGACTATGTGGCCAAGGCATTAGTATCATTTCTTAGATTCTCCTTTAATTTGATAACCATTTGCATTCCTCTTTAATGAACTTTTTTAAGACTCTCATGCCAAATAGTGGCCTTAGCAATTACTTTTAGAGACACTTTTGTTTGAAGTAGTACGCTTTAGACTATCCCTTGCTACTATCAACCTTGATTGAAGGCACCAAGATAGTCAATTCTTTTAAATTTGCAAAGTGATGAGAACTATTGATTTGCAAGATTTCAAGATAATAAGTCCTTTAAGTAACAGCCTCCTCTAGTTGGTAGAAGATACATATCATTTGAATGCTTTGGCAAAGAAATACCTCTTCCTAAAAGTCAAAACCAAAAGAAAATGGTTTATGAAATATGTCAAGACAGAATCTTGATTGCACCTAACTCTCAAATTGACACAACTTTGAAAAAAAAACACAACTGAAAGAAAACAAACTTGTAGAAATAAACACATGATTAAAAGAAACACACTTGCAGAAATAAACATACATGCAAAAAGGATATATATATATATATATATATATATATATATAATTTTTTATTTTTTTTATTTTTGAAAATATTTTTCACTTTTTCACTTTTAGGACTCAAAGTAATGTTTCAAGAATTGCTCATCGACTAGAAATGGAATCAATTCCCCTTGTAATGATCTCACCATGAAAGTATTTTCTCCCAAATTTTTTGCAATCTAATAAGGGCCAATCCACAAGTGTTGGAACTTAGTATGGTTGTCTGGCTTTTCTTTCACTTTGTCCCATAAGAGAACAAGATTGGATATTTTGAAAGATTTAACTTGTGGCCCTCTTGTCAAACCAGCTTTTAACAACAACTTGATGTTTTGCCATGTGTTCTAAAATAGTTGTCCATTTTTCATCCATTTCTAAGAGATTCATTAGTTTGATTTGAACCTTGTCGTCATCTTCTGTAATGTCCCCTTTTTAGCATTCATAGCATGATGTTGTCGTTAACCTATTTCCCCACGGTCCCGTAGGCTAACCATGACATTAAAGGGGCTTAGAGGCCATTTGGCCTAGATAGTTTCAGTTGCAGGTCTTTCTGAGGGGTTTTGAGGCAACTTTGAGCATACTTACTATTTATAGTAAGTCATTTTGTGCATGGGTGGACATCTAGTGGCAACGGTATGTCGATGGTAATTGTTTAAAATCGACAAGAAGACTTGTTTATCATTGACAAGATTTGTTATGCATTGATAAAGCTATTTTATAAAGTTAAATCTAAATATTTAACTTTATTAAAGCATATACTATAGTTTGTGGGAAATATTTAAATTAAAAGTCCCCTTTATTTAATAACACATTGGAGACATAAGTTACATAAAGGGAGTTATGTTTTATCCCACATTGAGAAAAAAAAGGATGGAGCTCTTGTGAGAACACTATAAAAGAAATGGAAGAGCTTCTTTTATGCATGGTTGAAAATATCAAAGAAATTAGAGAATTTTCTAGAGATTATGTCTCAATAGTTTGAAGGAAGAAATCCCTTCAAGCTGAAAATCTTGATGCCATTGAAAGATATGGTCTTGAGATTCAACAGGGTAGCAATCCGAAAAAGCACAAATGAAAAAGCAGTCTAAAAAAGTGGAACCGAAAAAGAAGGTGGAAAAAGCAAAATCGAAAAAGCAAGCAGAAAAAGCGGAACTGAAAAAGTAGGCAGAAAAAGAAGAATCAAAAAAGCAAGTAGAAAAAGCAGAACAGAAAAAGCAAGCCAAAAAAGTAGTTCGAAAAAGTAAAGCAGAAGGGGCAGCATTGAAGGAAAATTATTACAGCCATCTACAACCAGGTTCCCTTGTTAGTATTTTTTTTTTTAGGGTATTATAAGTTTCAGCTGTAAGTGTGCATTATACCAGCATTGTCATTTTGGTAATCCATGTAAATGCCAAAGTCTTGGCCATATTTCATGATCATTGTATTAGAAATTTGATTGCAATCAAAAAGATAATAGTTGCTCGTGTCATTTAAGCAATTCAATCTCATTATTTATCAGCTAGATAGTTTGCATACCAACTATTTGCAAAAATGCCAGTTGGTTGTAGGTGTTCTTTTCTCATGCTTAGATCATAATATATGCACTGAATATTGTCAAAATTAGGAGCACACTCATGTTAGGTCATTTTGTAGTTCATTGTAATCTTCTATCACTAGATTCTCATTGATGCAAATTGGAAAAAGTCATTTAAAGCAAGCTGAAACACTATATCAGTCATATGTCTCTTGCATGTGAATTGTTTGACAAAATTATTTGAGCCTTCAATCAGCATCTTTGAGAGCAGAAATGAGGAGGGTTATTATAGTGGTATCAGAGCTTTCTTGCAAAGTGTTTGACGAAATGTCAAACAACTGAAGTATAAAGATTTTTGGTGTTTGAAGAATTTCAAAACAAGAATCTTGAGGTTAAGTGGAAACACTAGCTCTTGTTCATAGATGAGAAGATATGGGGATGTCCCCAAATAATTTTTGACCTTGACTCAATCTGTCCATAAGGCATATTTTAGCTGAGTATGCCAATCTCTAGGATTTTCCTTTAGCAAACATCTTATTACTATGATCAAGTTTTTATGCATGAACTTAGCTACACCATTCCCTTGGGGATAGTAATTCAAAAAGAACTTGATTATAACTTGATTTTCCAATGCCCACTGGGTAAGGAATATTCATGCAAAGGATGACCCATTATCACAAACAAGGAAGAATGGCATCCCAAATCTAGTAACAATATGTTCTTCCAAGAAATTATGACTATTTTAGCAGTGGAATTTCTAAATTTTTTTGCTTCTATCCAATATATGCAATAATTGATAGCTGCAAGAACAAAAGTGTTTCCTATTGATGATGGTGGGTTTATTGGACCAATAAAGTCTAGTTCCCACTTTGAAAAGTGGCGTGACTCAAACATTGGTTATAATGGAATTGTAGGTTGTCTTTCTCTATTAGCACTAGTCTGACAAATGTGGCAAGTACACACATGTTCAAAAGTATCCTTGAAGATTATGGGCCAAAAATAACCTAATCTTAAAATTATATGAGTCATAGCCTCTACTTGACCATGTCTTATAAAATACTTATCATGAAATTATTCCAAAACTTCATTTACTTCTTCTCATCCCAAACACTTTAGATAAATTTGTTCATAGTTCCTTTTGTACAATTTTCTATCTTGCAACATGTCAGATTCACACTTTATTTTGAGTCCCCTATGCTATGAACTATTCATCGAATTAGGGTATTAATTTTTTAAAAGATAGTAAACAATATCTTGGTACCAAACATTCATTATTATACCTTGATCAATATCAATTTGAGATACCACAATTTTCTTTTGATCTTTCGCATTAGTTTCATCAAATTAGAATTTTCCTTCTCATCCTCAATCTAGTTATCATCTATCACTTTTGATAATCCTTGTCCTCTCACCAACTTCATGGGTTGAATCTCTAAATCAAACTCTTGTAGGATTTCCATCCATTTTCCTCTCCTTTCACCCAATTTGTTTTCAATCAACAATGCCTTAGCTACAGGATTAGGCACAATTTCATATACCTTTCTCTTGAGTATATAATGATGGAATTTCTTTACCACTTTTATCAAAGAATTAGACTCTTTATTGAGATTAGAATAGTTTAGCTTAGCATTTTTAGAGAGAAACTCATAAAAATAATGGGCCTTTCAATCCCAACACATAAATGCTCTAATGTAAACGAGTATATTTTGAAAGGCAGTCCATAATCTAGAATCACAAGCAATGGGGCTATGGAAACAACAACTTTGATATCCTCAAATGATTTCTTAATTTCTAGAACACATTCTATTTTTGTTTCCTTTTTGAGAAAATCATTAAGGGGAGAACTATCTCTGCAAATCCACTTATAAACATTTGTACAAAATTTATCTCCTCGAAGAAATACTTGAGTTCTTTATGACTATGTGGAGGTGACAAATTTTGAATGACTTCAATTCTCTTAAGATCAATGGAGATTCCCACTTCAAAGATGATGTGACCTAGGAGCTTTCCTTTAGTAACCCCAAAAAAACACTTCTTTGGTTTAAGTGATATGCCATACTTTTGACATATGTTGAATACGTATCTTAAATTAGTAACATGAGTGATTTGATCCTTTGAAA
The DNA here is from genome assembly GCA_028749045.1 of Cupressus sempervirens. Taxonomy (NCBI): domain Eukaryota; kingdom Viridiplantae; phylum Streptophyta; class Pinopsida; order Cupressales; family Cupressaceae; genus Cupressus; species Cupressus sempervirens. Next base: position 71,059,080 of record CM053787.1, read on the forward strand.
AGATAGTTAAGTCATCCGTGTAGATGAATATACATTTGTTTATTAGTCCTTGAAAACATTTGTCCATGGTTCATTGTAATGTAGCCCCTACATTAACCAACCTAAATGACATTCTTCTATAAGATAAAGTTCCTCATTTTGTCATGAAAGTAGTCTTTAGCCTATCTTCTTCATCAACCATTATCTAGTTATATCTAGAATATCCATCTAAGAAAGACATCATCTTAGAACCTTTGACAATTTGTAGTACTTCATTGTTAGCTAGGGTTTTGGAACCCTAAATATTTCCCCTCTTAACTCAACAACATGAGAAATTAGAAACCTTTAAAATTTACAAATTATTTTGCATTTATATTATTTATTTAATTCTTTAATGAATTAAATAAATTCAAGTTAAATGAAAAGTCATTAATTATTAAACCATTACTCTATTTTCTCATATGATTAATTCTATAATGAATTAATTATAATATGAGGGTGAAAGTAGAAGAATTATATTGGGAAAAGAATGATTTAAAATAATTAATTCTTTTTTAAAGGAATTAATTAATATTATTGTAATTAGTATTGGTAGAGTAAATTGGAAAGAGATTTAAAAATGATTAATTCTTTAAAGAATTAATTATTAATTTAATAGGGGGTTTTATGGAAAAGTTGTACAGGATTGGAAAATGGATTTTAAAAGAAAGGGAGTTAGGGTAGTTGAGAAATAGCTTGGGTAGGATTTCTTTAAAAATAGGAAATTCTATTGTAAATGGGTTCCTCCCATTTTGAAGGAGACTGCACTTCTGAAGGAAAGGGAAGAAGATTTAGTTTTTTTTCAATCTTGTATCAAGAAGGTTCATCTCTCCATAGATTATTAAGTTAGAACTATTTTTGCCTAAGTATTCTATGCTTTAAAACTTTGAATATATTTTTTGAAGTTGTGGCAAAGCATATAAAATTCTATAGTTTTATATGTTATGTTAAACTTTCTAGAGTAGATACTATTGTTTACTCTACTATGATTCATGTTCTTGTGGATATTAATTACGTGTGAAAGTTTAGCTTTCCTTTGTTGCATATTGGAAACGTATTTTGGAGTTTAAAGGTTTTGAGGGAGGAAGTTAAAATTGTTCATCTACTTTTATTTTAATATCCAGTCATGTTGATGAATTATTCTTGTGTATTATTATTCTTGTCTTTAGCATTTACATCAAGTAATTTTGATTGTGATATGCATTCAATCTCTCTCTGTATTATGGGCATTTGGATAATGGTCAAGTTAGAAGATATATGGCTACTAAACAACCTATTCTTTCAGGAGCTCTTCAACCAAGTCAGAAGGATATATTTCATTGTTGATTATTCAAGTCAGAAGTTTAGTAGCAATGGTGGTAATCATTGTCCATGCCTTAAAGGACCCGATGATATAATTCTATTGTTGCACTGCTCTATACAAGTCATATCATTGTTAGAATTCGATACTGGGCTCAATCAAATTGCAACCACAAGGCTGGTATCTCTATTTTAGAAGCTATGTTCTCCAAGCCTAGTCCATACAATTCTTAGTTCCAAAGAAACACAATCTGGAAACTTTGGATTTCTTATGGCTCATGAAGTCACTTATGCAGATGGCTCTACCATGCTTTTGCCAACAATGAAGAAGAAATTAAAGCTACAAGAGACTATTTTATTTCTGGAATTTCTAAATGAATGAATTAAAAAAAAAATTGCTGCTGCTGTCATCAGGAGATCCCTTGAAGAAATGAGAGTCCGACTTATGAATAAAAATTTTGTTCACTTGATGTTGAAATTGAAGTGACTTTGAAGCCACTTCAACTTTGAGTTCATGAGGAGATGTTGAATGTCAAAAGGATAACTCCAATACACCTGTGCAATGCAATCCAAATGTTGTTTAATCCACTACCTTTTAGAGTGAGGAAGAGGGTATATTTTTATTTCAACTAGGTAGATAATTTGAAGCCCAGTAATGATTTGGAGTCCAGAAGTGCTGCAGCATTGAATAAATCCAAGCTTGTGGTAATAAAATAATCAAAGGCTTTCTAGTGGATGATAATCAAGGGGATTTTATTTGATAGTCCTATGTAACATAGAAGTGATGAGGTGTATGATGCATTGTGAAAAATTGTTCCAATGCTTGAATCTCTCTAAAGTGATGCTGCCACATACATTGCAATATTCATTCAAATGGTAAGGGAAATAATGACTCTATGGCCCAAAGGACAGACACTGGATTGCAGCATTGAAGTGAGAGCCAGAGATTCTGGAGTTCTCTACATCCCGGTACAGAATGCAACCCCTTAAAAGAGCCAATGTTAGCTAGGGTTTTTGAACCCTAAATATTTCCCCTCTTAACTCAACAACATGAGAAATTAGAAACCTTTAAAATTTACAAATTATTTTGCATTTATATTATTTATTTAATTCTTTAATGAATTAAATATATTCAAGTTAAATGCAAAGCCATTAATTATTAAACCATTACTCTAATTTCTCATATGATTAATTCTATAACGAATTAATTATAATATGAGGGTGAAAGTAGAAGAATTATATTGGGAAAAGAATGATTTAAAATAATTAATTCTTTTTTAAAGGAATTAATTAATATTATTGTAATTAGTATTGGTAGAGTAAATTGGAAAGAGATTTTAAAATGATTAATTCTTTAAAGAATTAATTATTAATGTAATAGGGGGTTTTGTGGAAAAGTTGTACGGGATTGGAAAATGGATTTTAAAAGAAAGGGAGTTAGGGTAGTTGAGAAATAGCTTGGGTAGGATTTCTTTAAAAATAGGAAATTCTATTGTAAATGGGTTCCTCCCATTTTGAAGGAGTCTACACTTCTGAAGGAAAGGGAAGAAAATTTAGTTTTTTTTCGATCTTGTATCAAGAAGGTTCATCTCTCCATAGAATATTAAGTTAGAACTATTTTTGCCTAAGTATTCTATGCTTTAAAACTTTGAATATATTTTTTGAAGTTGTGGCAAAGCATATAAAATTCTATAGTTTTATATGTTATGTTAAACTTTCTGGAGTAGATACTATTGTTTACTCTACTGTGATTCATGTTCTTGTGGATATTAATTACATGTGAAAGTTTAGCTTTCCTTTGTTGCATATTGGAAACGTATTTTGGAGTTTAAAGGTTTTGAGGGAGGAAGTTAACATTGTTCATCTACTTTTATTTTAATATCCAGTCATGTTGATGAATGGATGCTAGTATTCCTTTATTGCCTTATAGGTTAAAGGCATAACCAAAAAATCATTTATTGTAAATCAAAAGGAGGGAGCTGTAGCTTCATTTCAAAATTCAGAGAGCACTTGACAAGATAATTGCAATTGACTCTATTGTTAGTTTCAGAGTTTGTCTTTCTTTTGGGTGTTCAAGAGTCAATTGTAAAGGTGTTTTTGGAGAGGACAAATCTATTTACTAACATTCATCTAGTAGAGGCAAAGGGTAGTTATCCTTTTAAGATGCTAGGTTCAAATTATGAAAAATGACACAAAGACAAATCTCTATAGTCTTTTTCCTCACAAGAACCAAGTTAGCCACCCATGTAGAATGGAAAATGGGAAAAATAATCTTAGAATTGAGTAGTTTCTTGACTTCCTTCATCATCAATGGTTCAATAATGGGATTAAGAGGTCTTTTCCTTATAACTCTAAGCAATGACATCCTTGTATTCTCTAAGGAATTTGAGCATATCTTCCCTTTCTTGGGCATTGGATGCTTTTCTAACCCTTACCATTTTAGGATGTTCATCCGTAACCAAATTATATAAATCACATTCCTCAATCCCCTTTTCTTTGATCATTCTTTTATTAAGTATTAATTCATCATAATCAAAGATGTGCTCCAACTCAACCATCCCCTCAGGGATAGTGTTGGTTTCCAAATTTAGGATCCCATCTTCATCTTCAAGTTCATCATCCTCGATTTTTTCATCTACAGTGTCATCAATCTCATGCCCTTTAAAGTAGCCATTGCACACGATAAATTCAAGTATATGTTAATCATCTAAAAGACTTGGAAGTTGTAATATTGTCTAAGATATATGGGGTAGAAACCAATTCTACTGAAAATATTTACAATTTTGTTCTCTCAATAGGTTGTAATGTGCTAGCTAAAATTAGGAGGGCATCTACTACTATGTTTCTTCTCCTTGGAATGGACTTGATGTTCAAAGCTTCAAAGCCATCCATTAGATCCCATACTCTTTTTTGGTAAGCAAGAAACCTCCTATCATTGAAAGAGTATATCAATTTCACTTGTCTTATTACCAACTAGGAGTCTCCTTTGATTATGAGAGTCATGATTCCCTTCTCTAGTGCAAAGAGAAGTCCTCAACCAAAGCTTCATACTTTGCAACATTATTAGTACATCTAAATTGTAATCGATATGATGAATAAAAAGACCTATCTTTTGGGTTGATAAACTCAGTACTTATGTCGGCTCCTTATTTACATTTGGAGCCATTGAACCTAAGTGTCCAGATGGGTTCTTCTTTGGGCTTCCTAGACTTATGCTTATTCATCTATAGCTTTTCCTTTACTTGGACTTTAAAAGATTTTTTCTTTGGGACCCATTGTAATCTCTCACGGGGTGGACTTCGTGATTTTCCATTGTTACTCCTTGATATTGGGAATGTATGTTTCTCTTGTTTATCCTAAATTTCCCCAATCAATTCTATAATTTTGTCCATTTTAGGCTTGGGATGAATGACTATTGAAGTCCAACCTTGACCTTTTATGTAACAGCTCCTTCTTTATACATTGATCATTCTTGGTGGAGGAGAAGAAAAACCTCCACCATCGAAAGAGGTATCACTATATGATGCATTGAGATCTTCAATTTCCTCTCCAACTTTTCCCATGGATTTAGATATGTTGGTAGAACCTTGATTTTCTATGGATACTTCTTTTGGGACTTGGTTTTTCTTTATTTCCATTATCTGTGTTAATACCTTAGTGATTTCTTCATGGCAATGTGAACATTCAAACTCTAAATGACTAACTTTATGCAATCTGCAAAATCTTAGAACAAGAAAAACATTTAGATCCACTTCTTCACCTAGGCATTATAAGTTTTTCCACTATGCTACTTATAAATTGCATCATAATTTATTCTCTTGGGATGGGAATTGTGGATCTTCCATTGTGATCAGCTGATGCTTTAGTTGAAGTTGTGTCAAAAGACGTTACTTTATAAGAAGCCAAATTTGATTGTAAGAATGCCACCTTGTTTGGTGCATTATATTCTATAATCATTGTTTTTAACTTTGGCTCCACATTATATTTTATAATCATTATATTCTATGTCAAAATTTGTTACTTTATAATAATCTAGATTTGATTGTAAGAATACCACCTCATTTGGTGCATTATATTTTGTATTCTATAATGGATTTAGATCTCTATTGGAAGGGGAATTGGTTTAGTTTTCTATTGAGCATGAGCGACGTGGAAGGACTAGAGCTTTTGATGTGCATGAAAGGTTTTTGAACCAAGCTCATCTTCCTCTTGTTCATCATCATGGTGGGAAAATAGGTGTAAAGGATTTTAACATATCATATGTCTTTGGCCATAGTGGACATGGTGCAAAGAAGAAAAAACATGGTCTCAAGGCTACTAAACCCCAAATCTAGCCAATTTTTGACATTTGTCATGGGCCACTTTAGTGGCCCACACCTATTGTTTTGAAAACTGGTGAGGCAATCATACCTTTCAACTACCAACTCTCTTCTTATGTGTCATGGCCAAATAATGTCTCCATTACTGACCCAAAATTTTTGTCTTATCTCTAAAATACATCACTTGGAGGTAAAAAAACTATGGGAAATCAGCTTGCCAAAGTTTGGAAGGAAAAAATGGGGTCTACGTCTTTAGTAAGATCAACTAGTCCCAATAATAATCTAGATAGTTCAAATGCCACACAAATAGATGGTGATGCCCAGCTTCTTCTAATTCAAGATGGACTTCTTAAGCCATAGATCTCTTACATGCTCGACACAACAATCATTGGTAAGATTTGGTCATTCCTCCTGGCTGTAGATCTTCTTTTTTGGGTGAAGCATTTCTGGTATGGTGTTACTGATTTATTCTACATTGGTCATGAGTCTTTTTTTATTGCCATAATTGATTCTAAGCTTGCTTGGGATAATGTTCTTCGAATTAAGAGTTGGTTTTGTAAAGGGTTGGGAATATATACTAATGCTTGGTCACCAAACTTTAAACCTAGTCATACAACCTGTAATTTTATGCCATTTTGGATTGAGCTTCTTGCTTTACCAATAGAATATAGAGATCTACAAATTATTGAATAAATAGAAAATAAAACTGGGGTATTCATCCGACATGATCTAGTGCCTTTCAATGAACCATATCTTTCTATAAGGTTTTGTGCCTTGCTAAATTTGAATAAACCATTACCTAATTCCTTAATTATGCCATCTAAATATGGAGGTTGAAATCAAACAATTATTATTCAAGATGCATAGACTATGGTTAAGATGGCAAGTTGGTTGGGTCATTTTACTCATCAATGTCAAGATCCAAGTTGCTCTAATCTGATAGTTTGTAGTAACCATAACTCTAACCCATTGAAGTGCACTTTTAGGACAAAATCCATTCCTTTTTCTCCTAATGATGCTTGTGTATCTCAATCTAAACTATCAAATGATCCATATTATTTCTCATTTGTAAATGTAGTTGTTTACCATTCACGAAAGGGTCATTGTTATACACAAAAAGATCAATCCCATAAAGATTGTTTAGGTCCTAATAACTTCTAGTGTTCATTTTTGGGGAATTCTTTTTCTCTTATGGCTTTTCCCAATTTAGGGTCTTTTGATTTGATTTTGCTAAAAAAATTATGTTTTTTTAACCCATATTTTCTATAAATGGAATACTCATCAAGATAAGTATATAGTCTAGATTAGTCTCTTTTTACATTATCAACATCTTCTAAACTTGCAATTACATATTCAACTACTAATGAAGAAGATGTTATTTATCCCTCTCAGTTGGATGCTATCGTTAATGATCTCATTTTTAATAATCAAGTTCTTTCTTTCTTGTCTATATTAGAAGCTGCATCAGTTTCCCAAGGACATTCATTGTCTTCTAAATATGCCCAAATTTTAGCAGTAGAGTGTAGTGTACCAATTCCTCCCAAATTCTTTGATGAAGATAACATGCTCCATGACATACCTAAGAATAATTTACACTTTAAATTGGATCCCCCTTCACCTAGGATAGAGGGCTTTATGAATGTTTTAGATCTTGGCTTGGTAGTAAAAAAGTCTTTTGCTCAAATAGATAGTTCTGGTTAGACTAGGTCCCACTTTGTTGATCCACTTCTTACTAATGTTAGTTTTGAGTTCTCCCAAAAAATTTCTATGCTACAAACCCCCCTCTCATCATATCCTATAACTAAGAAATATTATAAGCCTAGGGGTAGGCCATTGAAAGCATCAAAATCTAAAAAAGAAGTTGATGTAGGGATCCAGTCAACTTTGGATGGTAATTTTTGCTACCTCTAAACAATCGATAAGGAGTGCCAAGAGTGTTCCTTGTTAGTTATGAAGATCCTCTCATGGAATGTCAAGGGCATTGATGCCCTTGATAAATATAATAGGATCAATTAGTGTCTTGATTCTATCCAATGTGATCTATTCTCGCTTCAGGAGACTAAGCTATCAAAAAATAACTTTTATAAATCTAATGGATGTTGGTCAACATGGAATTCCTCATATGTTCCTAGCTTAGGTGCTTTTGGGGGCCTTGCTATATTATGGAATCCTAAGACTATAAAGGCACAACATCTTCATCAAGGAACTGATTGGAAAATGTTATCCATTCAACACTATGGACTTTCATTCCATTTGATTGATGTCTATGGCCCTACCCCTACTTCTAATAAATAAAATTTATGGCTTACTCTTAAAAGTTTTATCCAACAATTAGTAGGTTCCAAATATATTATTGTTGGTGATTTTAATGTCATTATTCATCCCTAGAATAAGTTTGGAGGTATTATTCCCCCTCTTAGAGCTACTCAAGACTTTAATGACTTTGTTGACAATAATGTTCTATTTGATGTTCCCCCACAAGCTAGATCTTTCACTTGGACTAATAAAAGAGTTGGATTCCACAAGATTGCAATTAGATTGGATAGATTTTTGTGTTCACAATGTTGGAAATTGGAAAATTATACTATCCAATTGGATATACTACCATATTTAGAATATGACCATTTCCCTATTCAATTGTCCATTCTTCTATCAGATTATCCTCTTACTAGTTTTTCTAGACAATCTTTTAAGTTTGAAAGTGTATGGTATCATCATCCCCACTTTGATGGCCTCTTAAAAAAATGGTGGAAGGATGCTCCACTAGAGCTAGGAACCAAAAAAAATTTAGTTTCACAAGAAAATGTAGTATATCAAAGGGCTTATCAAGATCTCGAATAAACATGTTTTTAAAAATATTTTTGGGGAGAAAAAGGTGGTAGAATAATAACTAGTAGAGATTAAAGAAAAAATGTTACTCCATGGTTTAAATGTTGATATGCATTCAAGATAGAAGAATTTGGAAGAGGAGTGGTCTGAATTATGTAAGAGAGAAGATGAGTATTGGAGACAAAAGTATAGAGAATTGTGGCTTTAACAAGGGGATCAGAATACTAAGTTTTTTCATGCATCTACCAAACAAAAGAAGGCTAATAACACAATCTTTACAATTCATTACCATCTAGGATTTTTGATTTCTAATGCTAAGGGCATTCAAATTGAGAGTGTAAGGTTCTTCTCTAATCTACTTTCCCCTCCATCATAGGATCCCCCCTCTTCTTGTTAGGATTAACCTCAGACAGAAATAACAATTACATGAAAATATAACTAATATCAAAAAATAGTAGATCACACATAAGAGAACACAAGACACCAAGATTTAATGTGGTTCACCCAATCCTAGGCTATGCCCACCAATAACAAGACAAATTTTTGCATCACACCTTATGAAAATCCCTAACCCTAAGCCTTTTTATACAATATTTTTGCCACTTACAAAATTAGGGATAGAATAATAGAAAAATAGTAGCTAACAACTTTTATAATATAAGGTCATTTTTGGCTTCAGGCACGTTGCTCTGAAAACCCCTACTGGGGCATTGCCCCTCAACCCCACCTTGAACTATGACAAGGAACATATGAACGGTATTGCCCCAAGACCCCATAGGGGCACTGCCCCTTGACCCTATCTTGGGGGCATTACCCCCAAACTTTTGTAGATATAATTTGGAGAGAAACCATGCTGAATAAAGCTATGAGTTTGATTAGACTCTGCATCACAACAATCTCCCACTTGAAGACTGATTAGACTTCACAATAATAACCTCCCAATTGGAGACTAATCATAGCACCACTAAACCTATAGCTTCCATTGGAATATTAAACCACCCTAGACTATATTGTTCTTTTTGTTTGTTCAGTGTAGAAGACCAACCAAAGCTAAAGAGGAGTTTAGCTTCTCCCTTGTCACTACATTTATAAATATATCTACTAGATTGCCATTTGTATGTATCTTCTCTAGCTTTAACTATCCATCATCCAAAACTGACGAATGAAGTGGTATCACAATCGTATGTGTTTTGTCTTTGAATGTTGAGCTAAATTCTTTGCAATATGAATAGCACTCTATCTGTAAACAAATAGTTATCCCTCTATGGGTGTCCCAATTCTTCCATGAAGAACTGAAGCCATATCATCTCCTTAGGTGGATAAAGCATTAACCTACTGTAACCTAGAAACCCAGCTCACTACTGCCACACCAATAGTAAATGCATAACCTCTAGCACTCCACTTGGTATCAATATCTCCTACCAAATTTAAGTCAACATATCCCTGTAAAGTAGTAATAGAGCCCCCAAAGTGTAAACACTTACTAGATGTTTCTCTCAAATTTTTGAGAATCCATTTAACTGCATTCCAATGCTTAGTTCCCGGATGAATCATAACAACTCCCACTACATATGCAATATATAGCCTAGTACATACCATAGCATACATTAAGCTTCCTACAACTGAAGCATAGGGCACCTTAGACATCTTTTTCTCCTATTCTTGTGTCTTAGGACACATCTTCTTAGTCAACTTCAAATGACTAAGTAAAGGTGTGCTGACACCTTTCAAATTCTCCATAGAGAAATGTTGCAACACCTTCTCAATATAATCAGCTTGAGATAATGTTAATTTTATATTCTTCCTATCTCTACAAATCTTCATACTGAGAATTTATTTTGCTGCCCCCAAATCCTTAATAGAAAATGCATGTGCTAACTGACATTTTAGCCCCTTAATATGATCCATGTTAGACCTAGCTACAAGAATATCATCAACATATAAACATAAAATGATGTAGTCATCAGCATCCAGCCTCTTAAAATAAACACAATAATTTGAATGAAACCTACTATAGCCATGCTCATGCATAAACCTGGAAAATTTCAGATACCATTGCCGAGGTGCTTGTTTCAAGCCATATAAACTTTTCTTCAATCTAAACACTAAGTTCTCCTTACCTTTGACCTCAAATCCCTATGGCTATATCATATATATCTCTTCATCCAAATCACTATAAAGGAAGGTTATTTTAACATCAAGTGACTCTAAATGAAAATCTTTAGTAGCCACAATACTTAAAATAGTGGGAATAGAAGTCATTTTAACAACAGGAGAGAATATCTCATCAAAATTAATTTCTTTTTTCTATGCAAATCCTTTTACAACTAACCTGGCTTTAAATCATTTTTTACCTCCATCCTCTTCTTTTAACCTATAAACTCATTTATTTTACAAAGTCCTTTTACCTATAGGCAACTTGCATAAATCACATGTCTTATTTTTCAGGAGAGTCCATTTCTTCTTTTTTTGCAGATTCCCACTGAATCTTTGTATCCGCCTGCATAGCTTCATCATAAAATTCAAGTTCACCAACATTAGTAAGTAAAATAGAGTACAAGGAAGGAGAAAATCTTTTTGGAGGTCTGCTTATCCTTGTTGATTGTCTAACATTCACTAGGCTATGTGGTATTTGTTGTTGTAATTCAAAGGTAAGCTGCCAATCATTTGTTTCAATTGTAATGAAGTTGGTCACATTGCAGCCAGATGCACACAAAAGAAAAATTACAAGGATGGAGGCAACCTCAAGAAAAAGAAAGAAGACAACAAGGACTATAGAGGTAAAGGAAAAATATGCTACATTTTTGAAGAAGACTTTGATGAGAATGATGATGAAGTACTCTATGTGGCTATGAAAGATGAATTAGATGAAGATGAAGCGACTGCCCTGGTAACCTACATGAACAAGAATAAAAAATGGATCATAGATAGTGGATGTTCTCATCACATGACTAGAGACAAAAGTAAGTTCATTACCTTTATTCAATGTGAAGGAAATAGTGTTAGATTTGGTAACAATGCAACAGATCAAAGGGAAAGGCAGTATCAAGCTTACTAAAAAGATATCATGTGATAATGCATATTATGTTGAAGGCTTGAATTATAACTTGTTAAGTGTATCACAGTTAGGTAACATAGGATGCAAGGTTGAGTTTGAAAATAGAGTTGCCAAGATCTATGATTCTCAAGGAAGTCTAATAGGAAAAGGTAACTAGACTAGGAGTAATTTGTTCTACCTAGACATGGAAGATGCTTCTTGTCTCATTGTTCAAACTGATGATGTATGGTTATGACACAAGAGGCTATGTCATGTAAATTTTGACAATCTGATAAGCATCAGCAAAATGAAGAAAGTCAGAGGTCTACCAAAGTTGAAGAAGCTTGATAACACCATGTGCAAACAATGCCAACTAGGGAAGATGACTAAGTCAACTTTCAAAAGCAAGACTTATACTTCTAATGAAGTATTAGAGCTAGTTCATACTGACTTGTGTGGTCCTGTTGAAGTACGAAGCTACAAAGGTGACAGATACATAATGATATTTGTAGATGACTATTCAAGGATGATGACAGTCATGTTCCTGAAACAAAAATTAGATGCATTCCAAATGTTCAAATGGTACTTGGCCAGAGTTGAGAAAGAGACTGGGAAGAGCCTAAAATGTCTCAGATCTGATAGAGGAGGTGAATTCACATCAAGAGAATTTGAAGAATTCTACAATGAAAGAGGAATCAAAAGGCAAACATCAGCAACTAGGACTCCACCTTAGAATGGTATAGTAGAAAGAAGGAATAGATCAGCTATTGACTATGCTAGGACCTTAATGATGGAGAAAAATGTTGCACTCAAATATTGGAAAGACGCTGTAAGTACTGCAGTCTACACACTCAACAAAGTTCAAGTCAAGAAAGGTACAAATGTAACACCTTTTGAATTATGGTATGAGCATTCTCCTAATTTAAAACATTTCAAAATATTTGGATTCAAATGCTATATATATAAAGAGTCTAGAAATGGAAAGTTTGATGCAAAGAGTGAGGAAGGCACATTTCTTGGTTATTCTACTAGAAGCAAAGCTTATAAGTGTTTGAATGTTAACACTAACAAAGTAGTAGAAAGCACAAATGTGAAATTTGATGAGCTTACAGAAGTTCAAAGTGTTGAGAACACCAAGAAAGAAAAAGAATACAAGACCTTTGTATACTTTTATGAAGATATACCTAATAATGGTGAACTTGCAATTCAGAATGACAATCAACAACAAAATCTAGTATCTGTCAAGTCATAGACAGTGAATGCTGAACAATGGACACATTCAGAAGCTGAGCTGTAGAATACAAAGAATGTTCATTTAAATTCTAAGAACTATCAACATGAAGGAAATGAAAAAATATTTGATGAAAATACACATGAAGATTCAGATTCTGAAAGAGACAACATGCAAACAAGGAAAGAACTAGTATTGGCAAAGTATGTAAGAAGACACCATCCTGCAGATCAAATTATTGGAAACAAAGAGGCAGGACCAATGACAAGGAATAGACTCAGAAGTGAGACATGTCTGATCAGCAAAATGGAACCAAAAATAGTAAGTGAAACTATAAAAGATGATGACTGGTACAATGCTATGAAAGAAGAAATAGAACAAATTAAAAAGAACAAGACATGGACCTTAGTTTCAAGACAAGCTAACAAGAATGTGATTGGAACCAAGTGGGTGTTTAGAAACAAGTTAGATGAGAATGGTGAAATCACAAGGAACAAGGCAAGACTAGTCTGCAAAGGGTATGCGCAAGAAGAAGGACTAGACTATGGAGAAACTTTTTCTTCAATTGCCAAAATGGAACAAGGACCTTACTAGTATATGCAACCTTCAAAGGATTTAAAGTCTATCAAATGGATGTTACATCCACATTTTTGAACAGTATACTTTAAGAAGAATTCTACATAGAGCAACCAGAAGGATTTGTTGATAAAAATAACAAAAGAAATGTATGAAAATTGCATAAGGCTCTTTATGGATTAAAGTAAGCCCCTAGAGCTTGGTATGAGAGACTTCACAAGTATCTAGTGCAAATAGGATTTGAAAGAACTAATGATAACAACAACATGTACATCAAATTAGAAGAAGGTAAGGATATCCTTGTATCTGAAATCTTTATGGATGACATAATTTTTGGAGGAAAGGAAGCACTTTGCAAAAGTTTTGGTGACAAAATGAAACATGAGTTTTAGATGTCTATGTTTGCAGAAATCAAGTTTTTTGTTGGATTGCAAGTACATCAACTAAAACATGGTATACTCTTGACACAATCAAAGTACATCAAAGAGATACTCAAGACATTTGGATTGGAAGACTCCAAACCTATCAGCACACCAATGGCAATAGGGGATAAGCTTTCCAAAAATGATGAATCAACTGAATTCAATCAAACAATGTATAGATCCATGATTAGAAAACTACAATATGTTGTAGATAGCAAACCAGACATAGCATTAGCAGTTGGAATAGTGGCTAGATTCTCTGCTAATCCTAGAGAAAATCATCTCATGGAAATAAAAAGGATAATGAGGTATCTCAAAGGAACTAATGATTTTGTCCTATATTATAAAAAGAATGAGAAGTTTGAACTCAATGCATACACAAATGCAGATTGGGGAGGAAAAATTGATGATAGGAAAAGAACAAGTGGAGGAGCATTATTCTTAGGTAAAAGGCTAGTTACTTGGACTAGCAAGAAACAAATGTGCACATCTTAGTCCACTGCAGAAGCATAATATGTGGCAGCAGTAGTAAATTGCACAAACATTGTGTGGCTCAAACATCTATTGAAAGGAATGAAAGAAGAGGTAACCAAACCTGTGATACTGTATTGTGATAATACAAGTGCTATAAACATATCCAAGAATCTAGTAATGAATGCAAAAACCAAGCATATTACAATCAAGTATCACTATGTTAGAGAATTGGTGGAAGACAAACAAGTGAAGATGGAGTACATTCACACAAAGGAACAAATTGCAAATATCTTCACCAAACCATTGCCCAAGGATGCTTATGAATATCTTAGAGGCAAGTTGGGGGTAAAGCCCCTAACTCAAGTAGTCTAAAGAAACAAAGAAGTTGCCCTGCATCAATAGCAGTAGATCATTGAAATATCAGAAGAATGATGCAGAGGATGACAATAGGAACATAAATTCCAAATCAGTCATAAGCATGGTAACAGAGGAAAAGACATGAGATGCAAAGCTTACACCAAGCATGTTGAAGATACTACACCTTTGGAATTTATGTCAAAGAGGGAGATTTATGAGAAACTGAACAATAAAAGGTAAGAGGGAGATGAATGAGAATGGATGAGATTAGTAGTAGACCTAATAAAAAAAGATGAAAGAGGGAGATTCAAAAGAGATAAGAATCAACAAGCAGCTATGAACTATCAGGAATACAGAGTAAGGATGTAGCAGTCAAGAGGGAGAAGCAGAACAAAGGATTTAGTTTTTATCAGCAAATGAGGGAGACATGATACAAAAAGGAAGATATGTAATGACAACAAGTTTTCTATTTGGTATATAATTTTGGTGGTAACTAAGTCAATCAATTGATCAGTTTGGTTTGCCATCAATGCCAAAGAGGGAGATTGTTGGAAATGATTGAAAATATCATGAATGAAGAATGATGGAATTGGTAAAGAATTCTTTCAATCATTGTTTTGTCATTGATGTCAAACTTGCTAACTACAAGAATGACAATTGCTTAAGTGATCCAAATACTATCACTTGGTTGATTGACAAGGAGGAGTTAATCAATAAGATGTAACTAGAGCACCTAGAGAAAGGTTGAAGTTTTTATGTTGTACTGAAGTATAAGGATCAGCTAAGCCATTGATGAAATAGTGCGAGAGCCGAGAAAGCTAGTTAGTGTTGAGAAAATTCTTAGTTGAAGCTTAGCAAGTTCAACTTCAGTGTGTGCTGAGTAATTCTTCAGGTGTCAAGCAAGGTCATTTAGGTGCCGAGTAACACAGTAATCCTTCAAGAGCCAAGTAACTAGGAAAAAAAGTGGATGTTGAGCAATCCAAAACTAGATAGTGCCAAGCATCAGTAAATAGCAGTAGAAGCTGAGTAACCCAATTAATGCAGAGCATCAGTAAACCAATGATGCTGAGTTGCTACATTATTTGCTAAGTCAATAGATTCGCCAGATTAGTAACGATAAGTTTGTTAGATTGAATTTTGTGAATTAGTTGGATGATAAGGATGATGAGTAGATGTCACATAATTTTATGTAAGCCATGCAAACCAATTCAAGGTGAATACTGATGAAGTTTCTAGAAGAAACAATTTGGAGGGAAAATAATATCATTTTCTCAGATCAATTCAAATCGATGAGTGGGAAGACTTGAGCAGTAAATGAAGAATATAACTTCTTTATAAGGAGTCACAAGTCAGAGATCAAAGGAGAGTGAAGAGAGGGAGTTTTTCATAAGTGTGGTCATGTGAAGAAGCCAAGAGAAGGCTAGTGTGAAGTGTTAAGAAGAGGACACAATGAGGAGTAAGCACAGAGCATCAAGACTCTGAGTTGTTCGAGTGACCATAGAGTGCATTGGCATAATGAGTGAAAGAATTCAAGGAGACAAATCTTGAAGGGTGGACAAGCTTTCAGAACTACAAGGGAGAAAAGCCAAGCAAAGAAAAGAATTGAAGAGTGATCTGAAATCTGTAAGGTTTGAGTTGCAATCTTTATCAAGTCAAAACCTTTCTAATACTTTCTTACCATTGTATTAGACATTGGAATCCTACATTGCTAGGTTAGCTTAATAGGTAGGTGGATAAGCCTTAGGAAAAGGATAGAAGATCCCCAGGAGAAGGATAAGAGATCCTGAGGAGAAGGATAGGAGATCCTTAGAGTGGGATAACAGATTCTTTTGAGAAGGTGACTATAAATCCCATGGACTTGGGTGGGCCTAACAGCTCTAAGTAAATCCTTTAATAGGGTGACATTCTAAGTTGAATGTTCTTAAGTCCTCTAACAGGGCACACTCCTAATCAGGTGTAGAAATCCTTTAACAAGGTCAATCTGATAGTGTGTAAAGCCTTTAACAGGGCAAACCATCAGAAGTGGTTGAAATCAATTGCGCAGTTATTTTGTGGGTGTCCTCCCCACCCCAGTTTTACCTTCTTATTCCTGGAGGGTTTCTGGGTCACCAAAATCCTTTGTATTATGGTGTGATGCATGTTTACTTTTCATGGTTGTTTAATGTTTAATTGCATGCATCATAATTTCTATTATATGCCATTAAGGATTTGGTAAAAAAAATTGTATTGGACACTATTGGACCTTGGATAACTGATTCACCCCCCTCTCAGTTATTCTAAAAGAATTCTAACAATGGCCCCATTTACTCTTTCTAAGATTCATCTTTTGGTCTTTCATATGCCTACTAATAAGGCACCCAGCCTTGATGGGTTCACTACATTATTTTTTCAAAAAAATTTGTAAATCATTTTTCTTGAATTTCTTGAGGTTCTTGAAGAATCTAGGAAAAATGTTTCCATTTTGAAGAACTTTAATACTACCAATATTGCTCTCATCCCAAAGGTTAATGATCCCTATTCTTTTGCTGATTTCCATCCTATTTCTTTATGTAACACTATCTATAAGATTATCACAAAGGCTATATATTTGTGACTTAAGCCCATTATTCCAAAAATTAAATTGACAAAACAAGGGGGTTTTGTTCTTGCTTGAGAAACAATTAAGGGAGCTATAATAGACCATGAGACCCTTCATTCTATCAAAGAACATAATATTTTATCCTTTGTTTCCAAATTAGATATGATGAAGGCTTACAATAAACTAAATTGGCATTTTCTTCTTCTGGTCCTTCATCAGTTTGATTTTTCTTCTAGGAGGTGTAAATGTATTAAAGCTTGAATTTCAGGTGCACATTTTTCTATTCTTGTTAATGGTGCACCAGCAAGTTTCTTTGCCTCTTCCCAAGGAGTTAATCAAGGTAACCCTCTTTCTCCATTCTTGTTTATCATTATGGCAAAGGCCTTCAACAGACTTATTAACTCTTTTAATAAAAAAGGGTTGTGGAAAGGTATCAATATTGTAGGTACATCTTTGTCCATAACCCATTCTCGTTTTGCTAACAATACTTTACTCTTTGGATCATCTACATGTTAAGAAGCATAAAGTATGAAGAAAGCCATTGACCTATATACACAAGTTTCAGGTCAATGTATCAATAAAACTAATTCTAGAATTTATGTTTTTAATAATTCCAATTGGTTACTAAAAGAATAATCTATCTTCTTGGCTTTCCCCATGATCAATCCTTCTACTTATCTTGGTGTTCCCTTTTTTATGGGATTAAACAAACCCTCTTATTAGAAATTTGTGATTGATCATATCAATAGTAGAATTAGTGCTTGGAAGGTTTTTTGGTTATCCCTCTCAAGTAGAATTTTACTTATAAAAAATGTTCTTTCTTCCCTTTCTAATTATTACTTCTCCATTCTACAAGCCCCCAAAGATATCATCTCTCAAATTGAAACTTTAATCTGCATCTTTCTTTGGTCAGATAATATGAATGGTTAGAAGAAAATATAGCTAATTTCTATTCATGCCATGTCAACCTCTTACAAAATAGGAGGTGTTGAGCTTCCCAACATTACCATAGGAATAGGGCTTTTTGTACTAATCTTTTTTGGCAAATGTATGAAAAATCCTTTGCCAAATGGTGTCACCTTTTACAAGAGAAATATTTAGATAACTTGGAACCTTCTAGATTTCTTACTGTGTTAGACCTACCAAAGGGGTCTATCATTTGGGATTTCATGATGGCTTCTCAAGAACTTATTATTTCATTCATATCATGGCAAGTGAGCAATGAAGATAATGTCAATTTTTTGTTTGATTCATGAAATGGGTTCCCCCCTTGCCACTATTGATTCTCTAGAGGATTTTTTAAACATAGTGATTCAAGCTTGGGGGACATATTTTTCTACGTGTCTCAGCTATTCATAGATTCATAGGGCTAGCCATTTAGCAAGACCCCTTAGTTCTTCCTATATCCCACAATCAGGTTGCTTCTTTTAGACAAGTACTAGCTAAAAGGAATGTTTTTATGTCTAATCAACCATAATGCCTCTATTGGGTTCTAGCTAAAGATGGTAAATACTCTATTAAACTAGGATACTTGGCTATCCAACACAACTGATTTAATTAGACCATATATCATGCTTTTGAATTCTTCTAGAATAGCTCACTTTTTCCATAAGCAAAATGCTTTGCATGGCTTGCACTAAAGAACCAAATTTTAATTAGTAATTGTCTTCAAATATTGAACATTTTTTATCCCTTTAACTATGTGCTCTATCTGCAAGTTATAGAAACAATAGATCACCTCCTCTTAAACTACCCTTTTGTCCAAGATTGTTTGCATTTTGTCCTTAATAAACTTAATTTCCATATGCCATTACCTAATTCTCTATGGGATTTATTCTAAGCATGGCTAATCTTATACTCTAAATCAATGTTTTCATGTCTTTGGAAGTGCATCCTTGCATCTGTAATATGGAAAATTTGGTGGGAAAGAAATAAGAGAATTTTTAGACAGATGCCATCTCCAATCCCTCAATTTTTGGAAGGATTAGAGAGGTCAATTTTTGAGCTTGTTAATGCTTCAATAAGTAAATATAAGGGTAAACATGGTTTTTCTCCTTGGGATGGCTATGTTATTCATCAATGGAAGGCTTTACTTTTTCTTCATCTTCTTGTGCCATTATGTCCATCCAAGTTTCCTCTTATCTAAGCACAAACCAAGTGGATTCCTCCAAGTGAGGGTTATTTCAAACTCAATTTTTATGGGGCCTCTAGAGGAAATCTAGGAAACTTTGGCTATGGCATAGTCATTAGAGATTTTAAAGGTCATGTGATTGTAGCAAAATCATCTTCTCTCCCTTAGTGTACTAATAACAAAGCTTAGGCCTTGGCCTTTTTTCTGGTTTGGAACTTGAAAAATCACTTTCTATATCTAAGTTACATGTTGAAGGGGATCCATCCATTATTATTAATGTGTGTATTAAATGTCATGTATATAATTGGTTCATACAATATATATTACATCAAGTATGGTCTCTTCTTGATTCAGTCTCTGAATGTTACATCATGAATACTTATAGAGAATGCAATCTTTTAGCTGATTGTCTAGCTAATTTGGGTACTGATGGGGTTTATATTAACTCTTTATTTTCCCCACTTAACTTACTTGATCTCCCCAACTTGGTTAATATTGTGACCAAATAATATTTTTAGAATAAGGTTGAGTCCTTCTCATATATTATTTGATAGTAAATCACAACTTCTCTATGATTTAGCATGTCTTTTCTTTTATGGATCTCACTTGTTCTTTTCAAATATTGTATGTAGTTTATGTTCTTGGATTACACTTTCATCAGATGGCTTTCTAATATCATTATCTCAATTGGAGTTCTGGATGTAGATTAGTGATGGTAATCTTTATGAAGTTTTTTGGATGGGTTCTTGGTTTTATCACTAGCACCAAACAATGAATTATATTCATATGAGATTTGGGCTCTTTTTAATCACTATATTCTTGATTTGGGTATCTCTAGGACAAGATTCATTAGTGTTGATAGACACTCTCTCTTGATGTAGTATTTCTTCTTTTGCATCTTTTTTGTATTAGGAAATGACCAAAGTTTTGCTTTTTTTTTGGTTCTTTTCTTCGGGAGCTATTTTAACCCAGTTATAATTAATATAAATATAATGTTTCACCAAAAAATAAACTTTGGCTCCCCATCTATCTTGATCTAATTATTCAACCATTTCCATGGTGGCCACAATTGAGTAAAATCAGTAGAAAACTATCCTCTTAGGAATTTTGTCCATTCTCTACTTAATAGCAATCTATATGTTTCAAGAATCTCCACCACATGTATGTCAATGATGTCTTGAATTTTTGGATCAATGGTTAATTATATTCGAACATATTTCAACACACCAATGACTTTTACTTCCATTTTGTCCAATTGTATCACTATTCGATTAGAGGGTTGAGGAGTGACTCCCAACTTTTGTGCTATCAAAAATTGCATGACATTACAAGAAGCTCATAAATTATTTAGAAAATTATCAATTTTCTTCCTGTATGTCTTCATACTAAGAGAAAAAGGAGGCACCTCAACCTTGTCTTTAAACATAGTTGGCATGGCCTCCAAAGCATTAACCTATTGCGAGACTATTTTTTGAGAAACAATATTCACATTAGGGATTGTCTTCGTATATTTTCATCAATGCTTCCCATTGATTAGGAAAATTTTGTAGAATGTCAAACATGGACATGTTAGCCTTTGTTCATTTCAAATATTCCATTGCACTATACTTTTCAGTTGACCATGCAGGGTTCTTCAACTACTGTAGGCACATTCCCTCGGTTCTAATTTTATTGTCCTCCATATAGGGGTCTAACAGGTACTAGATTGTTGCTTTCTCTCATATCTAGAGGAGTTAGTTGCACTGCTAGATGAATCCTATTTGTCATAGGTTCTTTTTTACTTTTCATATTGTAAGTATTCTAATTATCATTTTAGAAAGAAAATATCTCTTATGGTTTTGTATTCAGTTCTTGACTGGATAGGAAAGAAAATTCTTCACTGAGTTGTGGTTCCATTTTCATTATTTGTGCAATATTGTAGGATTCTAGTAGCATAGAATTGAGTTGAATGGGAGACTCATTACTATTTCACTATGAATTCTGATTTGCTTCTTGATTTCCATTGTAATATGAGCCATCATTGTTAGGTTCATTTTGATTATTGTCATATTGATTGATGTCCACATATTGAGCATTGTTGTTATTATTATCTATAGGAATGCTTTTACCATTTGGATGATTGTTCCATGTTATTTCTGTCTTTGGAAACTATTTTTTTGATTGGGAGGATTAAAATTTTTCCCTCCATTATTATTTCCTACATTATTGTTTCCTTCATTATTGTTTCCACTAAAATTCCTTTTGTAGTTCTGACCATAATTGTTTTTGTTGTACAAAACCGCATTGTTTCTTTGAAAGTTGTTATTCTTTCCTTGCAAAAACCTCAAGCAAGTTAGCTCATTATTCATTTGAGACATGGTCTTCTTCATTTGACCAAACTTGAAGGCCAAACTATTGTCTGCTTCAATGGAAGTTTTTGCCTTTTGTTCAAAGAAAGCAACTTTTGGAGGTTCATATCCTAGATATGTTAGATGGGGTTTGTGGAGCAGGTGCCTACTATAATGGAATTGGATTCATTGGTATGAATTAGCTAGGCATCATGGGTGCTCCAATAGGATATGTTGGGATCATTGTAATAGATTGAGTTGGAGGCATCAATCCTCCTCCATTAGGATTGGCCTTCTTTGTGAAGGTAATTTCTTTCGAGAAGACCTTTTCCAATGTGCTGATATCTATCACCTAAAGTATTCTTAGGAAAATAATAGTAAGATGTTCCATAGAATTTAGATAAATCTAACTTGTGGCTTCAACCAGTATAGTGTATGGCATTTCCAGCTTGTGGTATGCTAGATAAAAGTGATGGTTGAAGCATGAGACCAACTCAGTTGGATCCCTTTTGATTGATATGAATTGATGATGTATCATAGTTGGGTTGATAAAAGTTTTGAATTGTTCCAAAAACAATTTTTTGAAGGTTTTCCATTCTCTAATGCATCCTAGCACTAAATTGACATAACAATCAAAGGCAACTTCACCCAATGATTATGGGAATAAGTGAAGAATCACATTCTAATTAGCAAACTACTTTTGGTTGCAAATTTCCTTGAATACCTTGATGTGATCTTCAGCTATTATTGTCTCTCCATAGATGAACCTTTGGTAAAATTTCTTAGGATTCTTAGGAAGGTCATTCAACACACTTGTTAAGTTGATTGGTGAGTCTACAATGTTTGTACAAAAGGTCATTGGTGGAGGATTTGTGATGTGAGCATTCCAAGGGTTCCTTGCACTACTCCTTAAGAGACCTAGCTTGTCTCTTCTAGGCACATTTTCACTTAGGTCCTTGATTGGGTTAGATGATTAACTAACACCAATCCCAATTCCTCTCCAAGAGTTTTATCTCTTGTGCTTACCCTCAAAAGACTAACACTCTATTTTAGTACTCTTCTCCACACTTCACTTAGAAGGATCCAAATGAAACTTTCTCTCTAACTACATCCCTCATTTAAGGGTCATATAAAATCATGAAATCACTTCATTTTCTTCCATTTTTGGCCATTTGGAAAGATCTTTACATCTCTTCCTTACCAATTTCAAGTTTTTGGCTCAAAAGCCTAATTAGGCCTAGTTCCAATTAGCCCTAGTAATCCACTAATTCCTCTTTCTTATGGAAAATATCTAAACAACCTAACAAATAAACTCTATATTTGAACACCTTTTTGGATTCCTTAAAAAATTTTGTAGGTCTTACAACCCTAAGTTATCTATATAGGTTATTCCTATTATATAGGTCAAATAGGTCTAAAAAGCCTATTTCTTAGGACTAGATTGCAAACTTGTTTGTAAACTTTCCTAAATGGATAGATAAGACCTCAATCCAAGATATGTCAAGGTATAACTATCTCCTTTCCATACTTGTACTTTTTCTATATAGTACTTCTATACCCTACATGAAATCATTCAATTAACACTATCAAACCCTTAACTGGACCTTCGTAGCTTGCCTAGGGATTGACATTAATAATAGATGTATGACTCCTATGGACTCCTAACTTCATGTACAACTTATAAAAAGTCCCCACTCAAGAATATTCAACCACTTATTTTTAGTTCCCATGGTTGAATCTTGTGTGGGATCCATTTTCCCTAAATTTTCCTAATTGAGACTAGCAGACTGTCCTAAACTAAAACAATTTACTAGATACACTTAAATCTACTCTATGCATTTAACTTATAAAATTTAAAGTATTCTAATGCATTGTAGAATATGATTCAATCACTGTACCAATACGACCAATAGCTTAAGGTAGCATTGTTCACACAAAACTCAAAAAATTGTTTTAACATAATACAGTCTTCTGTTCCACACTTCAAAAATTACAATGTATCAATCTCTCTCTCTCTCTCTCTCTCTCTCTCTCTCTCTCTCTCTCTCTCTCTCTCTCTCTCTCTCTCTCTCTCAGATTTGTTTCTTGGCTTACATAAATGCCATCTCTATCATTCCAGGTCCTATTAGTTGAGCATAACTTCCCATAACTTAGGGAATCCAAAGTTTCCCATGTTGCATGTAACATTTTCAATAATTACAAATGTTTTCATGACAACTTTTAGCAACATTTGGCATCTTTGCACTTATGCCTCTACCCTTGTTTCTAGGACATCTAACCTCCATCTCTCGAGGATCCAAGACCTTTTAAGGCTATAATAGCATATTTTCAACCATTAACAACTCTAACATCTAAGACACCTTAAACACTCAATCTCCCTAACTCCTATCATTATGAAATGTAAAAAAAACTAACAAAGACTAGTAGTGTGACTTTAGTCCTAATGACTAGCTCACCTAGCCAACATTGCATGAGACCTTCTAAGGTCCAAAAAAAACTAACCTATGCTCTTGACTTGGCTAGATTCAAGTACAAGCCAACAATTATCTAAACAATGTAGGTTTCCTAGGTGTGCTCATGTGCCAATTTGGTGGAACAACGAGTGGTTGATCTGGAGGTGGAACTGAGGAAAATGATGAAATGTTGAATAGGAGTGCTAGAATTTTGGGTAATCCTTTATTGTTGTGAGGCTTGCAAAAGTGATTGAGTTCAAGGAACTCGTGTGTACCAAGTAAAGATCTTAAAGCTTACTAAAATGAGGATGATGGATCATGATCTTCTAATTTGTATCAAATTATGAAGGAACACACCTCTACAAAAGCATGCCTCTTCAAAAGTGCACCTTTCACACCTTATACACCTTCAAATAGAGATAGTTCAAAAAAAGTTCTAAACTTGTGAAAAATGCAAAATTTTAAAACTGCAAGTTGTTGTTTTCTGTTCCAAATGGTCAGAGGACTTCCTGTTAGTTTGTGGTGAATGATTAGGAAAGTACTATACATACTTCACAAATTCTTTGGGGTTTGGCGCATCGCCTCAAAAAAAAGGAAAAAAAATTGGGTCATGGCTGATGTTGTGGCTGACATGTTGTAGCCCTAAAGTAGCATAAAATTACTTGTATAAAATGGCTTAGTATTAGGTATTTTCATTAACTTGTGATACAAAATTGGTTCTTGCAGTGGTATTGAGCAGTAAGGGATTACAGATTGTAAATAGGTTATAATCACTAGATTGTAATAATAAATTGGACTTGTTGTTTGGTGGACATAGCCCACGGATTGGGTGAACCATGTTAAATCTTGGTGTCTTTTGTTCTTTTCTATGTGATCTATTATTTTCTATTATTGGTTTTATTTGCATGCAATTGTTATTTTCTGTCTGTGGTTTTAGCCTAACAAGTGGTACCAAAGCAAGGTTCTTTTTTTCAGTTATCCTCTACAAGAAAGCCTTGCTATTAAGTGGGAGTCTCACGGTTGAGTGGGAGTGATGGCAGAGGAGGGTAAGCTGAGAGTTGATAGGTTTAATGGGTAGAACTTCCAATTATGGAAGATGCAAATGGAAGACTATCTTTATCAGAAGGATTTATGGAAGTCATTGGAAGGCAAAGACAAGAATTAGGGATCTATGTCAAATGATGAATGGGATCTTTTAGATAGAAAGGCACTTGGAAACATTCGATTATGCTTGGCACAATTGATGGCATTTAATATTATAAAAGTGAAGATGATAGAAGAATTGATGCAAACCCTAGTGAAACTATATGAAAAGCCTTCCACTTCAAACAAGGTATTTCTCATGAAGCATTTATTTAATATGAAAATGGTAGAAGGAAGATCTATTGTAGATCATTTAAATGAGTTTAATACTATTACTAGTCAATTATCTTCTATGGGTATCAATTTTGATGAAGAAATTAGGATTCTCTTGATTTTGTGTTCTTTTCCTAAAAGCTGGAATGGCTTGGTAATGGCTATGAGTAATTTTGTTCCTAGATCTAGTACCCTAAAATGTGAAGATGTGATCAGTGTTTTTTTGAGTGAGGAAACTCATAGGAAAATCGCAGGTGGATCTACATTAGGAAGTGCTTTGAATGCACAAAGTAGGGGCAGAACAACTGAGAGAGGAAGTAACTCTAGAAATCGTGGCAAATCAAGAGGAAAGTCAAAGGGGAGAAGGTCTCAATCGAAAGGACTAAATGACTCCTAGTACTATGGGAAACTAGGGCACAAAAAAAAAGATTGTTGGAATCAAAAGAAAAATGGAGATAAACTAGATGGAGACAAGGAGGAAAATGTGGTAAGTAACTAATCTAAAGAGGATGCTTTTCTTCTGTCTTTAGAAAGTGTTGATGATTCATGGGTTTTAGATTCTGGTGCTTCATTTCATGCTACACCTCATAGAGGTTATTTCATTGATTATGTCTAAGGGGATTTTGGACTTGTTTATTTGGGCGATAATGAACCCTATCAAATTTTTGGAAAGGGATAATTTAAGATTAAGTTGCAGAATGGGAATCATTGGCTACTACATGAGGTAAGACATGTTCCAAGACTGAGTAGGAATTTAATTTTCATAGGGGAACTCGATGATGAGGATTGTGTAGTTACTTTTAATGATAAAAATTGGAAGGTTTCAAAAGGTTCCCTAGTAGCAACAAAAGGTGTGAAAGTAGGGACCATATATCTTTGTACATGTCATATTGTTTCTTCTACTTTAATTATTTCAGAGAAAAATGAATGTTTAGGAACAATTGCTGCAGTTGAGTAAGGAGAACAAATAGTTGTTGTAAATTTTGATACAACATTGTGGCACAAAAAAATTGGGCACAAGAGTGAGAAAGGTATGAAAGTACTTTATTTAAAGAAATTTTTACCAAATCTAAAATGTGTTAATGTGGATTTCTATGAAAGTTGTATATGGAAAACAAAAGAGAGTGAGTTTTGTGAAGATTGGGAAGGAAAACAAAAAGGAGAAATTAGAGCTTGTGCATATCAATGTATGGGGACTAGCTCAAGTATCTTCCCTTGGAGGCTCTCATTATTATGTTACATTTATTGATGATGCAACTAGAAAGGTATGGGTTTATTTCATTAGACAGAAATCTGATGTATTTCAAACTTTTAAAAAATAGAAATGCTTGGTTGAAAATGAGACTGGTAAGAAATTAAAATGTCTGAGATCTAATAATGGTGGTGAGTATTGTAGTCATGAATTTGAAGATTATTTCTCCACTAATGGTATTCGTAGGAAAAAGACTATTCCAAGGACTCCATAGGAAAATGGAGTGGCTTAATGTATGAACATGACTATAATGGAGTGTGCAAGGAGCATGAGGTTGCATGTTGGGTTGCC
Source organism: Cupressus sempervirens (assembly GCA_028749045.1). NCBI lineage: Eukaryota > Viridiplantae > Streptophyta > Pinopsida > Cupressales > Cupressaceae > Cupressus > Cupressus sempervirens. The sequence continues at coordinate 71,086,030 of CM053787.1, forward strand.
CTTACACATATGGGTAGAGGTTATCAATACTACTATATATTTGATTAGTAGAGGTCCCTCTACTCCTTTGGGTTGTGGTATTCCAAAGGAAACATGGATTGGTAAGAAGGTGAGTTATTCTTTTCTCAAAACCTTCGGTTGTGAAGCATTTGCTCACACAGATTTTAAAAATAGAACCAAGCTAGAAGCTAAGTCAAAGAAATGTGTATTTTTTGGATATGGCATTAATATATTTGATTATAGGCTTTGGGAGTTTTAAAATCAAAAAATTGTAAGAAGCAGGGATGTCATATTCAATGAGAATGTGTTGTACAAAGATTTGTTAAATGATTATGTAGTGTTAGATGATACTTCACAAGATGATGTTCTAGCCATTCCTCATGATGTGCAACAATTGCAACCACAAATACCACACACACCAGTACATGTTAGGCAGTCAACAAGGGAAATTAGCTCTCCAGAAAGATTTCCTCCCTCTTTGTATTCTATTTTACTAATAGATTTTGGTGAACCTAAATGTTATGATGAAGCTATGTAGGTGGATACTAAGATTCAATGGGAGTCTGCAATGAAAGATGAAATGGACTCTTTGCTAAAGAATAAGACATACGATTTATGCAATTTTCCTATAGGTAAAAAGGCTTTCTAGAATAAGTGGGTTTATAGGTTAAAAAAAGAGGAAGGAGGTAAGAAAAGATTTAAAGCCAGGTTAGTTGTAAAAGGATTTGTACAGAAAAAAGGAATCGATTTTGATGAGATATTTTCTCCTAGATTGTCAAAATGACTTCTATCCATACTGTTTTAAATATTGTGGCTACTGAAGATTTGCATTTAGAGTAGCTTAATGTTAAAAATGCCTTTTTCCATGGTGATCTGGATGAAAAGATATATATGCCTCAGCCACAGAGATTTGAAGTAAAAGGTAAGGAGGACTTACTGTGTAAATTGAAGAAAAGTATATATGGCTTGGAGCAAGCACCTTGGCAATGGTATCTGAGATTTGATGGTTTTATGCATGAGCATGGATACAATATGTGTCATTCAGATCATTATGTTTACTTTAAGAGGTTGGATGATGATAGCTACATTATTTTATGTTTATATGTTGATGATATGCTTGTAGTTGAGTCTAACATGGATCACATTAAGGGGTTGAAATGCCAATTAGCACATGCATTTGTTATGAAGGATTTGGGGGCAGCAAAAAAAATCCTTGGTATGAAGATTTGCAAAGATAGGAAGAATAGGGAATTGACGCTATCTTAGGTTGATTATGTTGAGAAGGTGTTGCAACATTTATCTATGGAGAATGCCAAAGATGTCAACACACCTTTACTTGATCATTTGAAGTTGACTAAGGAGATCTATCCCAAGACACAAGAAGAGGAGGACAAAATGTCCAAGGTACCTTATGCTTCAACTGTAGGAAGCTTAATGTATGCTATGGTATGCACTAGGCCAGATATTGCACATACGGTGGGATTTGTTAGCTGGTATATGAGTCATATAGGAATTGAGCATTGGAATGTAGTCAAATGGATTCTTAGATATTTGAGAGGAACATCTAATAAGTGTTTATACTTTAGGGGTTCTATTACTGATTTATAGGGCTATGTTGACACAAATTTGGTAGGGGATATTGATACCAAGCGGAGTACTACAAGTTATGTCTTTATGGTTGGTGGGGCAGCTGTGAGCTAGGTTTCTAGGTTACAGAATGTTAATGCTTTAGCCACTATAGAGGCAGAGTATGTTGCTGCTACAGAGGAAGCCAAGGAGATGATATGGCTTTAGTTCTTCTTGGAAGAATTGGGACATCCTCAGAAGGATAATTATTTTTTTATAGATAGTTAGAGTGCCATTCATCTTGCGAATAATTTAGCTTTGCATTCAAAGACCAGACACATCCAGTTGTGGTGCCATTTTATTCGACCAATTTTGGAGGATGAACAGTTAAAGCTAGACAAGATACATAAAGATGACAATCCTGTAGATATGTTTAGAAAGGTAGTAGCAAGGGAGAAGATGAACTCCTCTTCAGCTTCGATTAGTCTTCTAGACTGAACATGAATAAAAGAATAGTAGATTTTAGGGTGGTTTGATCCAGCGGGAGCCTCATGGAGTAGTGGCATAGCTATAGGATCAGTCTCCAAGTGGAAGATTGTTGTTTAGTGTGGAGCCTCATCAGTCCCCAAGTGGAAGATTGTTAGTTTGTGGTGACTGATTAGGAAAGTAAAAAGGGGAAAAAAAAAATTTGGTTTGTGGTCGACATTGTGGCCGACATCTTGTAACCCTAAAGCAGCATAAAATCACTTGTATAAAAGGGATTAGGGTTAGGTATTTTTATTGTTTATGATGAATATAGTTTAATAATGCAACTATATGAATTCCTAAATTAACCAAGTGTTTGTAAAAGAAAATAACAAAGATAAAGTAACAAGAGGTTTAAAACAAATGACTAAAAAAAAATCTCTAATGAACATAAGCTATTGAAACAACACATTTGTGAGTTAAGCATTTCAAAAGATTAGTAGGTAACTAATGAAAATAGGAGCATTGATTCCTTAATTCCACTAATGTAATTGTTGATGGGAAATTAGTAACTATAATATGTTTCACTTCTCATCATATCAGAAGGCCACAAAAAGTGTCCTCATATGAGACAAAAAGATATGTACAAACAATAAGTGATCTGTTCTCCAACTAGGTATGTTAGCAAAATTTGTAAACACACGAAAAACACCAGAATTGAAAGATCGCTCAATCAAAATAACACAAAAAAACCACTGGCTCCATTACACTCCATGAACATACATCCACAAAATATAACACACTCTGACGAGAATAACTATATAGAATGAGAGCACCAATAGCATATATGATTGCATCAAATTAATGGGATGGAATACATATTTAATTCCTTAATTTATAGGTAGATGTCTCCTAAATGTGTGTTGAGAGTGAGAGATTCCTTCATGCAAATATATGCTTAGAACTAATAAAACAAATCTAATTATGTACAAATTGACTCTCTAAATGATGCTAAGTAGGACTCCACCCTTGTTTATATTAATTAATGGGTGCATGACCCTTTACATAACTTAAAAACAAATAAAGAAGAAGTAGATAAGAAGAAGGAATATATAAGAGGATCTAAGAGTCACTAGAAGCTATTAAAAATGGAAGCTAACCTTCTCTAGGCATTTCTAGGAGTTAAACTATCGTCAAAATGTATTTTCGGTGCATGGAAAGCTCTAAATTTTGAACTAGCAATTAACTATTAGCACACCTCTAAATTTTTCAAACAATTTTGGTGCACCTTCGGAGTAGTGCACCTTTTGCATCTTGCACACCTTTGGAGAAGTGCACCTTAGTGACAGGTCCAAAAATCTAAAATTCTACTTTTGGGTTTTCTTCCCCTTTATACCAAAGATATGTCTAGATGTTTTTTCTTGAATTTCTCAATAATCTCTATCATTTGGGCCACACCTAGAAAATCCAAAGCATCATACTTATTCTTTACTATTTGTTAGTAGTTTCTAACTTCTATGTGAGTCTCCAAAATGTCTTCTAGTTTTACATCCAATTCTAGCAATGCCTCCCTTATCTTAAATGCTTGTCTAATGTCTTCATCAATCAAAGATTCTTCAAAGGTCTTCCAAATTTTTTTGAAAATTACTTTCATAGACATGAGTTTAGCCCTTTAAAAATGTCAAGGCAAGCATCGTTGTAATACTTCTCAGCTTCCAAAATCTGCTCTTGGGTTTGATCCTTGAGCTTATGAATATCTACATGTAATGTCTCCATTACTTTATTACTAGAAAAATTCTTCTTGATCCAATCATCTATCTTGTCCAATTCTTCCCCCATATATACATCCATAAGCATATCATACCTCTGTAATACCTCTAACCTTTTATTGACTGCAATGCTTGAAGGACTTTACCTTAGGTATGTACCTCATCCATCAATCCATAATCCTAGTTCAGTATAGAAACCAACTTCTCTACATTAATTTTCATATGGTGCAATGGTTTAAGGTTTCCATATATTATCTACACACCTTTTTCCTTAAAAAAGTTCCACCATTGTTGACATGCCTTCAAAAATAGATCCAATTGTACACCTTCCTTCTCCTTCCTATCAAGTGTCGCACCTAGAGTCATGTCAAGATGATCAGGATCCAAAGGACCAATAACTCCATGCAAATAGCCTCTTAGAAGCTCATTCTATTTATAGAGCCTCACCAATTCATACTCATCTTGTTCCAAGTGTCTAAACACTTCTTTAACTCTTGTGGTGATCAACACTTTAGCAGTGTTCACAGTGGGCTTTCCTAGAAAGACATCTTTAATCTGATAATCTTTCATGGTCAAATCTTCAATATTTACATGTAGAGGAGGGATGACAATATGAGCCAACAAGTCTTAATTTTGGTTCTTCATAATGAAGGCCAATGTTCATGCATCATTTGTAGGTGGCTCAGGTTTCTTGAGGGCTTCAACTAATTTGTTCATTCCCTCATCCACACTATAATACAATTGCCTTTTTTGCTTAACCATCACCTCCTTCTTCAACAAGCTTGGAGTATTTCCCATTGGAGACATATACTTAGTTGAAGAGGGAGTTTGTGCCACTAGACTCTTTCCCTTATTGCTCCTCTCTAGAGTCTTCTCTTTCTACGAGAGATTTACATTAGGCATCCCTATGTCTATTGAGTCCATAGTCCTCACCTCTATATCTTGAGAATTTTTCTGAGATTCTTCATATATTTTCCTCTCTTATGATACTTCATTGATATGTCTTTGTTTTGGCTCTTCTTCTTGCACAAATTGTACTTTCTCTTAATTAATAGGAGGGAGAGGAGTGGTTGAGCCTTTATCCAAGAAAGATAAATCTTGACTTTGTGATGGTGAGGCAGCTAGATGTCCTTGTGGAAAAGGTGACAATTGACTCCAATCTTCTCCCAAAGGATTATTTGTTGGTGTGTATCCCTTATCTTGTCACCTAGGAGTTTAGTACCCATAGACATGAAATCAAAATGTGACATGTTAAATACATTAGTTCCTTGAGCCTCTTGTTCATCAACCCACTATTGTTGCTCATCCTCTGAAGTTATAACCTGAATAAGTAGTGTGGGAATAGATGACGGTGTTATAGTGAAACTCCTTTTCCATTCCACCTTAGTATCAAAATCCATATGATTCCTCTCACTCAAGGGAAGGTTATCCTCTTCATCTTCTTCATCCTCTTCAAGAATGGTTTACGGGACTAAAGGAATAGGAATAACCTTTCTTTGCACTTTATGTCTTCTAGTCCTTTTGATTAGAATTTTAGTCTTAGCTCTCTTAGGAGATTATGGAGAGGCCTCTTCCCTTTGAACATGTGGGGAAACCCCTTGTGAATCTTGTTTATGTCCTTTTCTCTATTCCAACAGTGGCACTTGTGGATTATCTTGATTTTGAGCAGCTTCTACATTTTTGAGTTTTTGGTTCTTAGGTGCTTGAGTTGCCTCCTAGGCTTGAGTCCCTTCAACTTTGGGCTCAGTTTGTTGAGGAGAATCTCTTCTCTTATTTTTCCCTTTCTTTTCCTTGAAGTATCCAACTTCCCTATCATATTTATATAGTATTTCTAGCCTAATTAGAGATTATGTTGTGAATGTTGATACTGTAACTTTCACCCCTCTTCCCTTTATTGGGCAGGTTGTGGTCTAAAAGACTACTGCTTGAGGAGCTGGGTCCAACTTGAATGGCCTCTTAATCCATTCCTTGGTCAACTAGATGATATGCCTCACCCTGTAATTGATATCTACATTTTCTTCTTTGCCAATTTCTACATTCATGATCAGCTGATCGCATATCTTATCTTGATTATATAGGGGATCGAAGACATTTGAAGTGTGTTGTTGAACAACCTTCAATGGGACCTTTATTTTCAAGCCACTGTGTGCCAAATAAAGAGTCATCCTACAATAATCCCTTATCTAGATATCATAGTCATCTACTACATTCATCCAATGATCCTCTATGGCATCTTCATGTTCAAATTATTTTCTTGCCAAATGTTGAACTTTGCCAATATTGTCAAAACATGGACAAGGGGAGTTAAAGTCCTCCAAGGGATATTGATCTCATTCTAGATCAAAAGTCATGATATCCTACTTCTGCTTGACTCCAAAAAAAATGATGGTGATGGGCCATACCCAAGTCTTCTGATGTTGTTTCCTCCCTCTATCATATGAAGATGAGAGTTATCTCACAATCTACAATAAAATAAGCCTATATGGTGGATATCTTAGGAGTTTCTTTGGATTCATAGTTGTTCCTACTACCCTTAAGTAGGTGAATATCTTAAACTGGATGTAGTAGGCACCTATTTTTGCAATTCTTGATGTTGCCTCTATTGACATCCTTTTTGCATAATCTCCCTCAATAAATTGAATTATTGCAAAAATGAAAGCATCATTCGCTATTTTATATTCTTTTCTATGATTTGATAGCTTCTTCCTTACTAGTTGGGGGTATACCACATAAAGTTGTGCATTAGCATCTTTTATGTTTCTCCTCTTAAACAATCCTAGATAATCCATGGTCCTTGCTACTAATAGATACACCTAGTAAGATGTCATATAAAACCTTAGATAGGCTTTGACCACCAATAGTTATTCATCTAAATTCTCACTGAGAATTTTAGCCCAATCAATTGGCATTTTAGCCATTCTGATGGTCTCGATGAAATGTACCATCCAAATGTTCAAGCGCCCTATTGCCAGTAGACCCATAATCCTACTCAAAATCACAATGGAGTATCTAATATTATTTTTCATGTATTCTCTAGACATTTCAACATTTCCAGCTCTTCATCCCATAGGTGTCCTATCAATAAAATGTGATGATTGAATGATTTCTATAGCTTTCTACTCATTATCTCTATACCACATCTCTACTTGATAATAAGTTAGCCTTACATATTGGTCTACCCTTGGGAGATGGAAAACTTTCTCAATATTCTTTAGCCTTAGATCTAGGATGATCTCCCCTATTATTCTCTTCATCACTCTCTCCTCTAACACATAACTATCTTCCAAGGCCATAACAAGCTCTAAAGATTACACTAATGTAGGATGTAAGGCTACATTAACTAACCCTAATCTGATAAGTGTTGAGACCATTAGGGGCATCTCATTTGGTTTGTTGTAGAGTTCTAGGAATACATTCTAATAAATATGACCTAATTCAGTATTCTAAATCTCCAAATGTGCATCCTAGAAGCGTGATTTTGTTTGTATACCTTGAAACTTAAAGACAACTTGTTTTGGAGCAATCTTTGTTGCAAGTGAAGATGAGGAGAAAGCCATTTTATCTACTCAAAATAGAAAAACATTAGTCTAGAAAGATGAAAATAAAACCATAAACAAACCCTAGTTAAAAAAAATCAAACCCAAAATGCTAATAAACTAGTAAAAACACTCAAAAACCCTATTTATGCCTAATAGGAAATTTTTAGCGCACCTTGTGCACCTTGAGGGTGCACTATGTGTGCTTATACAACTAAGGGATTAAAAAATCTTAACAATATTAAGGATGCACACATGCACACCTTGTGGGGTGTGCATGTGTGCAACCTAATTCTATGCAAAGATTTTTCAAGTGTTAAAAATGGTGCACACATGTGCACCTTGGATAGGGTGTGCATGTGTGCACCATAATATTTAAGTCCTTTGTCTGTGTCTTTTAAGGTGTGCATATGCCACTTTACACACTTAGGTGTTCTTTTAGTTTTTTGGTTTTGTGAATAAAAGGTGCACACTTGTGCACCTTGGATAGTTGTGTACGTGATCACCTCCTAACCTTGGTGTTTAGTGTTGTTTAAGCAGGGACATGGAGAAAATGGTACACCTCAAAGGGTGTAGAGGTGTGCTTGTCTATAGCTCAGAGGAGATAATGAGTATAGAAGAGGGAGGGTTCCAAGCTTTTATAGGCCTAGGATGGAGCACACCCTTTGGGGTTGTGTACTAGTGCATGTGCATAGGTGCACACTTCAAAAGGGGAGTGCTCCACACTAGTGGAATTAGCACACTAGCGCACCTTGGAAGGTGTGCACGTGCATTAGGTATGCTAGTGATCTCCTTCTACTATAAAACACTCTTTCTTCTAAAATCCTCAATTTCTAGGATATGGGTTTTTTAGGTAGAGGGCGAAGCAAGACCCAAACTTTATGTAGAACCAAAAAAATGACTCATACCCTAGACTAGGGGTCTGGGAAAGAAAAAAATTAAATAGGGGGTCCCCATTTGTAGGAGAAATGGGGTGTACATTGTAAAACCATAAAACCATGATCTACAAGGTTTGTAAATTCCTTAAAAAAAATGAACACTTCTAATCTTTTCTTCAAAAAATAAATGAATTTTCTTCTTGAATAATCATGAATGAATAATACATATTATATCTTGACTTAGAAAAAGAAGGAACATCCATGGCACCAAATAGATCATAGTGAGCAAGGTGTTTTTTAGTGGCTAATATTCGTAAATTGGCTAATTTTAGATTTTTTTTGCTAGTAATTTGGCTAATAATTTAAGATTTAATGCAACCTAAATTGCCACATTTTTATTAAAATTAGTTCTAAAATTAATAAAATTGCTTAATAATTTATTTTATTAAAAAATTTAAACTCAAAGATTCGCCACAATATTTGATACATGATTAGATTTGATTCACCTAAATATTATATATTATTAAAGAAATTAAAATTTATTCACCAATAATTATCATAATTATTAGTTACTTTAGAGATATATTACAAATAATTAGTTTTCACTATTGATTTAAAATATAATGTAATTATATTCATAATTTGCACGAGATAAAAACATGTTCAATTTTGATTTGTAATATTCCATGACAATTAGTAAACTTCCTATTATTATTGAGATTTGCCAATATTTTCTACTCAAAAATTATGATTTCAAAATAATCGCCAATGTAAATAATATTTAAAATAAAAAAATTGAGAGATTTTCCAATAAAAATAATTTGGTTTTTCAAAATAATGAAAGATTTGCTAATATTTTATATCTTTTTTTGGAGAGGGATTTCTTAAAGTTTACCCTAATAGTAAGTATAATCCAACAAACTAGAAGATTTTTTAGAACTAGAATAAAATTAAACACGATTTTGATTTGCATAGTTCCAATTTTAGAGATATTAAATTTGAGGTTACAGTAAACCAAGGCCTTGAAAAAGTTTTTATTCTTCAAGGTTTTTAAACCTTTCTTCCCAATATGGCTGAGCCTATAGTGCCAAAGCATTGTTTTCTCAGCAGGAAGTTTAACTTCCATAGTGTTTGCACCACAGGTTGTCACATTATATTTTATCAGACTTTACAGAGATACTATTATAGCACATAGGTTTGGCATCCAACGTATACACATTTTGATGCATTCTCCCTAATCTAAAACACTAGACCCCCTAGTTATCTTGCAAGCACCATGAACAAATATTACTTGGACTTCAACATCATTCAACTTCCTGATAGAAAGTAGGTTTCAAGCCAAACTGGGCATGTAAAGTACTCATCAATTTCCTTTACTTTGTCGTTAAGAAATTGAATTTTGACTCTTCCTCTGCCAACAATTTCCAATGTGAAATTAGTCACTAAGAACACCTTTCCACCATTGTCTAGTTCATATTTTGAGGGCCACTCTTTGTGAGATGTCATGTGGAGTGATGCTCCCAACTCTACCAACCTTACATCAACAGACATAGGCACTGTCAAGGCTATTACAAAGGCATCAACATCACTTTGAGAAGATTTAGTGTTAGACATATATTTTTTCTTCTTCTTTTTCTCCTTCTTGCAATCCCTTTGGATATGACCTTTCTTCCCATAGTTCCAACACTTCACCTTGGACTTCTTTCTAGGAGTGGTATATAGCTCCTAAGACTTTGACTCTGTGTCCTTCTTCTTACTTTTGTGTTTAGCTTTGCCTCATAAACTCAAAGGTTCTTTGGTTTTCTTAGAGGAATTCTTTCACATCTCCTCTTATAGAAGTGTAGCAACTACTTCATTTATTTTTAACTTGGTAATTGTACTTTTGATAGCTCTTACCAATTGATCTCATGAATTAGGCAATGAGCATAATAGTAACATGCATCGATCTTATTCATCAACAGACACACCAATAGATGTTAACTATGCAATCACCATATTAAATGAGTTTAAGTGATCTTCCATAGTCATTCCTTCATCCATCTTCAAGGAGTGCAATTTCTTCCTTAAGAAAATCTTGTTTACCAAGGATTTTCCCTGATAAATATCTCCTAATTTCTTCCACAATGAATGCATAATTTTCTCTTACATTCAATAAAACTAAGTTTGCAAGTCTCAGTCTTATCAGTCCCCTAGCCTTCCAATCCATTAAATCCCAATATTCTTGTTTCATGCCTAAAGGCTTAATGTGAAACATGACAATCCACAAATCTCCATCATCTAGTAGATCTTCTCCTTTAAGTTTCCACAAATTGAAGTTGGTGACTAAACTTTTCAACTTCACTCATCTTGATGTACTAGCCATCTCAATTTTTATAGAGAATTTTTTTTATAAACTCCCACTTAAACAAAATTGGCACAAAAAACCAAACCCTACCTGACAAGGATAACACAACTGACCAGTCTCTAATACCGCTTGTTAGGAAAGCAACAGTGTAGAAACACTTTCTAAATGCCAAAATAATAGGAAAATGTGCAAGTAGATAAAAAAATAAATATATTAGAAATAAAACACAGATGAGAAAACACAAGATTTAATTTGGGAAACCCTTCTGAGAAAAAACCTACCACCACAAAAACCCCAAGTGACTTTGTAGTTCAATAAATAGAGTTACATACAAAACTTTGTTTTTTCACAAGCACAAATTTCCATCATAGTCAACTTGGTTTTTTGTACATAATATATTCTAATGAATTCTTGCCTCCATTAGAAAATACTACAATTCATTTCAGAATTCGATACAGAAACAGTTAGAAGAAAAATGACAGTTACATGCAAAATGAATTCATCGTACTAGCCATAGAGACCCTAGCACATGAACTTCATTGTATGCCTCATATCTCACCCACCATCCACTATACACAAAAATGACATGGGTTCACTATATAGTGGCTTCACCTCCACCATATGGTATGGTGGACTCGTACTCCTTCACCACCATACAATAGTCACACCAATACAATTTCACCTCCACCATATGGTGGACTTCGTCAATCCAACACCCCCATCCCATGTTTAATTTTAATAGATATTTCAAACTTTACTTTATGTGGATTCTATAGAATAGATAGGCAGTCTGATGTAGCATCCATAATAACTCCTTTTATAAGTCAAATACCTAATCTTTCTCTTAGTTTTTAATTGATCTTTATCTAGTTTTATTTCTTGAATAAGCATTATAATTGAGTTAAAAGTTTTGAATGACATTTTAGAATAGGCTATTTAATAGGGCATTTTGGCTCCTAAGATTGAACGTAGTGAGCCTCATGGAACCATAGGAAGGAACTTTCCTTTCCATGCATTGAATAGGATCAAGACCTTAGTTTGATTAAATGCTTCAGGGTCTATGTTTGGATGTAGATTTTCTACCCTTCTTTTTAGGCAATTTACCACATTTTGGGGTAACTGATCTAATTTAAGTTGAGCTATACCTAATTGAATACCTATTGGTTAGTGTAGTTTCCAAATCTTCCAAATTGGTAAATCTAATATTATCCATTCCAAGATCTTGCTGGATTTTATTTCTAACCTCTATCACTTCTATCACTTCTTGGAAAGGATGGATATTTTGATTAATTTCATTATCTAGTATTTCTTCATTTATACCTAATATATTATAGATAGTTTCTAGTTCTAGAGGATTTAATTATCTTGATTAGGTTCCAAAGGGGTGGGAATAGAGTTAGTTACACATATTATCTTAGGGCTCGTTTGGCAACGGGAATACAAACAGAATAGACATATGTAAATTCTTAAAATTTTGAATTCTTCGTTTGGATGCACCAAATTGAAATTGGAATACAAAGTAAAATAGGAATATGTATTCCAATTTTGACCCAAAAATGGGGTTTTGCAATTCCACACAAATAGGTGTTATTGGAATACATATTCCTATTCCAATTTTATTTATTTTAGAAAACATAAATTTTGGGGTCCATGAATTCCCCATCAAATATTGGCTGAACCACAGGAATAAGTAGCCGCATTTTCTATTCCAGAATAGCTATTCCTATTCCTCTATTCCTATTCCCGCAACCAAACAAGCCCTTAGGTTTTTGGATTACATCTAGTTGTTCCCAAAGGCAATGCCAAGTTAACCGTTCTTAAATGATGTCATTGTGCATAGAAGTAATGTCTCCTAATAGATCACTCAAATCCTTCATTTTCTGATCTCCATACTTTTAACAAACGTCTCTTGTTCTAATACATTATTTTTATGGATGGATGTTCTAATATCCGAGGGATAGATGTCTCTCTCTCCTTGCTGAGGATCTTCAATCTGGAGAGGGATACGACGTAACTGAGAAAATGGTTCTGATGATATTAGGTCAATAAAGGGATCGGGTTCAGGATTACATTGAGGTTATACAATTGGTGGTTCAAAGATGGTTTGCTCCTCCATATTTTTCCTTTGAGTGTTGTCATTACATGGCTCTAGTTGTTCTCTGTGTGTAGGCAATGATCGACCATTTTGTGGAGCCCTAGCTGAAAATACTTTGTCTTCAAAAAATAGGTTTTATTGCACAAAGGAGCACTCACTCTTGTATCCTGAATATGGTGCTTCTCTGCATCTTTTGTTAGTGAATAGAACTCCCTCTACGGCGTCTTTTCATTTTTGCAATTCATCCTCTCATAGTAATGAGGCAAGATGAGAGAATTGATTGGAGAATTTGAGTTTCCATTGTCTTTGATCTGCATTTCAAACCCCTAATTTTGATCCCGTGTTTAACTACTATTCATGGATCACATACTGGTTTCGGTTTTCAGGCAGAGCTATTTTATTGCCATTCTTTTATCTTCCAAGTATAAAAATTAAAAAGGGCCAACGATATTGTTAATAAGATAATAATTAATATTCTTGTTTTATATATTAAATTAAATATGAAAAATGCTATTCTAAAGCAAGGTTTAGTCAAATGTACTATCTAAAATAAAATAAAGAGCTACTAGGCCTTTTGATTTAGAGAAAAGATTTTTGTGACGATTATTATTATTTGGTAGATGTCAGTTTTGTTTAATCTATATTCAAACAATACAAAGTACTTCTGTTTTAAGTATTTTTGAAGTTGTAATAGTTTTAATATGTAATATTATTATTAGTCCCTGTCTTGTAATGGCAGGGATTGTAGTTTTCGAGTTGTGAATAGAACAAATGGAAAGAAATGGCGATGGTTGATGAATTATTTTCTATTAAAAGAAATTTTCCAATTATAATTTACTCTTTTCTCATCGGCCTCCTCCTTTTATCCAGGTAATCTTTTTATTTATTTGGAAGAAAATGAGTGTTAGTGGTACAAACACTTCTATGCATGTTTATTTTAGCTTTGCATGTGTCTTTGCATGCAGTGCAAGGCGTGGCATCTTAGACCATGTGTCTTCTGCATGCAATGCAAGGTGTGGCATCTTAGAAAACAATTAAATATGTAACATGGAAAGTTTAAAAATATTTTTTTCCCTTTTCCCCACCTCATCTTCATTGTTGAAAGTTCTATTATAATTTCAATTCTATGTTTACATGTTTTTCAACTAAGCACAAAGGTTTTAACAACCACTGGAAAACATTTTTGGAGCTCTAATATGGCGACACTTAGTGATAATTGTTCTTAGGTTTTAATTTTCTGTTCCCTTAACATATACCAGTTCTGTATTTTGTTGTTTCTGTAAATCCCTTTTTAGATTTTGGATAATTTTAAGAATTTGCAACTACTATGATAAAACGTCTTCATAGATCTCACATGGCTTGACCTGATGAAACAAATTCAAATTAGTTTTTTCCCTTTTCTCAACTGCAAAAAAATCGTTTTATATTATTTCCATAGAAATAACGACTTATTGGTATTTCTTTGAACATATAAGGGTTTTTTGTTGGATAGTTATGTGTTTTTTGTTTTCATGTTTATGGAATAGATTCAATGATATTCAACAGTAGAAGACTACTTCTTTGTTCTTACATGTCATCAATGCATTGAACTAATCCTCGAACCAGGAAGGAAAACCACATCCAAACCTACTAAAGATAGCAATCTTCCCACCTCTTCTTTGAACGCTCTCTAGACTGGTAGAGTTAACCAGAGCTAGATAGCTAGAATGGTTATCATATAACATAAAAGGGGCGTATTCATTGTGCCTAAAACTAGACCACTTGTAACCATCCAATGGTGATATCGTTATGGAAACAACATCGACTTCCACCATTACAACGGCAACAGTAACTCTTCCTTCATTAGCTCGTGTGTGGAATGTATTCCACTGGTTGCAGCAACTTGACATTTAATACTGTAACAGTGTGTTTGTGAAGAGGGTTCTCTAGCCAGTGCATGTGTACATCTATGGGACTCTTCAGCATCCCCTAGGAATAAAGGCCCTTAATGAATCCCTTCAAATGCAACTTCATACCAATGTGGAGATTTTTTATTGTAGACCACACTCTTCTTCATGCTATGTGGTGAGCCTTTCAAAATTGATGATTTGATGAAAGTTGGAAGAATATTGGAGAAGCAAGTGTTATTTTTATCACATAATGTGTGTCATGAATCTAATGCAATGTGGAAATCTTTCTTTAATATTTCACATGGGCAATTTTTTTTTCAAAATTTTTGGTCATGCACTACAAATGTTGTTAGTCCTGCCTATCTATAGGTGGAGACTATAGTTTTCACCTGTTTCATCTCCAATTAATTTATGCTTTGAAAATAGTGCACATAATTTTTAGCTATAGTTATATTAAATGATTTTATTAAAACACGATTTTATGATTTTAGTGCTATTTTATGATTGGTCATGGCTAATTTTAGTAGTAGTCTTTTTAATTTTTCACTTAAGAAATTCAAAAAAAATTGAATTGTGGCATTTGGCAACATTACAATAGATTAGGTGAAAGATGAGGTGGTTGCATGCATGCCTATAAAGTGGCTACATGCATGGTAGCTGATCAAGAAGAAGGGTGTAAAAACATGGCCATTGGCATGGAGCTTCTACAATTAACATGCATTCTGTAAGTTTAGTTCCATTTCACAATGAAGAGATTATGGAATTACTCAAAATCTCTGTTAATGGTTTTTTTTGGTGTAGTTTGGTCGTTCACTACTGTTCTCAATGTATACTTACCGGAAGGGTAAGGCTTTGAATGCCTTGCCTAATTTCATGGGTTGTACATTTTCAATGCCATTGCTCGAAGTTTGGTTGTCTTCTACTTGTGCATATCTTTATTAAATTCATTGCTCATTGGACTATAGCTACTTATGCATGTCCAATGCCATAATTTCATTGCTTAATTATTATGAATTCACTATTTTAATGTTCTCTCTTACCTCTCTTCTATGTTGATGATGGATCAAGGAGAGTGATTGTAAATCTGTAAGCAAACTAATTTCATACAGTCTAATCCAAAAAGTATAGAATAATGTTCAAAGCGTATTATCACTTTTTGATGGCTTATAAGAGCTGTTCTATGGCTCATAGTTGTTTACAACTGATTTCAAATGCTACAATTAGAAGAATATCAAGTGTTATCTTCTTTATTCCAATCTAAGATAAATATATTATACAAAGTAAGTACTTATTTAGATGTTTGAGGGTATCATATTTGTTTGGCATGTCTTAAAGTTAAATATGCTACAAGATTTGAACTTTGGCATATAGATTGAATACATGCCTTCCTTTTTCTTTTATAGTATTTGTGCAACTTCACAGTGAAATTTCCTTGATATGATTTTGATTCTAGAACTTGGATATTGGGTGTCTCCCATTTTTCCTTGTTGTAAAAATTTATGATAGCATGAAGCTTCTTTCCACATTTTGATGCAACTTATTACTCAATTGAAAAATACATATTTCAGAAATATGAATGCTAAATGATCAACCTTTCATTAATAAATCATTACTCTAATTGCATATGAATGCTAAATGATCAACCTTTCATTAATAAATCACTACTCTAATTGCATCTGGCAAGACTAAGTTTCAACAACTAATCAATCTCAAGGTAGAGTTCCCTAAAAATTTATTTGAGAGAATAAATAAGAGTTTTTATGTAGTATACCCAAGGGGTTGTACACCTACCCTCTTAAATGTAATAGCTACAAATGAAACCCCCAATAGCATTACCCTTGACAACATTACCTACAGTCAATTATGTTTACTGAGTTAAAGCAGCCCAGGGAAAAATGCTAGGATGTGATAAATTCCTCTTAACTAGGTCATGATCCCTATAAATTGAAAGGGCTTGGTCTTTTTCAGATACAAATATAGCTAGAATAGTTTAATGACTACCATTTAGAGGTTAGTTTAGGACCTACTCCTTCATATCGAGAGATGATTTGGGGAAAAGAAAGCATGCTATGATGTAGGGTATCTAGGTGAATACTCCAGTATAGAATTAGTAATGCTACAATAGGCCATTTTTTTTTTATGCAACAGTCTTAAGGAAGTCTATTTTTAGGGCTTTTAAATAATTCATTTACAAATGTTCATGAAATGAATGCCAAAATGTATATATATGCTTTTATTTTTATCATTAGAAATATCTACATATTTTTGTTGCATTGCTCACCAATATTATTTTCTAAATCTATTCTAAGCAGGTGATCCAATAAGTAAATGGTGTCATGGAATTGAATTTTGTAAGCACAAAGTATATGTTTTAGAAAACTAAAATCTATTTGAATTTCTGAACAAAGCATCATGTGGATTCTAGTTACAATTGACAAGATTCATACAAGGAAATCAATTTAAAACATTGAGGCTCAATGACAACAATGGCTACCCAGCCTGTTAGTTTGATTGAGCCCCAAGGCACCCAATAGTATTGCATTCACTCGAAAAGTATGTTATATTTATGAATTTTAAATCTAAAAAACCAAAGATAAAGTTAAATTTTTTTTCTAGTTTTATTATTACGTCCATGCAATACTATGCACTTCCTTATTTTTGAGCAATGTCGATATCTTCCCATCAATTTCAAGACAGGATTTCCTCAAATGTTTATTGGCTTTGTTCTTGTGGCTCATGTTTGTGTAGTCTTCAAAACCACATTATCTTCAATAGATGGTAATTCATATTTAAATACAAATTTAGTACACATTTTTAAATTTTTTTGGAAATTAATTATACAAAATCCCTAACCCTAGACTATGTGAGTTATAAAATTAGGGTTAGAAATTGGATTGCTAAGATTGTGATACTTCTCTTGTATAATAAGTAATTATTTGGGAGGATGTTGAAACAATAGTCTTTAATTATTATTTTTAGATTATCAACCACTTCAATAAAAATAGTATATAATGTGAGTATGGACCAATAACTTGGATACCACATAGACAATTCATGGAATTCCTTAAAATATATATCCTAAGAAAAAAAGACATAAACAAAAAGAATAAAACTGAAATAAATATTTGAGTGAACATGACAAATATAAACCAATAAAATTATTTAACATGATGAAAATATAACAATTCTTCAAAAGATTATACTGACCATTAGATATATAGATTATTTTCTAGAAGATTTATATAACTATGAATAATTATATGGAAGTCAATTCATTTTTATATTACTTTATATGATAATTCAAGGAATCCTAACAACA
Organism: Cupressus sempervirens; assembly: GCA_028749045.1. NCBI lineage: Eukaryota > Viridiplantae > Streptophyta > Pinopsida > Cupressales > Cupressaceae > Cupressus > Cupressus sempervirens. The sequence goes on from CM053787.1 coordinate 71,103,891, forward strand.
ATGGTATCTAATTGATATCACCAACCAATATGTTAAGGATACAATATTTTGAAGGCTTCCTCTATTTCTATTTGTGGAACAAAAAATTGACTTGAGTTATTTACTATTAGTAAATCAATAATTCATTCAATATCTAAGTATCAACAATCATGTCTAAGTTTTTCTCATTTTTCAAGAACCTTTCGCACCACATCATATTTGGTTGTCTTTTATTCCTATATAGAAATTCTTAAGGTGGGACTCTAGCTCCATGAAGGTCTTGTTTATTTCTACAACGTGGTCTATCATCAGCCAATATAGTTGAACTTTCCCTTACAAAAATTGTACAGTGGGTGAACACAGGGCAGCTATAACATGGTCTTTGTAGAACAAAAAAATTTAATCATAAACAACCAAACCCCTAAATGGATGATACATGGATGTTCTACTTTGGCATAGACTTAAATAAATGTTTAAAACTATTTTTACTCCCTTGGCAACCAAGATTCATTAGAATTTGACATCAACCTCTCTAATAAAAACTCTTGATTTTACTCTCTTAAACATTGTAACTATTAAGTCAAAATAAAAATAGGTGTTTACTGTATATGAGCAATGTTAGTATGCTAATAGAAACCAAATTTAAATAAAGCTTCTACAAACTAAAAAAAATTCATAAACTTCAAGATAGACTTGGAGTTGGAATTTGGAATTTGGGTGTGAGTGTATGGTTTTGATGTAAAATGGCTTCTTAAAATGGCATTATGACTTTACTTCATGGATTGTGTTAAAATGGCTTGGGAGAGGATTCCTTAAATAAGCAAAGGGCTTGAGGGTTTGAGGCTAAGATGCAAGGATGGGAAAAAGCTCATGGAGGGCTTAGATTGCATGAGAGGAGAGCACATGGATTGTGCTTCCTTACAGCCAATTAGAGAGTGACACATGTCACAGGGTAAGAGGATGGAGGAAAGGGGAAGGATGAGTCAACAAAGGAGGCTCAAGGGATAAAATCTTCATAAAGACCCTCATAATGGCTTGGAAGAGCAATAAAAGGGCTTTGGAAGAGTCATTTATGGCCTAGTGGGCTTCATAAAGTTTTATGGTTGGGATATTTTGAAGGAGATGAGAGGAATTTCGACTTGGCCTTGATTAGGAAGGTTTTAAGCTTGCTTAGGCTTGTGCAAATGATTAGAGGATGGATTAGGATGGTTTAAGATTAGCTTAGGGATAGGCAAGTGGATGGCATTTAATGAGGGTGTGTGAAGAAGGAGATATTTGTTAACTTTGGCTTGGGTTAGTAAGTCTTAACCCATTTTTAGGGAATGTGACAAGGTTAGGAGGGGATTAGGATTAGGTTTAAAGACATCTTCTAGAAGAGTCTAGACTTTGAATGAGGATAAAGACTTTCTAGAATAGTCTAGAATTTCCTAGGATGAGGATGAAGACTTTCTAGAAGAGTCTAGAACTTCTTAGGATGAGGATAAATTAGATTTTAGAAAATAAATAAAGTTTTATTTATTTCAAGGGTTTGGGTTGAGTAGATATTTATTAAAACTTTTTAATAAACATGAGGATTAATATTTAATCTTAATTAAATATTTTGAGTTGGGATTAGGGGTAGGAAATGATGGGATTAGCCTTTAATCAAAATTAAAGAAGGATTAGAAGATTTTGGAAGAGGTTAGTGGTCTTAAGGAAATTGGCCAAGTTTTGGGCAAAAAATAAATTTTTTATTTCTTTTGGATTTTTTTGGTCAATTTATTAATTAAATAATTAATAAATAAGGAAATAATGTTTAAATAAGATTTAAACATTTTTGGGAGGGATTCCTTAATTAAATATTTTTAATTAAGATAAAGGGATTTAATGGCATAAAAATTAATTAATTAAATAATTAATTAATAAATGATGATGTCATCAGGAATTTTTCAGAAAATAAAAATACTTTATTTTTTAAAGGTTTTTAGGTGTCTACATTTTGCCCCTCTTTGATGTGATGCCGCAAGTGGCATGGCTTCAAAGATAAGAAAATAAGATGCCTAAGGCTAGAGCAGAAGAGGAGAGAATGGAATGCATGATGCCCCCTCAAGAAGGTGGCGGGGAGAGAAAGTGAGGCTCGACGACTTCTTGAAAAGTACAAGAATCTGAGATGAGCAAGAAGAATCAGATTGGCTTAAGAGAAGAGGTTTAGTTAGCTCAAACTCTCACTACGGGAGAATGATAAAGGGAGAATCAGAGGCACAAGAGGAAGCAAGCTTAAGATCTCAGGGATTGCAGAGGATGAAGGAGCGGAGCGCTATAAAAGGAATCCAGGATGGGGAGATGGATGAGGGGATTATAAAGTTGATGCAATAGAATTTCAAAGAGTCAAATTGGCGGAAGATGGGTTTCGAAGATCCCTAGGACTAGGATTGTGGATCTCGAAAGATGAGGCTTGGTGGATTGATTTGGATTGGTGGATCCCTAAGACTAGGATTGTCGATCCTTAAAGCTAAAGGTGAGGAGTGATTCAAAGAGATACTGATGCATAAGTTGGGGCAGGAGAGACGGATGCTGGATATGGATGGGGGATAATGGAGATGAAGGAAAACCATTGAAGCTTTTTGAGCGGGGGGATACTTCAAGGAGAAGTATCACCATGTAGTTGAGCACTAGATTTGCTATAGGACTGTTGGTTAATTGCCAAGGTTACCAAGAACATCAAGGCCTTTTCACCAACTGTCCAGAGGACTGACGAACTGACTCAAAAAAAAATGCAAGGATTGCCCCAGTATCACACATGAATCCCAGAGGAAGCAGTGTGGAAATGACACTGGGTAACCCACAAGTAGAAAAGAAAACAAGCAAAAGACATGATCAAGACCTTATGCTCTGATTGCCCCATTCGCAGTATACCATGATATGGAAGATCGTGGCAACCTTGGGGAGGGAACAAGGAGATTTCTTGGAAAAGATATTTCAAGACCCAACAGGGAAGAGTCCAAATTAAAAGAAAGAAAAAATCCAAAAGAGAACCGTTTGCCAATGAGATGGGTAGGACGAGGTACTAACGGACCAAGATCAAACATGAGGAAAGCTATATCCTGCAAGGACCTATCGGAGAGCAACTAAGCTGGTGAATTTGGATGAGTGATGCATCTAGCAAGCTGAACTAAGAAAGATAACACTTTGGTGGTAGGAAATTTAGCTAAAGGATGCATTGGAATAGCTAACCAAGATGTGTGATGGGTGCAAGATGCTGATCAAGGACGAACTGACACGAACGCTGGATAGATACAATGGTACTAAGCTAAAGAAGATGTACAAGCTGATGGACCAAGATATGTTACAAATGTACAAGTTTGTTCATGTTTTGGTTTTTGTGAGATGGAAATGTTTGTGAGGGATGGGATGTCTATAATAGGTGATAGGTGGATAGGTAGATGGTTTGCAAAACGCTTAAGTGAAAATGGGGTTTTTTGTGTGCACCTGATAGTATACAAGCTAGGATACAAGATTATTTACAGGCTGGAATATGGTACAAACTTTGGACAAGATTCGGATATAAAAGGTATGGTACAAGATTTACAAGGTATAATACAAGCTTTGGTACAAGATTTTACAAGCTGAGGTACAAGATTTTACAAGCTGTACAGGAGGTATTTACAAGCTCCATTAGATTTTGGATATTTGGTTGGAACACCTAGGGAACAAGCAAGTGTTTTATGGGATGGTGGGTGAATGGATGAGGGATAGGATAGTGATAGATAATGGATTAGTCTTAGTACACAAGGCGCCTGAATTACCAGGTTTTCACCAAGGTACCTATCCAAGGCGCTTGAATTGCCAAGTTTTCACCATTGGACACTTATTTCTCTTTACTATTTTTTTTTTTGTATTTTTCAAAAGCTGGGTATACCAAGGATCTTCAAGCATAGAACTTCTTGAGATGAATGATGTTAGTAGGATCATTCAAGAGTTCTCCTTTCAATGTCGATAGCTGATAGGCTCCGGAGCCAAAGGAAGAAGTGACAACATAAGGACCAAGCCATGTAGGTTCAAACTTGCCTTTCTTTTCTCGATCTGCTTGGACTTTCATGTTTTCTTTGAGGACCATGTCACCTGGCTGAAAGTGTCATGGAAGCACCTTCTTGTTGAAATTCCTTTTAAGATGAGTTTGACAGACTGTGAGATGATCATAGACTTGTTGTCGCTTCTCATCTAAGAGATCTAGCTGGGTGAGCCAAGCTACTCTGTATTCTTCATCTTATATTTGCCCTTGCAAAGATATGAGCAAGGAGGGAAGTTCAACCTCTATAGGTAGTACCACTTCGGCACCATAGACTAGGGAGTATGGAGTTGTGCCTGTGGATGTATGGAAGGAAGTTCGATAGGCCCATAGTGCTGGATTTATTTGTAGGTGCCAATCACGGCCGGAATCATTGACAACTTTCTTTAGGATTTTGAGGAGGGTTTTGTTAGTTGCCTCTGCCTGGCTGTTACCTTGTGGGAAATATGGGATAGAAAAGTGGTGATGGATGTGGAGGGAAGTGCATAATTCTTCCATGTTGAGATTTTCAAAGTTACCTCCGTGGTCGGTGAAGATGGTGGATGGGATGCCGAAGCGGCAAACAATGTGGTACAAGATGAACTTGGAGACCTGAACTCCTGTAGCTGAAACTAGGGGGATTGCTTCCACCCATTTAGTGAAATATTTTGTAGCTGTTATTATCCATTTATGTCCATCAGATGAGAGGGGTGTGATAGTTCCAACTAGATCAAGGCCCCAACAAGCGAAAGGCCAAAGTGGTGCAATAGACTGTAGATCCTGTGCTGGAGCGTGCACAAGATTTTCATACTGCTAACATGGGAGACACTTTCTGTAAAAGTCATAGGAGTCTTCTTCAATGGTAGGCCAATAGTAGCCTTCTCTAAGGATTTGTCGTGCTAGGACAATACCACTTGTGTGGGCACCGCAAAGTCTGGAGTGTACTTCTTTTAACACCATCACGGCCTCATTTTGGTCTAAACATCGAGAGAGAGTATTGTGATAACCCCGACGATATAGGGTATTGGCTATGATAACATAGTTGGATGATTTTCAAATGGGGTTTTGGCATTGGGTACGTGTGAGGTGAGGGGATATGATACCATCGTTAACGTAAGTGTGAATCTCATAGTACCAAGGGGATTGGGGACCAACCAAGATACAAACACTATTTGAATCCTCATTCGCATAGGCGGGTGTGAGGAGCTGCTCGACTAAAAAATCATACTGTGTAGCTGCTTGGGGAATTTCCAAGAGCGAGCCTATAGTAGCCATAGCATCTGTTGCTTTGTTCTATATTCGAGGCACTTGTGTAAACCGAAGCCTCATAAAATGCTAGGTTAGCTAATCAACTAGCTCTTTGTAGGATAATAACTTTTCATCTTTGGTTTGATATTCATTTAAGGCTTGCTTGATGATGAGCTGAGAATTGCCAAAGATTTGTAACTCAACAATGTTCCATTCTACAACTATCTTTAATCCTACTATGAGGGCCTCATATTCAGCTATATTGTTGGTGCTAGGGAATTGTAGCTTGAAGGCTTTTGGAATGTAATCTCCTTGAGGTGTGACCAACAATATTCCTGCCCCTGATCCATGAGATGTGTATGAGCCATCAAAATAAAGTTTCCATGGGGGTTGTTTTTCAATTAGATAGATATGCTCATCTAGAAATTATGTGATCAACAGATAAGCATCTATTAGAGGTGCATCAGCTAGGTGATCTGCTATAGCTTGCCCTTTGATTTCCTTTCTGTCCACATATTGGATGTCAAATTTGCTAAGGAGCATAACCCATTTGGCCAAACGGCCTGTAAGTGTTGTTCTAGAGAGCATATACTTGAGAGGGTCAATCTTGGAGACTAGTTGGATGGTATGACTTAGCATGTAATGGCGAAGCTTTTGAGTTGACAAAACAAATGCCAAACAAGCTTTTTCCATAGGAGTATAATTGAGTTCATAACCAACTAGGGTTCTACTGATGTAGTAGATGGCTCTTTCTCTGCTATAGTCATCAAGCTGTGCTAGAAGTGCCCCTAGAGCAGTAGGTGTTGCTGATATGTACAAAATCAAGGGATGACTAGGAGCTAGTGGAACCAAGATAGGGGGGTTGATGAGATACTACTTGAGATGTTCAAAGCTGTGTTGACATAAAGGATCCCACTTGAAGTTCTCATCCTTCTTCAGTAAATGTGAAAATGGTGTACACTTATCTGCAACCTAGGAGATGAAGCGCCGAACAGATTGAAGCTTTCCTTGAAGAGAACAAAGCTGTCACAGTGTCTAGGGAGGAGGCATGTCTAAGATAGCCTTGACCTTCTTGGGGTAGATCTCTATACCTCGTTTGGACACTATAAAGCCTAGAAGCTTGCCAGATATGACCCCAAAGACACACTTCTTGGGATTCAGCATGAGATGATATTTGGCTAACCTATCAAAGACTTTCTCCAGGTCAACAAGATGATCCATGAAGGTATGAGATTTGACCAAGATATCATCCACATAATCCTCCAAAATGCTATGGATGAGATCATGAAAAATGGCTATCATAGCTCTTTGATAGGTAGCCCTAGCATTCTTTAGGCCAAAAGGCATCATGTTGTAGCAAAAGGTTCCCCAAGGGGTAGTGAATGTTGGCTTATGCTGATCCTCTTCTGCAATCTTGATTTGATTATACCCAAAAAATCCATCCATGAGGGACAAAATTTCATGTCCAGCTGTAAGATCTACAATCATATCTATGTTGGGCAAGGGAAAATCATCTTTTGGACAAGCTTTGTTAAGATCTCTGAAATTAGTGCAGATTCTGATGTCACCAGAAGGCTTAGTGATGGGGACCATGTTGGAGATCCACTCTGAATAGTCGATAGGTCGGATAACCTTAGTAGCTAACATTCTTTCTAACTCAACTTTGACCAGTAATGCCACCTTGGGGTGCATTTTTCTAAGCTTTTGTCTGACGGGCTTGATCTGTGGATTGACTGCAAGATGATGAACTACAAGCTTTGGATCAAGCCCTGGCATGTCCTGATATGACCATGCAAATCTGCCAATGTTCTCTCTTAAGACCTCAAAGAGGAGATCAGCTTGGTCTTGTGATAGGGATGCAGCAATGTGAATAAGCCTAGGGATCTCTAAAGAATTGATGTTGACTTCCCTAGTATCCTCAATTAGAATAGAAGATATCTCTGGTCGATTATCTTGAGGAGGTAATGCTAAATCCTCATGTTCTGCTTGTGGCTTTGGATGTTCTTGCTGAGGGGTTCCCTTCACTGCCTTAGCTAGTCTCAGATTCACCTTAGTTCCAGTTTTGGGTGTATCGAAACTAGGTTGGGGATTTTCTCCAAAATACCCCTTGGGATCTAGCTTGTAGATATAAGAAAAATCTGGCCTTGTTTTCTTGTGAGGTGTTTTAGCTCCCATGAATCTTAGAAGCACTTCCTCTGATGTGAACTCATCAATTTGTATGACACTTGGTTGGTCCCAATCTATGAGTTGTGGATGGGCGAGTGGTAGGTCAATGAGGTGGATGGATAGTTCTTGGAGAACAGAGTCTCCGAGGGAGATTTGGTCTAGGATATCATCGTAGGCTCTCTTTTCAACTTCCTTAGAAATGTCTTCGATTTTGACAAGGTCACGGTGAATGTTCAAAAAAGTGTGACTGTCTGTATTGGTGCCCTCAGTTGTGGGTATGCCAAAGCCAAGACCTGACTTTGATTCCCACTTGTGTGCATCAATGGGGCACTGCATGCCTCTTTCTTCTGGTCCTAGACCACCACCTTGATAGTTCCATTTGTTAGTGATGAGCTTATGTTCTTAAGGATACTTCTGGCTGAAGTGATCAAGGTGTGCCTGATTCCTTTGAGGTGCATCCTTATGTAACCAATTGTTGATATCTGGAGTGAGCTCCTCATGAAGAGGGACTTTCGAGGATACAAAGGTTGTTGGGCCAAACTATTTGTATCGAGGAGGTGGAATCCCCTTAGCTTTGTGATATGTCGGTTGTCCATGGGCATGTAGATCAAGTGGGTGTGCCCCGACAGCAAATGCATCTGATAGACTATACTCTCCACAACCCTTGTTATTGATCTTCACGGTAGACAGGGTAGAGACGAGGATGGTTTCTGGGTCATTACAAGTGTGGGATGAGCTGGCGATGGATGTGCCGATATCAATTCCAGGGCAACGATTTGTATATGAAGCTTCAATCGCATTGCAGAAAGCAAAGGGTTCTAGATCAGCATGGATGGTTACCTCAGTGCCTTGATGCAAAAATTTGAAACACTGATGGTAAGTGGATGGAACGGCTTTCATGGCATGAATCCATGGGCGATCGAGGAGGATGTTGAATAGTAGGTTTAGATCAATAACATGGCAGAGTGTCTCTTGGATGACTAGCCCAACCTTGATTAGCAGCAAAATAGTTCCTTCTGTGGTTCTTTCCAAGTTGTCATAAGCTTTGATGGTGATAACCTCACTGATGATATCTGCCTCAGTATACCCAGCTTGTTTTATAAATTTTAGGGTAAAAATATTCAAGACTGATCAATTATCCATCATTACTCTTTTCACAGCAAAATTGGATACCATGATGGCTATGCGAAGCAGAAGGGTGTGATCTAGCTTGACCATGGGTATGTCGGTGGGTTTGAAAGATAGGGCACATGAGGATGAAAGGTGTCCAACAAGATTACAAAAATCAGTAGCATTGATATCAGAAGGGACACGAGATTCTATGAGAGCACTTTCAAGGATGTTCTTGTACACAGGACTAGTGTGAAGAAGGTTTAAAATGGAGATTTGGGCTGGCATGTTCCCAAGGTGTTCCAAGATATTGTACTGGCTTTTTGATGGAGCTGATGGTGCTGGTGAAATGGGTGGGCCTACGATGTTAAATCGAGCTCTTTGAGTGGTGACTGCACACTCATTGTTTGGTCCTTGGATATTGATAACATTGACAGAAGGCTCTTTCTCGGATATACAACCTATAAGGCTACCATAGTCTATATAGGATGAAGTGTGGTCATTGTTCTTCCCATGCTGTTGGTTTGGCTGACGGTTGTTGGTGTTGTTGTTGGTTTGGATAGGTGCTTTTCCAGGATTTTGATTGTTGTGAAGAGGAAAAGCATTTTGATAGATATGTAAGCCTGCATTGGGAGAGGTTTGGGCACCAACAGTGATTTCCTTCCGATCAATGAGGTCCTGCACATAGTCTTTCAGTTTCATGCATCTGAGGGTAGTGTGACCTTTTACCCTATGAAATTTGCAGTACTCATTGTCTTTATACCATGCAGCTTTGGATTGGCTTGGGTCAATTTTCTGGGTAGGAGGAAATTTGATGAGGTTTTCCTTGACTAATTTCTCAAAAATGACATCCAATGGCTCACCAAGGGGTGTATAGTTTCTAGGTGTAGGTTGGAATCTGGTCTTTTGTCCTGCAGCTACATTGATGGCATTAGCTTGATTGTTAGACCCTTGAAAGTTTGTTCTTGGATTGTGGTTTTGATAGCTGTGGTTATTCTGTTGTTGGTAGTTGATAGCTTGCTGATTGTTTAGTTGATAGGGTGGGTTGGACTGGTTGTGAGAAGGACCAACAATATTCACATGTCTAGTGTCAGTGATACCATCTGTTGCAACATGCTTGTTTTTGTTCCAATACCTAGACTTGTCATTGGAATGTGATTGATTTTGGTTGGCTTCCTTGTAAATCTTGACCACACCATCTTTAATGAGTCCTTGCTCAAGGATCATTCCTTTCTCTTTGATATCTTTGTAGGTCTGCAAATAGTTCATGGTCATGTGGTGAGCCAAGCTAGGATGAGCATTATCAATAAACATTTTCACCAAATGGTGATCTGGCAAGGTGCAAGATATGTGGGTGGTAAGGGTTTTCCATCTTTGTAGATATTTGGGAAGGCTTTGTCCACCTTTTTGCTTGGTGTGGACAAGATCAACTATTGATAGCTCTATTTCAACAAGATGGGCATATTGGGCTACAAATGCCTTAGATAATTTAGTTAAATTTTTAATTGTGCCATAAGGGATTCTATAAAACCATTCAAGAGCTGGTTCGGCCAAGCTTTTGGGAAAGAGATGCAAGAGGAAGACGTCATCGTATGCCACTTCTTGGCAGTGCATGTAAAATTCTTTGATATGTGTGACAGGGTCTCCTTTTCCTCTAAATTTGTCAAATTTGGGTGTCTCAAAATGCTGGGGGAATGGTGTCATGGTAATGGCTCTGTCAAATGAATAAGGGCACACATTCTCAAACTTGAAAGTTTTTAGATCATTTCCCTCTTGGATGTTCTTCAAAGCTATTTTCATGGCTTCCCATTCTGAATGAATGGGTGATGGTTGGGGTGCCCCCAATGTAGGAGTGCCTTGAGGTAGGTATGCACTAGATGGGGCCACTGAATATGGATGGTTGTAAGGGATTTTTTGATAGGGATTGTACATTGTTTGGGCAGCTACATGGTGGATGATGGTTTTCTAAGGGGGAGGTGGCGCATAGTGCTGCATGTGCTGTGAGGCTTGCTGTTGATATGGGATTTGAGGTTGGGATTCAGGAACATAAGCTAGCTATGGGATAAATGAATTTCTTTGTGGAGGTAAGGTATAAGATGGTTGTGAAGCTTGGGGAAAGGATCGGGGGTCTTGTGGGGTTTGACCAAGGTATATATGTGGGCTGCGCCCCCATTTGGGATGGTACTTGCAAATAATTGGTGGTTGGCTGGATTGGTGGGTTACCTCCTAGAAGTGGCATTGAAAAGTAGTTGGTAATAAGAGGTAAAGGATTAGTTGGTGGTGGAGGTGGTGGGAATTGAAAGCTAAGAAATGGAATTGATGGGGTTTGATAGCTTGGTGGTTGGATTTGGAAGCTTGGTAGAGTGGTGGTGGGAGCTTGGGTCACTTGAGAGCTAGGTAGAAAATTGGTAGTAGCTTGTGGGGTTTGATAGCTTTGTGGAGTGAGGGTAGTAGCTTGTGGATTTGTGGCTGATGGCACTGAGCTCCCAAGACCTAATGGAAATGATGGGATTGTGCTTTGGGCTATGGTGAACAAGCGTGGGGTGATGAAAGGTTGATTACTTGGCCCCATGGGTTGCATCCCTATTGTATATTGCTAAGGTTGGCCAAAGATGCTAGCACTGATTTGGGAGATGGGTGGATTTGGAAGGTTGGGTTGGGGAGCAGTAGCAACAATAGTAAAGGGCGTGAATGGTGAGGTGTTTTGGGTAAAGGGGGTTTGGAGCAGAGAGGTATGAACCAAGGATGGAGTGGTGGTGGCTGGGTTGGCTTGCAGCATGGAGATTTCAACTTAGGTGGATGATGGTATGTTTGGGTCTGTTGGATCATATGGATTGGCTGGAGGCTCTTCTTTTGGCATATATTGAGGATAATTTGGATCATAAGAGCCTATGGGTGGTGGCAGTTGCCCAAACAACGGGTGAGATGGATCTGATAATGGAGGGGGGTCTTCCAAAGTCAAAGGTTCTTGCATTGTCCCTTCAAAAATTAGCCATGATTGTCTCTTTGTTCTTGTCTATAATGGCGTTTACCAATACTGCATTTCTTGGTTGGTTCATGAAAGCTTCAATGTCAGTAGATGATGGCATAACTTTCTCTGGGCTGAAGGATGGTTGAGTGCTCAAGGGGGGTGAGGCTGTTCGATCCAAATGATAGGGCTCCATTGTTTCTTTCTTCTTGGCTAAGCGGGCGACGGGTGGCATGAAAAATGCTCCTAAGGATGAGATGCAACAAATGCTAGTGGATGCAAAAGGGAGGAAGGATTTTCTATGCAAATGATTTCCTAGGTTGAGGCAAAGCTATATGAAAAAATCTAAGGAGGATTGGGTTGGGGATTCTAACTTCAAAGATATGTTGCCAAAGCACAAAAGGTCTGCTTTCCTATGTGCAAGCTTGGTGGTGATTGTGTCAACTTAAGGATAGACTAATGATCCTTTAGGAAGAACACAAGATTGACCACTTGTGGATCCCAACCTTTAGCTCAAGTTAATGAGGGATAAAAAGTGGAAAAGCTAGATTACCCTAGACAAAGCTTTGTCAAAAGGATAACCTTGGTGAGATTGGTGGTTTTGAAAGATTTTAGGAATGGAAAACTTTTAGCAAGGTGACAACAATTTTTGAAGGCTTGGATGTGAAGATTTTGGATTGCTGGCTAGATGGTTTGGTCCTAAATGAGATGGATGAGCTAATAATGCTTAAGGAGATAACCTAAGATGGCTGACTTTTCTACAAAGATGACTCTAAGGTGAAGCTTATCCAAGAGGGTGTGGAGAAACAAGGGTGTCTATTCATAGGAATCATGCCTAGTTGGTAAGGCATAAGTAGGATTAACTCCTGATGTTGGGTAAATTTGATGGTGTGCTCTAACCAAGCCTCTTGAAGTGCTTCTTCGGCAGCTTTATCCTTTGCTTTGTGGAGTTTGGCAATTTGAGGACTTGGTGTTAGTTCCTTTCTCTTGGCTTAAAGTTCTTGGTATACTTGAGATGGTTTGAGTTTAACTTTGTGGAACTTCTATTTGGGTTTGGGTTGCTCTGACATCAATTCTTGAATCTGCTTGGCTTTGAGAGACCTCAGTTATTTTGCTTCAACTTGTTCAACTTCTGGAATAGGCAGTGACTATGCTAAGTGTACCCTAAGCTAGGATTGACCAACTTTGGCAAACATTCATTCAACAAATAAAAAAGCAAGCAATAGATAGGAACAACCAGATAGAAGTTTTTGATTCTTAGAATGTGATACTTGCACTAAGGAGTGTGTATGTTTTACAAATATTTCGATCAGTCACTTCAAACACATTAACATCTTAGATGGTTGTCTACAAGGCTGACAGTTGGTTTAGCTAGGGAGTCCTCGATATACCCAAGGTACGTGAGGCCCAAATTCGTAAATGAAGCCAAAAAGATGTCACACAGCTGAGAGGAGTGGTAACCCACTTCTCCTCTTTCACTTCTCAAGGGTATAAAGTTCCTTGAGGCTTAGCCTGAGTGACAAAATCTTGATCCCAAGAGAGGTGTCTTTTGATTCACCTCCCGATTCTTATACTCCATCGGAACGCTGGAGTTGAGGTCGTCCAAGGGGTGATGAAATCCCTAAGTAGGCCTCCTAAAAAGAAAAAAAGTTTTGGATCCTAATCTTATGCACCCAAGATGGCCTCAAAAGACGACAAGGGGAGAGAAGACTTGGATGACCTTGGGCTAAAAAACATGCTTGTTCTTTTTACCAACTGACTCTTATGTGTGCTGATCTAGACTTTGCAAGCTCTCATGTTTAAGAGACAATGTTCAATTCCAACTTTGAAATGCGCCAACAAAGAAAAATTGAGTGAAGAATGAATACAAGAAGAAGAGTTAGGTTCAACAAAAAAGTAAACCCGCGTGCCCGGAGGCCCTCCACGTCAAGTATTGATTAATTTTCTTTAAGGCATTCAAGAGTTGGTGTGATTTTATTTTTAAGCCCAAAACAAAGATGTGTGAGATTCAATTTCAAGCGCGTGCCCGGAGGCCCTCCACGTCAATAGTTGTTCAATTTTAGTGTCCAAACTTGAAGTATGATCGATTTAGTCTAGAGTTTTGGTCATTTAAGAATTTTGATAAAGTTAAAGCAAATGTTCAAAGACCAAGTGAGTAAGTTAGATTGTGGAACATTTAACACCTTTTTCAAGTAGACCCATCCCCATAAATGGCGCTGAGATTGCAACCAATGGTTGAATTGATGGGTGATTAGAAAAGAGGTGATTCCAAGGAACTAATCAAATTGATTTTTGCAAATTTGTATTTAACTTAACAAAGTTTCTTAAATGTCCAAAAATCAAACTTTACCTAAATTGCATGTGGAAAAGAGATTTGTTTTGTTCAATTTTAGAAGCTCCAAATGAAGTGTTTGATATTGCAATGGTTAATTGATCCTTGGCATTCAAGATTGGATTTGTTGTTTTAATCATGCATTCAAAGAAAATTTGATTTTAATCCATGGCATTCAAGAGTGTGTTTAGCAACATGCATTCAAAGACAAGTGATTAAACATTCAAGTTTTTTTTTTTTTTTTTCTTTGAGCATTCAAGATTGAGATTTTATGTGTTGTTTTAAGAACTTTGAAGTGCTTTGTTTTAACCTTAGATCATTCAAGATTTTTTTTGACTCAAAAGTGAAAATGATTCTTTGAAATTTGCTTTTCATTCAAGATATTGTGTTCTAGTTTGCATGTTTTAAGCCCAAAAATGATATTCCTAGATTATTTTGATGCATGAAAAACCTAAGAAACATTCAAGATTTTGTAACAAGACATTTTTTTGGAACAAATAACAAAGCTTTTTAGGACAATTTTGGCAACCATTTAGGACTCTTAGTTTTCATGAGATTTTTAAAAGAACTTTAAAATATTTGTAAACGAGGTTCATTTTATCCTTGATTGATGCTTTGAGTTTGATTTAGATTTTAGTGTGCACTTAGTGTTGATTTTGAACCTTTTGAAATGGAAACTTGAAGTTCTTTTTAAATTTCCAAAAATGAAGTGTTCCTAACTTTGCATGAATGCATCTAAAATCGTGATGTTGCAAGGATGCAAATGATTGAATTGGTTTAGTTTCACTTGTTAAAAGGCTTTTTTTTTTTTTTTGCAAATTTTTAGTTTTTAATGGATTTAAGTATGATTTAGGGGTTCATGTTAAGCACTAAAAAGAAGTGTGTATGATTTTTCTTCCTTCAAAAAAAATGGCCAAGATCTCCCACAAGAAGAAGAAGAAGAAGTAGATGGAATAAGAAGAATATAGACAAGAAGAGGAAGAAGAATTCCAAGTGCTTTGTGCACCTATAAGCTTGAAAAATCTGCAAACACTATGAGATAGATTATGAGTTCCTTTGTCTTTTTCATGCTCATGTGGACCTACAAAACCAATTTATACAATCCTACCAATCACAAAAATAAACAAAATTGGCCAAAATTAGCAAATGACATACAAGACTAAAAAAGCTAATGAAGATGACCCATGTAGGGTCCCACTAGGCGTGCCAAAATGTATATGAGCAATGTTAGTATGCTAATAGAATCCAAATTTAAATAAAGCTTCTACAAACTAAACAAAATTCATAAAATTCAAGATAGACTAAGATGAGTTCTCAATTGAGAATATGAGCCATTAATGGGCTCTCTCAATGAGAAGCTCTCTTGTTGAGTGGCTTTGTCTAAATAGATAGGATGTATGCTCAAGCTTATGCTTAAAAAGGGCTTCAAATGGAGTTGGAATTTGGGTGTGAGTGTATGGTTTTGATGTAAAATGGCTTCTTAAAATGGCATTATGACTCTACTTCATGGATTGTGTTAAAATGGCTTGGGAGAGGATTCTTTAAATAGGCAAAGGGGTTGAGGGTTTGATAGCTAAGATGCAAGGATGGGAAAAAGCTCATGGAGGGCTCAGATTGCATGAGAGGAGAGCACATGGATTGTGCTTCCTTACAGCCAATCAGGGAGTGACAGATGTCATAGGGTGAGAGGATGGAGGAAAGGGAAAGGATGAGTCAACAAAGGAGGCTCAAGGGATAAAATCTTCATAAAGACCCTCATAATGGCTTGGAAGAGCAATAAAAGGGCTTTGGAAGAGTCATTTATGGCCTAGTGGGCTTCATAAAGTTTTATGGTTGGGATATTTTGAAAGAGATGAGAGGAATTTCAACTTGGGCTTGATTAGGAAGGTTTTAAGCTTGCTTAGGCTTGTGCAAATTATTAGAGGATGGATTAGGATGGTTTAGGATTAGCTTAGGGATAGGCAAGTGGATGGTATTTAATGAGGGTGGGTGAAGGAGGAGATATTTATTAACTTTGGCTTAGGTTAGTAAGTCTTAACCCATTTTTAGGGAATGTGACAAGGTTAGGAGGGGATTAGGATTAGGTTTAAAGACATCTTCTAGAAGATTCTAGACTTTGGATGAGGATAAAGACTTTCTAGAATAGTCTAGAATTTCCTAGGATGAGGATGAAGACTTTCTAGAAGAGTCTAGAACTTCGTAGGATGAGGATAAATTAGATTTTAAGAAATAAATAAAGTTTTATTTATTTCAAGAGTTTGGGTTGAGGAGATATTTATTAAAACTTTTTAATAAACATGAGGATTAATATTTAATCTTAATTAAATATTTTGAGTTGGGATTAGGGGTAGGAAATGATGGGATTAGCCTTTAATCAAAATTAAAGAAGGATTAGAAGATTTTGGAAGAGGTTAGTGGTCTTAAGGAAATTGGCCAAGTTTTGGGCAAAAAATAAATTTTTTATTTATTTTGGATTTTTTGATCAATTTATTAATTAAATAATTAATAAATAAGGAAATAATGTTTAAATAAGATTTAAACATTTTTGGGAGGGATTCCTTAATTAAATATTTTTAATTAAGATAAAGGGATTTAATGGCATAAAAATTAATTGATTAATTAATTAAAGAATTTATTAATAAATGATGATGTCATCAGGAATTTTTCAGAAAATAAAAATACTTTATTTTCTAAAGGTTTTTAGGTGTCTACATTTACTTCTTACTTGTGTTTCTTCCCTACAATGTTAGAAATTGGAATGAATACATAATATTAAGTTAGAGATTAGAATGAATACATAATATTAAGCTATGCCATTAGGATCTCAAAAATGATTTTCCTCTAATGCCTAATGCCTAATTACAGGATCTCAAAAAGATTTTCCTCTTCCAATAATTATAAAGGCCATCTTATAAATTGCATAATATAATAATAAATGCATAGTATAATAAAGGAGTTAAGTGTAACACCTCTGGACAAAAGTTATATGATATCAACCCTATTCACATGGCAAGGGCATAAATTTATGAAATAGGATTGTTTATTGGCACAAGGACAATATGTATAGTGAAATGTATAGAAGTTAGTAAAATAGTAAAAAAATCATTATATAACTCTTTCAAATTTGTAATACTTGGTCCTTTGTTGTTTATAATATTATGAGAGTTGTCAATGCTTCCTTGACATCCTCTATTGTTGTTTCTCTTGAGAGTCTGAGAGATACCATACAGTATCTCCATGGTTAAACCATACAATAACTTCATGGTTAAATCTTGAGAACCTTAGAATTCAACAATCTTGGGTACCTTAGTACTCAATTGTGTTTGAGAGCTTGCTATTAATAAAGTTACCATACAATAACTCCATGGTTAGATCTTAAGTACCTTAATACTCAATTGTGTTTGACATTCTTTTAGTTTCATAGATATTGAAGATCTTGTCATTAATAAAATTATGTATTATTGCTTTTATATTTTATGTAGCACTATTGTAATATTTATTATTTTATTGACAAGAGACGTTTGTTGTCCATTTTAGACAATGTTATTGATTCTCTTATGATTAAACAAGTCCATGTCGCATACTTATAACACATAGGAAGGGACTCCATCTATATACAACTCTTGTTATTTTTTCAAAATGAATTCACATCAATGTGAAAATGATTATAGAAGTTTTTGTAGCAAAATATTAGCCGATTGTCTTGTTGTATAATGTCTCTCATAAAGTGTACAATATTTTAGTATGCCAACTTTATCTTAGGTCAATCTCTCCAATCAAACATATTTGAGTTGGAGTAATATTGAGATAGGGAGCCTCTTTACTTTTATCAACTATTAACTTGATACAAAAAGTGTTGAGTGGCCCATTTTATGTTCATCACACATCTAGTAGTGAAATACAGGTCAAGACATTGGCTACACAAAATATTTGAACACTTCAACTATTTATTATAAAACAACAATTATCTTTAGTTATTTATTAAACTATAGTATATTTTATCAAGGACTTAATAATGAATTTGGAATATTATTGAGATGGATAACCTCTTGAGAATTCTTAATGTTTCATCTTTTGAGCATGAAATAGGTATGATGAATGCTAATTGAATCATGCATACTCATGAGAGATAAGTGACTATTAACCACTAGTTATGAACTATAGGTTGATGATATTGGCTCAAAAAAAATATAATTATTGTATGTGTGCATGTGTGAGTGTGTGTGGGTGCACGTGTGCATGTGTGTGTGTGTGTGTGTGTGTGTGTGTGTGTGTGTGTGCGCGCACACACACACACACACACACACACACACACACACACACACACACACACACACACACACATGCACGCACATACATATATAAACACACACAAATATTTTTATTGATATAAATTTTCTTACATACATACATACATATATGTATATTTTTATATATGTACATGTAGTATACATATAGACACACACATATAAATATATATTTATATTATATATGCATGTATAGGCATGCACAAATATATGTATATGTATGTATATAGGTGTATGCACAAACATGGTGTGTGAAAAAAATTCTTAGCATGTGAAAAAATGTCTAAAATATCTATATTTCAATTTATGGCTTGGGATGTACAAGGCCTAAGGTATATAACTCTGAACCACATTTTTTAAAACTTATTTATCATTTTCTTGTGTGAAAAAAAGACATTTGACCATGATATTTTCTGACTGAGAAAAATGATAGGAGGCCATTTTTTTAAATGTTTCTGAAAATTCTAGACACTTTCACATTGTCAAAAGGTTAAAAATAATATTTTTTGTTGTTTTCATTTCAAATTGAATTATCTTTCAGGTTTTTTGGATTAATTTTTTTTCTTTTATTAATTTAATTATAGATTCTTAAAATATTTTTTTACAATATAAAACATGATTGAACAAGATTTTCTTGAACAAAAACCATCGTCCAACCCTCAAAATACTACCCCTCAACAACAAGAAAAAATCCTCAAGAATGATATCCATCAACAACAAAAAGAATGCTCAAAATGTTTAGTAGTCCTTGTAAAAGCCTCATAAGAGGATATTTTAAATCAATTATCACAAAATATAACCCAAATTTATCATATACTAAATAGTTTGAGGTTATATTACTATGAGCATTTCTCATCCCTTATTATAACCATAGAATCAATGGCCAAAGGTGATAAAGAGGAAGTTACTAAATGTGGCACATATAGGGATACATGTCATCATTCTATTCTAATGGGTTGACATATGATGAGGTGAAAAGAAAACTTTTATAAGTAAATGTGATACCTATGCTCTTTTCATCGAGCCTAAAAGCAATGATCTACCTTACCTCATAATTTGAAGAGGCTTCCTATACGTTAGAGTAAATGTTGGGTTGAAAACTCTTTTTTAGATAGGTGGTATATGGTCTTAATGAACAAACTTGTAATAATTGTAAGGTTCCTCTATATTTGTGGGAAACTTATATTATGATTTTATCCTTATCTTGTAGCCAAATTGCCTTGATATGTAATAGCTCCAGGGTAGAGGGAGACACTTTTCCTAGCATAGAATAGCTATTAGAGGGTGGTGGACCCACAAAATAGGGTTTCTTTAGTTTTCAAACTCAAGGTTCACATCAAGGTCCTAGTAGTCCTAAAGGATTCCAAGGAGCTACATCATATTTATCTAGCTACATCATTAACTAATGTCATCATTTAGCATGACATATAGTTTGTACAACCTCTCAAATTAGAGGATTATTCAACACTTGCACCACTTGTCACATCATTGGCTCCATGATTTGGCTTAGTCTAACCTAATTTTCAAAATTTCATAGTTTTTAGCATATATATTCTAGGGTAGATGCTTAGAAAATAGTGTAGAAAACCAACATCTATTATCTCAAATGTATCTTGTAATTTTAATTTTATGTTATTGATTTGAGTCATGCTATATCCTTTATTAATAAGATCATCAACATAAAGTACAATAATTATGATACTACTATTATCAAGTTCCTTCAAATATAATTTTGGATCATGAGGACTAATAGGAAAGCCCCAAGTTTAAAAATATTCATCTATTTTAGTATGTCAAGCCCTTGGAGCTTGATTCAAATCATATATAGATTTTCCTAATTTACATACCAAATTTTATTTTCCTGCAATTTTAAATCCTTAAGCTTGAGTCATATAGATTCCTTCATCAATTTTGCCATCAAAAAATTCATTTTTAACATTCATTTGGTGAAGAGGCCACTTGAAATGAGCTTCCAATTCTATAATAGTCATGACAATACTAACATTTTCTACTGGGGAACAATTTTTCATGTAATTGATTCCCTCTTTTTGTGAATAATTGTTGTCCACTTTTATCATATTGTTTCTTTTAATACTCTCATCTAAATTAAACTTAGTCTTATAAGCCCACTTATTATGAACCACATTCTTACTCTTTGGCAAGTGTTCCAATTTCCAAGTTTTATTCTTTATCAAGAAATAATATTGATATTTTATATCTTATTACCATTCATGTTTTCCTTTAACCCCTTCATATTTTTGAGGATAAATGATGTTCATTATGGTGGTCGTTAAGGAATAGAACTAATTTGCTAAGTCCTTTGATAGATATCTTGAATACTCTTGGCCTTTGGTGGAGGACTAGACTATTCAATAATATTAGAGGTTTCCTAAAGAAATTCACCAATTTCAAATTTATTGGTAGATTCATCATACATTAAACTTCATATCCCTACTTGTAAATACATTTTCCACACTAGGATCATACAGTTTATACCCTTTCCTTTGGTCATTGTACCCCACAAAGATGCACTAATACCTTTCATATCAAATTTATTTTCTCTAATCTCATTTGGTACATTGAGCATATACTTCACATCCAAACACTAAAAAATACTTAACATTTGGTCTCCTTCCTCTCCAAGCTTCTTTAGGAGAAACATTTTGCAAAACACTTGTGGGAGATCTATTTAAAATATGAGATGTCATATTAACAACTTCATCAAATCAAAACAAAGGAAGATTTTTGGATTGTATCATATAACATATTGTTTCAAATAAAGGGTAAGGGCACCAAGTTGTGGTTTTTTTTTTTTTCCTAATTTTCAATAGTGCACATGCACTATGGCTTGGGTATCCCAAGCCATAGTGTGTACGTGCTATAGCGCATATGCACTTTATAAAAACTCAAATTATTATAAATGTGCTACATACGTACAACCCATTCATTTTTTCTCTATTTTCCTACTTCCCCTCCTCACAGAGCATATGCAGATTGAGAGAATAGAAGGTTTTCACCACCCGCCTTGCCAATATGCCTCCTTGCCTATGAAGTTTGAGATCATGAGCATGTCCTATATTTTCTAACCTTCTTTTTGCATTATTTTATATATTTTATATATTTTTTTGTAGGTTTTTAAAAAAATTTCTTTAAATTTGTTTATTTATTTAGATTTCAATTGATTTCTTATCAAGAAATGTGAATAATCAACTAGAAAATCTCCAAGAAGATCAAAACCAAAACCCTCAAAAAGATCCAAACCAAAACCCTCAACAAGATGAGAATCAAAACCCTCCACAACAAGAACAACAAATTTTGCAACTTGAGTTCCAATTGTAAGACCTCCTCCTGGCACACAAGAAAACATTTTAAATGAAATAGAAAGAGGAAAAAATGAATTAGAAGCACTCATTGGTAGGTTGAAAGCTTATGAGAGCTCAATTGGCATCCTCCCTCAAGTTCATTAAGACCACAGAGCTTCTATTAGTGGTCAGTTAGATGTTTGGTAGGTTAAGAGGGATGAACAAAAATGATATTATACAAACAAATTATCATATCAAGATGTTAAAAAAAAAGATATACCAAAAGGTAGGATTTGTGCATTATTTAGAAAGCCTAGTGAACAAGATATCATTGGAGAGACTACTAAATAGTTCCCCATCCATTGGTGTATACACGATGGTATTAGAAATAATTTTTGGGATAGATGGTGGATGGTTTTTGATGCCCCTCCTTGCAATAATCATGAGGTCCCAATGAACTACTTAAGGAAATTGTATTGTGAGTTTTTCCTTGGGTAGATCCCCAATTATTTTGATATATTAGACTCTCAAGGTCTATAGAGGTGGGGGGTCATCATTTGAGAGTTCAGGGGCACATCGTGACCCTAATGTAGTTAGGACACCTATGGTCAAGCCATAGGGTGAGCATGTGACTATTCCTTTAGTTGTGAAGGAACATGTAGAGGCCAGCACTTTATGGACTATTAGTGCTTTGACGTAGACCCTCATTCACTAAATGAGTCCATTAATTGAGGAGGAGCCTTCTACATGTTGCAATCACATGTGCACATCATGTGGATCCTTATGCACATTTGACAATCATGCTAAAGATGGTGCAGATGATAGGCTAGTGAATGATCAATTCCTGAATGAGTCATTTGGCAGTGACAAATAGGTAAATTACAGTTATAATAAACTAATTTGATCACATTCAATATGTATAGTGAATGACTAATTAATTAGCATGTATTGACGTTGTTCAAAATTCAAGGTCAGAGTGGTGGTGACCCTAGTAGTGATCCCTCGGCCCCATTTTTCATCTCGTCAATGAGTCCTGAGGTATGTATCAATTTAATCATTTAAATCAATACATATATTTATTAATTAATCATATGAAGTATTGACAAAAATTTTTATGCATGTGCATCAATTCTCTACAGGACCATTGACATTCACTACGGACTCCAAGCCTAGCAGTGATACGAGCTTCATAGAGGTACATTTGTTTCATGTTTCATGTTACATGTAACATGTATTATATGACATGCAACTCTTGACATCTGAGACTCCTCCTCATCTTTGGCAATCTGTCGATTGTGGAGTGGCTACAACTATGGCTAGTTCATAGCCATTGATTGAGGTATGAAATAATTTTCTTGGTTTTAGTTGTTGTTTATAATAGTTAATATTGAAATTTATAATGTTATTTATAAGTGATTATATTGATTGAATTGTTGTAGGGTCTTGTCACACCCGATCATCCATGAGCCTTCGAGGTGGACTTGCAGAGCAACTATATGATGGCAATAAGAAAATAATTAATTTTGTGTGTACATATATTTAATTTCAATGTATAATAATTATTGATTCATATCTATTTTGTTTGTATTAGCTCAAGTTAGAGAAGAGCCTCAACAAGAGGACAAGCAAGTGTGCAAGGAAGACCCCATCATTGACACCGTCTCCCTCCACATGACGACTGAAGACCTCTAGAGATTTTTTTCCTTCCTCTCGAGGGAAGGAGAAGATATAGTTGATAGACATACATGTATAGGCATCGACGGACACATATGTTGGATTTTATGTTAGTGGACATATTCGATATACATTTGATGTATATATGACATTTTATATTTGATGTATGACATTTATTTGATGCATGACATTATTAGACTTATGAAATTATAATTGGTTATCATTTTATATTATATATTTTTTCATGTATGACATTATTGGTTATCATAATATATTATATGTTCCTTCATGTATGACATTATTGGTTAACATAATATATTATATGTTCCTTCATGTATGACATTATTGGTTATCATAATATATTATATGTTTCTTCATGAATGACATTATTGGTTATTGTAATATATTATGAGGTTGCATGGGTACTTGTACCCACACCCCTAGTACTTGTACCCAAGTATCAGGTACTCGGTGGAGAGAATCATAGCTAAGGACCTTGATTGAGATTTTGGAATTTTTTTTTTTTTTTTTTTTGTTTGTGTATTAGCTTGTTGCTTATCGAGCTTAATTCAATACCTAATCACTTTGAAACTTCGATAGAATATTGAATAACAATAAACTTTATCACTGTTTAAGCATAAGTTTATCATTTCCAATATGTCATTGTCTTATGATCTATGATCTTGTTCATGTTTAAAGTTTTCCTTCTCTGTTATTTGTTTATCAACCTTAATTCAATACCTAATCAGTTTGAATTTTTGATACAATATTGATCAACAATAAACTTTATCAGTGTTAAAGCTAGAAATTTATCATTTGCAATATGTCATTATCATATGATTTATGATCTTTTTGTTCATGTTTAAAGCCTTCCTTCTATGTTATGCATCTAAAAATTTATCATAAATTATTATTACAAACATATAACAAATCTGAAATTGAAAACAATACATTACATTTGCAAACTTTATCATTGTTCTTGATTTGAAAAATCATTGTCATGACTCATAAATTTAGGTTTTCTATAAATATAAAAGTATAATTAAAAATAAATCTTGACATACCCAAGTACCCCCATCCCCTATTATAAAAAATAGTTGTACCTATACCTGTACCCATACACGTACCCTAAGTACCTCAAGTACCCCCATCCCCATGAAAACTTGTATATTATATGTGGATCTTGGTGTTTTCTATACACCTATGTGGTCTATAGGATCTCTTTCTACTTATAACATCCGCTAACCTTGCCCAACCTCCTCACTAGGTTAATTGATCCAAACTTGCAGCATCACTCCCTTACTCTTCTAGGAATAGTATCCCTCCAAAGGTTTTATAGGTCTACTAGGGTACCATAGAACTCCCCAGTACAAAAAAGGTTTCTATGATTTCCTAAGGTGTTATTGGAACACTTTTACTATGCTTGAATGGATAACAACAATGGGTTTGTACCTGATTTCAAGATTTCTTCACAAAAGGGATACAAGGAGAGCCCCTAATTAGGCCTCCACTAGGATTTCTAGGGCCAATAACTCCTTTGTGGTGTAGGAGAACCCAATCTACCTTCAACAAGCACCATAAATATTTCAAACTAAGGTCCTTGTGGCCTTTAGTCATGCTTAGGAATAAAAGATTTAACATTGGATCTCATTGTAAGGCCATAGTTACAAGATTGGCATTTTATAAGCCCTTGTCTAATTATTGGTCATTAATGATTTGAGGCATAGGTATTTATATTTTTTTCATGTTAAAATCCTTTAAGGATCATAAAAATAAGGTTAGGACCAATTTTGGTCACTAGATATGCAAAATTGCAAAATATGCAAAAATTGCTCTAAAAGTTGTCAAAGCAACTTTGAGCAACTTCTTAAAAAGTTGCTAAAAATTTTAAAATCCTCTCCCAAATGTATAGTTGGTTAAAACC
The DNA here is from genome assembly GCA_028749045.1 of Cupressus sempervirens. Classification (NCBI taxonomy): domain Eukaryota; kingdom Viridiplantae; phylum Streptophyta; class Pinopsida; order Cupressales; family Cupressaceae; genus Cupressus; species Cupressus sempervirens. Next base: position 71,128,928 of record CM053787.1, read on the forward strand.
ACTCATATAACCATTGGAAGAATCCTATATAAGCCCTTATAGGCAGGTGATAGGACAGATATGCAATTTTGGCATTGAAAGCAATAAAATCAGCATTTTTCCTTGCATAAACACACATTGTAGACCCTAGTACAGACATGTAAGGATGATTTGAGATGTCTCAATGGATCTGAAAGTTGGGTAATTTTATCTATTTCATTTTGAAAGAATTATCATGTTCTTACTCTTCATAGTTTGAAAGTTATTCAATTTTTATTGTTGGCTACCCATAAATCAACCTACAAATCAGCAACTTGCTAGGGTAGGGTTATTTTGGCATATTCCACCATGGGAAATTGATGCCTTTTGGTGGAATACAAGGTACCTATAGTGCAAATGGAGCCCTAATTAGGCCTTCAAATTTGGTCTAATGTTGCAACAACAACAACCTCCATTCTTCTCCATGCTTGGGAACTTTGGCATATTTCATAAGACCCAAAAGGGTATCTAAATCATTGTTCAAGTCACCATGTCCTTTGGAAGAATCCAAATTTACACCTCTTTTTAATTCTAGGAGGGTTATAAGCCAGTTTAGTTGTTTTTCAAAGTAAATTCATACTATAAGTTGTCTTTGATGAAATAAATAATGGATTCATGTTTGTTAGGACCTAAATAGGCCATATCAGTGATTTTAGGCCACCCCTATTCTTTGTATTTAGTTTTGGGAGTTTGATTCCTCTTTTGGCTAAGGGAATCCAATAGTGCATATTGAGTTCTTGGTGCTTGGTACTTGGGTAGACCTAGTGATTAGGTTACCTTGTCTTGTGGGGTTTTGATAACCTTCCATTAAGCCCATCTCCATACCTATGATAGGTATTTGGCACTAGGACACTTCACCTTGTGTGTTGAGGGAATTTGAGCATTTCCACCATTCCTTGTTGTTTGAAGACTTCTCCTGTGTACTGCTACATCACTTTGTCTTAGAGTTTCAACACCTTTGGTCCTAAGAAAATTTATTCATAAGACCCATGCTCAATGATTTTTAGGTTCTCAGGGTGCGTACAAGTCGCACAACAAAAATAGAAAAATTGAGGGTTTGGTAGGGCTTTCTTGGCTGCTTACTATCCCCACTTTTAAGACACCTTCCACACTTCATCAAGAATCCTCCTCCACATGTTAGAACCTCCTCATACCCCTCTTCAATTACTCAAAATTTAAAGTCTTCATTCTTCAAACTTTGCTCCTGAGAGCTCTTTCTTTGCTAATAGTCCCTAGCTGGGCATTGCCTAGCTCGTCTATGGCTTGGTCAAAGAATTCTTTGCACTCACTTTCAAGGCCCTTGCTTGCATAATATAATACATCTTTTGGAATCCCTTTTCTCATTTAGGTCATGAATTTTGGAGTGCCTATTTTTATATTCTTTAACACTACTATTGCCATAAGTCTATAACTATCACATTCTTCAAAGGGAAAACCTCACTATTTCAATGTCTTATTCTTAATGCTATGAAAATTGCACATCTTTGGACCTCTAGATTTGTTAGATTCTTAATCATTATATAACCATTCTTCATAACATTATAATAATATATTGATATAGTATAGCCTCAAAATCACCATATGTCACTAGTGCACTGACATGTATGCAAAAATATTTGAAAGCCTTTGTTGAATTCTTAGTCCATGCTAGGTGAAACTTGAAAAGTTATAATAATAGAGTTCAACATTGAAAAAATAGGAGTAGATAATAAGTTTCCTCAAGCTACCAACCTACCACCACCTAAATGGCATTTGGAGCTCGTCTTCATAGCTTTAGAATTGTGATTGTTCCTTCATGGTTATCCCTTTATGAACTAACTCACAACTTTACAACTCAGTAGTATTTGATAATGAGACATCTTGCACAAACAGAACTAGGTGTTTTTTTAAAAGATCCTCAAAACATTTTGATTTATTACTCCTACTATAAATAGTACTAAATGACTTCTATTCTATTACAAATGATTACTAGATTTATTAAGATTGTTGTCTCTCTATGTCTTATTTTTTGTTAAATTCGCTATGATATGATCCATTAAATTAGTTCTTATATACCTCTACCATAAAGGTTCTCCATGCTTTTTACCATATGAATATAATCTATGTGATATAGTAGTAAACTATCTTTTAAGAGGTTTTTCATTATACTTTAATCAATCATTGATCTCAATTGGACACCTCTATTCCATTTGCAGATAACTTCTACATAGGCTTCTCACATGTACTTTTTCACTTGTTTTGATTGAGCACTATTGTTGTGCTTAGTTGAAAGAAAAGTTAGAATGATTTTAAAGATTTTCATGATCATAATTTGTCACTTGACATTCTTTTATTTATTCCATCTACATAGGAAACAATTCCACTTTCTTTAACCCTACCACAAAGCCCTAGAAATGAACACAAATATTAAGTTTAATACCATGTCATTGTTTTCATGGAAATTAGAATTTTGATAAATATTTAAGAGTTTTTCTAGAGATGTTGATAGTTACACTACTACAAAGGTTTAAAAAGTTGTTCATCACACTCACTATTGTTGCCTTAAATATTTTCCTTTGATCTCATTCCTTCGTAATGCCTTTACCTTATGAATTGATTATCATTAACATTGTTTTGACAATTATAGTAGCCATTTATCTGAAACCCTTCATGAGTATCATCTCCCTTAATCTATGATGTACATCCCAACTAATCATTACTTGGAATGTAACACAAAAACATAGTCATTCCCTATCATATTCAAAAAATGTTCTCTACTTTGATATTTACTTACCATTATCTACCCTTTATTTGCATATATCGTATGAGTTTCTTGGATCTCTCTTTGTAAAACTATCCTTAATGCATTATGTAAAGTTTATTCACTTATATTCATTCTAAAATATACTTTTTGATGGGGAAATTTTAGGGTAGACTACCCAGTCTATGCCATTGATCCACGCTAGCATTTTGGTGTTCTCCTAATACCTAACTTGGTCTATAGGATTTTGTACAACTTAGAACATCCCTTGAGCTTCTCTAACCTTCCCACTAGGTGAAATGATCAAAACTTGCTCCATGACTCACTTATCCTCCTAGGAGTGCGATTCTTCCAAAATACATATGTAGGTCTACTAGAGTTCCAAAAAAATCCCTAGTACAACAAAGGTTTTGATGAGTTTTAAGGTTCTATTGGAACACTTTTAGTATGCTTTAATGGATGGTAACAATGGGTTCATACCCAATTTCTTGGTTTCTTCAAAAAAAGGGTACTAGAAGAGCCCCTAATTAGGCCTCCACCCAAATTTATAAGGCTAATAACTTATTACCCTTAGGGATTCATTAGACCTAACCTTAAGAACATTTTTTTCACACAGTGATTTTTGATCTTTTAGGCCACCAAAAAGTTGTACAACAATAATGCAAAAACAAAAGGCTTTTGGGGGTTTTGAGGGCTGCCTATTGTCCTCAACTTTTGAAAAACTTATTCAACTCATAGAAACTTATCCTATTCAATAAATAACCTTCTTATATCCATCTTGAATCTATCTAAAGGGAAAGTCTTGAATCTTTATACTTTTCTCTTAAGAACTACTTCTTTGCAGATTGCTCCTAGCCGAGCATTGCCTAGCTCACCTAGGGCTTTGTTAAAAAAATGTTTGTACACATTTTCTGGAACATTTCTTGCAATATGTTACACATTAGGGTCTTTAGTCTTGGAATCCAAAAGGCCATGGAAATCCCACGATGGAAACAAGAGCTACAACCCGTTCATTGTTGAGAACTCAAAATTGGACAGCAAACAATGAACTTTAAAGAAATTTACAAAACCTTATAAAACCTGATTACATATCTGATCTAATGCATGAATAATGAATAATATACAATTCACAAACTATATCATCCAACAAAATCATAGTCACACTATAAAATTTCTTCAAAACAAAGCAAAAATTAGTATTATTGCTGGAAAAAATGCACAAATTGTTGAATCTGTACAATAGCAATATCAAGACAATAACCACATTTTGTTTAGGGTTTTACAAGCCTAAAATAACCTCCATTTTTGTGTTTTAATAGGTTTGAGGCTTTATGTTAAGCCATTTTAAAAATTAAATGTTTTCTTTAACAAAGGACAAAGTTGTTGAGCAACTTTTAAAAGTTGCTACAATTTTTATTGCCCAAGTAACAGTACTTGTTTCCACATTTAGAGATCATTACTAGGACTTCCCCAAACATCCTCAGGAGTTCAAAATTTCATCAACTTGCCTCATCTAAGACCTCCAAGCTCTTAATTCCATCTATAGCATATGGTGACAACTTTTTCAGTATATTGTATTGTCTAAGCATTTTGGCCTTTTAAGAAAATAATCCACCTTGTGAGGTCTTCTAATGCATACATATGCCCAAAATTTAATAGAAACTCCTAACTCAACCTTTCACCAACATGGAAACATAAAGAACTTAGAATTATTCCAATTGATGGTCAAGATACCATTCCCAACAAAGACAAAGGAGGAAACTTCAAAACCTATCCTAGCTCAAACACACAAGCATGAGCTATATGCTCTTATTGTATTCACATAATTGTTAAGAGAAGTTTATCACACCAAAATGAAATGGTGGTAGCCTTGTAAGGGTGCTCCTATAGCATATACTTTTGTACTTTATATATCTATTTACTTTGACTTCTTTTTTTATTGCCTCTCATGAAACTATCATACATTTGTGAGGGTCACATGTACCCACAACTATCAAAAGCACACTTCTTTAAAGGATCCAAACTATTATTCAATATAAGACAATGAACTAAAAAAATCACAGTTTACAAATCTATCATTTAGGAGCATGTTAATGTGATTGGTATTTTTGAACGATAATGCAAGAGATAGTGAATGTATTCTTTTCTATTCACAAATATGACATTACATAAGATAAGATCCTTGAAAAACCCTCATAATGATACAAAATAGTGATATCTATCATTCCTTTGATAGTTTTGACACAATCTTATAAACCTATGGCACATTAGAATATGTGCCATATTAAGCCTAGCTCTAATAAACTATTAAGATCATGAGTTATGATGAGGAGGAAAAGTTATGAGCCCTTTAGAATCTTTTACTTCTACACATCATACCATGTTTTCTCCATGATATTTTCAATGTGGGAGAGATAAATAGAAACTTATGAACTCTTGTAAGCCCCTTAATGTGTCATTATCTTTCTTAGGGACATTTTAGTTCGGCATGCCTAAGAATGTTTGAGCACTCAATGAGATGGGATGATATTGGGGCTAGTGTTTACCTAGCCACCTAGAGCTAACACAATGGATAGTTCAATCCCAGGATGAAAGTTCAGAGATATTTGGCAGTTGGCAACTTTGTACTGGCCAACACTACAAGTTTCAGCATCACCTGAGATGGTGTCACAAAATTAAAATAGAGTAAGATCTCCAAAAAGTGAGAGAGACCATTGTAGGTCTCTGCAGCATGGTCCTATAAGAAATAGAATTGCATCCATAGCTCACATGAGCTCCAAGATATGCCTCGTCAAAGATTGTTTCCCTATGGCATTTAGTGACCCTTAAAGACATTTTGATTCGGCATGCCTAAGGATGTTTGAGCACTCAACAAGATGCGATGAGGTTGGGGATAGGGTTTACTTGGCCACTCAAAGCTAATGGAATATACAGTTCGATCCCAAGATGAAAGGTGAGAGAGCTTTGGCAGTTGGCAACTTTGTACTAGCCAACACTACAAGTTTCAACATCACTCGAGATGGCATCAAAAAATAAAAATGAAATAAGATCTTGAAAAAGTGAGAGAGGTTATTGTAGGTCTCCACAACATGGTCCTATAGGAACTAGAACCACATCCATAACTTGCATGAGTTCTGAGTTATGCCCTATCAAAGATTGCTACCCTATGAAATTTAGTGACCCTTAGGGACATTTCGGTTTGGCATGCCTGAGAATTTTCAAGTGCTCAATAGGATGGGACAAGGTTGGGGATAAGGTTTACTTAGCCACTCAGAGCTAAAAAAATAGATAGTGTGATCCCATGATGAAAGGTGAGAGAGATTTGGCAGTTGGCAACTTTGTACTGGCCAACACTACAAGTTTTAGCATCACTCGAGATGGCGTTGCAAAATAAAAATGGAGTAAGATCTCCAAAAAGAGAGAGAGATATTGTAGGTCTCCATAGCATAGTCCTATGGGAACTAGAATCGCATCCATACCTTGCACAAGCTCCAAGATATGCCCCATCAAAGATCGCTACCCTATGGAATTTAGTGACCCTTAGGGATGTTTTGGTTTGGCTTTTTCGAGAACATTTGAGTGCTCAATAGGATAGGACAAGGTTGGAGATAGGGGTTACCTAGCCACCTAGAGCTAACGAAATAGACAATTCGATTGCAAGACAAAAGATGAGAGAGATTTGGTAGTTGGCAACTTTGTACTAGACAACACTACAAGTTTCAGCATCACCCAAGATAGCATTGCAAAATCAAAATAGAGTAAGACCTCTAAAAAAAGAGAGAGGAGAGAGAGGTTATTGTAGGTCTTCACAACATGGTCTTATAGGAAGTAGATGTTGGAAATGTTTTAGAATAACTGAGAGGGGGGGTGGGGGGTGAATCAGTTATCCAAGGTCTAAATGCCCTAATAATACTTTTTTGCTAATTATAGTGAGCCCATTAAACTATTCATTCATCCAAGCTTAAAACAACCATCTTAGCAAGTTATAGAAAATCAACACATGACACAATGATTTATGTGGAAACCCAATTTGGGAAAAACCACCAGTAACATGCTACTCAATTTTCACTCTTCTGAAGTGATGCCCTATTAAAAGCCTACCCTGTTAAAGGCTTACAACACAGTGTTAAATGTGACCTTGTTAGAGGATTTCACTACACTATTAGGAATGGGCCTAGTCAAAGGACTTTGGAAGATTCACTTGCAATGTGACCCTATTAAAGGATTTACAACATGGCTATTAAACCAACCTAAGTCTATAGGATTTATACTAACTGTTACAATTGCTAGAGAGTAACAATAAGGGCTTTTGATCTACTACAAATCACAACATATCTTGCAGATTTCAGATCATACTTCAATTCAATCCTTTGCTTGGATTCAATTACTATGGCTCTAACAACTTATCTTCCTCTCAAGCTTCATCTCCTTGAGTCTTCTTTCTCATCATACCAATGCAATCATCTATGTGGTCACCTATCGAAACATAGTTTCTATGCTCTCTTCCTCCTTAGTACCTTCTTCAGCACTTCATTCTTTCATACTTGACCAACCTTTTTTTCTTTGTGACCTTATGACTCCTTAAATAGAAATTTGGAATAATTTTCCCACTCGATTCTCTCTCTCCAACTTTAGGGTTTCAATAGATTAGGTAGGATATAATGTATATGTCCCATATCTAATTTTTATCTAGAAACTTCATCTAGAATCAAATTATATTAACCCAAAAATGTTTTATATAGAGTTTTGTGCCACTAGCTCATCATTCTTATCTTCTATCTGGTTCAAAAAATTCTATATAACAACCATGTCAGCTCAGATCTAGCGAATCTTTGACTTTTAAAATAATGCAGTAGCTCTGCACTTATTGACTTTCTGATGCTCGACACATTAACATAACTCGACACTTGATCTTTACTCGACACTTAATCTTCACTCAACACTTGATCTTCACTTAGAACTTGATCTTCACTCGGCTACTATTTAAAATTTTCTCGGCTTCAACTAGCTTGCTCAACACCCTATGATGAATTTAATCAAGCTTTGCAGACAGTCATGTTATGACTTCTTCTTCTATAGTTTCTAAGTGCAGCCAACCTCTTCATCTTCAAGTATATTGTCAATACATCACTTTATCACTATCTTAACTAATCTTTTCACTTCATTACAAAACCATAACTCAACCTTTCCCTTAGGTGCTTTTGTTACATCTTATTGATTCTTCATCAATCAACTAAGTAATAGTGCTTGGATCTTATAAGCAGTTGCCATTCCAGAAAATAGCAAGTTTGACATCAGTGACAAAATAATGATTGAACACATTCTATAGCAACAATATCTTTCATACAATGATCTTTTTCAATTAGATTACAAAAATCTCCCTCTTGGGCATTGATGGCAAACCAAACTGATCAACCAAACCAAAACTGACTGATCAACCAAGTTAACAAAATTCTAACTAGGCTAAAGCAGTAAGTCAAATGCCAAAAAGAAAACTTGTTGACTTTTGTATCTACCTCTGATCTTATTCCTTCTGATCTATCTTTTTACTAAATCTCCTGAGTTGCTCCTTCTAAGATCTGTTATCTTGATTTCTTTCTTTTCTTCTACTCCTCCCTTTCATATCTCCTATCCTTTTCGCTTCATGATCTGATTAGTTTATGTTATTTCTCTATTTCAGGGATTTGACCAATTGTAGCTATTTCTCCCTATTTCTACATCTCCCTCTTTTCTAGATTTGATCAGTTTATGCTATTTCTCTCTCTTTGACAACAATGCCAAAGACACATTATTTTAGCATCTTATCATGCAATTGTAGCATTTGCAAGAACTTCCAATATCTTCCTCTGCCACCTTACTTGTGACTTGTTTGGAATGTCAGTACTTTGATTACTTCAGGCTAAACCTAAAGTAAAAACCCTCTGCATCAAGTTATATCATTTGAACAATCAACTCATTTAATGCAAGGCAGTCTTGCTATTACTTAAGCAGCCTTGGTTAGGGGTATCACCCCTAACTTACCTCTAAGATATTCAAATGAATCTTTAGGTAATGGTTTTGTGAAGATGTCAGTAGTTTGTTCTTTTGTATTGATATATTCCATCTTCACTTGCTTGTCTTCCACCAATTCTCTTACATAGTGATACTTGATTGCAATATGCTTTGCTTTGGCATGCATCACAGGGTTCTTTGATATGTTGATAGCACTTGTGTTATCACACTAAAGTATCATAGGTTCAATTATTTCTTCCTTCATTCCTTTCAACAGATGCTTGATGCACACAATATTAGTACAATTTATAGCAGCAGCAACATACTCAGCTTTTGTTGTGGACTGTGATGTATAACTTTGCTTTTTACTAGTCCAAGTGACTAATCTTTTTCCTAAGAAAAGTGCTCCTCCACTAGTACTTTTTCTATCATCCACGTTACCTACCCAATCTACATCAGTGTAGGCCTTCAAATCAAATTTTCTAATCTTCTTGTAGTACAAACCAAAATCATATGTACCTTTTAGATACCTCATTATTCTCTTGACAACCATAAGATGATTTTCTCTTGGGTTTGTAGAAAATCTTGCCACTATTCCAATAGATAAAGCAATATCTGGTCTATTGTGTACAATATATTATAGCTTTCCAATCATGGATCTGTACACTGTCTGGTTTACTTAAGCTGAATCATCATTCTTAGATAACTTATGTCCTATCACTATTGGTGTACTCACTGATTTTGATTCATCTAAACCAAATGTTTTGAGTATTTCTTTGATATATTTTCATTGGGTTACAAATATACCATGTTTTAATTGATGTACTTGCAATCCAACAAAAAATTTGATCTCTCCAAACATTGACATCTCAAATTCATGTTTCATCTAATCAGTGAAATCTTTGCATAGAGCATCTTTTCCTACAAATATTATATCATCAACAAAGATCTCAGATATCAAAACATCTTTACCTTTCTCTTTCTTGATATATAGATTGTTGTTGTCAACTTTTTTCTCAAATCCTATCTTGGCAAGATATTTGTGAAGTCTCTCATACCATGCTCTAGGTGCTTGTTTCAAACCATAAAGTGCTTTATGTAGTTTACAAACCATAGCCCTATTGTTCTCATCAACAATTCCCTCTAGTTGTTCAATATAGACTTCCTCTTCTAATATACCATTTAGAAAAGTAGACTTTACATCCATCTGATAGACTTTGAAACCTTTATATGTAGCATATGCAAGTAAAGTTCTTACTCCTTCCATTCTAGCAACAGGGGCAAATGTTTCCCCATAGTCTAATCCTTCTTCTTGAGCATAACCCTTACATACTAGTCTAGCTTTGTTTCTAATAATCTCACCATTCTCATCTAGCTTGTTTCTGAATACCCACTTGGTGCTAATCACATTCTTGTTAGCTGGTCTGGGAACTAAACTCCAAGTTTTGTTCTTCTTTATTTGATCGATCTCTTCTTTCATAGCTTTATACTAGTTACCATCTTGTAATGCATCATACACTGTCTTAGATTCAAATTTTCTTAATAGGCATGATTAATTTCTTAGTCTATTCCTTGTCATTTGTCTTGCATCTTTGTCACCAATTATCTTTTCAGCAGGGTGTTGTCTCTTCACATATTTGGATAATCTTGGTTCTGTCCTTATTTCCATGTTTGATCTTTTAGATTCAGGATCACTATGCACATCATTGTCAGGTAGTTATACATCTCTTTCATGTGTACTAATTTCAGAGTCGAAATGTGCATTTTTTTCATTTTGCAACTCGGCTTCTGAATGCAACTTGACATTCACTAGTTGTGACTCGGTTGAAACTAAAATTTGTTGTTGAATCCCAATTTGATTGATAGCATCCTTGTCAATAGGCATTTCTTCATAAGAATACACAAAGGTTCTATATTCATCTAATCTCGTTGGTTCTTCAACTTTGACTTCTATATGCTCATCAAATTTTACATTTGCACTTTTCACAATTTTGTTAGTTTTAGTATTTAAACACTTATATGGTTTACTTCTAGTGGAGTAACCAAGGAATATACCTTCATCACTTTTTGCATTAAATTTTCCATTTCTAGTATCTTTAAGGATAAAGCATTTGCAACCAAGTACATTGAAATGCTTTACATTGGGTGAGTGACCATTCCATATTCAAAAGGTGTTGCATTTGTACCTTTCTTGACTTGTACTCAATTTAGTGTGTGAACAGCTACACTTATAGCTTCTCTCCAATATTTTAGAGAAACAATATTTTCTATCATCAATGTTCTAGCACAGTCAATCATAGATCTATTTCTTCTCTCAGCAATTCCATTCTGTGGGGGAGTTCTAGGAGCTTATGTTTGTCTCTTGATTCCTTTTTCATTGCAAAATATCTCAAATTCATTTGATGTGAATTCTCCACCTCTGTCTGATCTCAAGTATTTGAAACTCTTTCCTATTTCCTTTTCAACTCTAGCAACATACCACTTAAACATTTGAAAAGCATCAGATTTTTTCTTTAAGAACATAACAGTCATCATCTTGGAATAGTCATCAACAAACAACATTATATATTTATCTTCTTTGTAGCATTGCACTTCTATTGGACCACATAAATCAGTATGGACTAACTCAAGTACTTCTTTAGATGTATAGTTTTTACTCTTGAAACTTGACTTAGTCATCTTTCCTAGTCAACATTGTTTGCACATGATGTTGTCAGGCTTGTTAAGTTTAGGTAGACCTCTAACTTTCTTCATTTTGTTGATATTGACCAAATTATCAAAGTTGACATTACATAGCCTTCTATGCCATAACCACACATCATTAAATTTTGCAACAAAACAAGAAGCATTTTCCATATCAAGATAAAATAGATTAATTCTTGTTTGATCTCTTTTTCCTATCATTTTACCATCAGTATCATAGATTTTTGCAATTTTGTTTCCAAATTCTACTTTGCACCCTACATTACCTAACTGTGAGACACTCAACAAATTATAGTTTACTCCTTCAACATAGTATGCATTATCACATGAAATTTTTTGTGTAAGCTTAATGGAGCCTTTTCCTTTGATTTGACATGGAGCATCATTTCCAAATCTAACACTATTTCCATCATACTGAGTAAAGTTAACAAACTTAATTGTCTCCTGTTATGTGATGTGAGCACCCACTATCTATCATCCATCTGTCATTCTTGTTCATACATGTTACCAACATTGTAGGATCTTCTTCATCAGAGTGGTCCTTCATGGTCACATAAACAACTTCATCATCATTATGATCAAAATCCTCTTCAGCAATACAACACTTCTTGCCATTGTCTTTGTAATCTCTCTTATCATCTTCTCTTCTATTTTTGTACTTGTTGCCTTCCTTGTAATCCTTTTTCTATGTACACCTTGTAGCAATATGTCGTACTTCATTGCAATTCAAACAAATAATAGGCAGCTTACCTTTGAATTTTCCTTTGCCTTTGTGAAATCTTTTAGCCAGTAATGCTTCCAATTGTTCCACATCTTGCTCATCAGTGCTACTATCACTGGATACATATCCCATCTTTCTTCCCTTCTTTGATTTCACCTATTTAGTATCTTTTAGTGATAGCTTGGCCTTGAAAGTAGATTCAACATTCTTAGGTCTGTAGTTTTCAAAGTTAGATAACTCAAATGCAGTAAGCCTACCCACTATACCTATAAAACTTAGATTATTTTCTGGTACACATCTTAGCTCTTGTATAGCTAATACTCTAATAGCATAGATAGGGAGCAAGGTTCTTAAGAACTTACTATTAATAGTATCATCATCTAATTGACCATTCAAACATCTTATTGAACTTACCACTTCCTTTATTCTAGAGGCATACTGAGGAGTATTCTCAATTTCCTCCATTTTCATGTCATCAAACTTTCCTCTAAGGCTTTCTCTTTTTGCTCTTTGGAAATTCTGATCTCCTCCATAAATGTCTAATAGGGCTTTCCACATCTTCAATGCAGTGTTACATCCTTTGATATCATCAAATTTAGTCTAGTTGAGTGTAGAAGCAATCTCCAACATTGTCTAATTGTGTTCCTGTTTGTTCTTCAAATCTTCCGTAGTAAGAGTGCGAGTTGGATCAACATGCTCAGTAACAATTGAATTTTGGGCATAATCACCTATGGATCCAAGATGTAGCTTCATCAAAATTTTTCATGCAAAAAAGTTGTCTTTGTTGAGCTTAGGAACTTCTCTCTTAGGCATTTTGATCTTTTCTGCTTCTAGTTCCTTTAAACTAAATCATCAACAAGGCTCTGATACCAATTTTTGGAAATGTTTTAGAATAATTGAGAGAAGGTAGGGGGGGAGGGGGGTGGGGTGAATCAGTTATCCAAGGTCTAAATGCCCTAATAATACTTTTTCGCTTATTATAGTGAGCCCATTAAACTATTCATGCATCCAAGCTTAAAACAACCATCTTAGCAAGTTACAACAAATCAACATGCAGGAATGAAAAATGCAAGATCAACACATGACATAGTTATTTACGTGGAAACCCAATTTGGGAAAAACCACTAGTAACATGCTACTCAATTTTCACTCTTCTGAAGTGATGCCCTATTAAAGGCCTACCCTGTTAAAGGCTTACAACACACTATTAAATGTGACCTTGTTAGAGGATTTCACTGCACTATTACGAATGGGTTCTGTCAAAGGACTTTGGAACATTCACTTGGAATGTCACCATGTTAAAGGATTTACAACATGGAAATTAAACCAAACTAAGTTTGTAGGATTTATACTAACTATTACAATTGCTAGAGAGTAATAATAAGGGCTTTTTCTCTAATACAACTCACAACATATCTTGCAAATTTGAGATCATACTTTAGTTCAATCCTTTGCTTGGCTTCAATCACTATGGCTCTGACAGCTTGTCTTCCTCTCAAGCTTCATCTCCTTAAGTCTTCTTGCTCATCATACCAATGCAATCATTTATGTGGTCACCTATCAAAACAGAGTGTCTATGCTCTCTTCCTCCTTAGTACCTTCTTCAACACTTCACGCTTTCATACTTGACCGACCTTTTTTTTTGCATGACCTTATGACTCCTTAAATAGAAATCTGGAACAATTTTCCCACTCGATTCTCCCTCTCCAACTTTAGGGTTTCAATAGATTAGGTAGGATACAATGTATAATTCCCATATCTCATTTTTATCTAGAAACTTTGTCTAGAATCCAATTGTATTTGCCCAAAAACATTTTACATAGAGTTCTATGCCACCAACTCATCATTCCTATCTTCTATCTTGTTCACAAAATTCTAGATATGTCGGCTCAAATCTAGCGAAGCTTCAAATTTTCAAATAATGCATCAACATGACACTTATTGACTTTTTTGATGCTTGACACATGAACATAACTTGACACTTGATCTTTACTCGGCACTTGATCTTCACTCGGTACTTGATCTTCACTCGACACTTGATCTTCACTCAGCTCCTATTGAAAATTTTCTCGGCTTGAACTAGCTTGCTCAGCTCCGTTTGATGAATTTAATCAAGCTTTGCAGAAAATCATATTATGACTTCTTCTTCTATAGTTTCTCAGTGTAGCCAACCTCTTCATCTTCAAGTATATTGTCAATACATCACTTTATCATTGTCTTAACTAATCTTTGCACTTCATTACAAAACCATAACTCAACCTTTCCCTTAGGTGCTTTTGTTACATCTTATTGATTCTTCATCAATCAACTAAGTGATAGTGCTTGGATGTTATAAGCAATTTCCATTCCAACAAATAGCAGGTTTGACATCAATGACAAAATAATGATTGAACACATTCTATAGCAACAATATCTTTCATACAATGATCTTTTTCAATTAGATTACAACAATCTCCCTCTTTGGCATTGATGGCAAACCAAACTGATCAACCAAACCAAAATTGACTGATCAACCAAGTTAACAAAATTCTAACTAGGCTAAAGTAGTAAGTTAAATGCCAAAAAGAAAACTTGTTGACTTTTGTATCTCCCTCTAATCTTATTCCTTCTAATCTATCTTTTTACTGAATCTCCTAAGCTTCTCCTTCTGAGATATGTCATCTTGATTTCTTACTTTTCTTCTACTCTTCCCTTTCATATCTCCTATCCTTTTTTCTTCATGATCTAAGTAGTTTTTCCTATTTTTCTATTTCAGGGATTTGACCACCCTCTTTTCTAGATTTGATCAATTTCTGCTATTTCTCCCTCTTTGACAAAATGTCAAAGACACATTATTTCAACATCTTATCATGCAACTGTAGCATTTGCAAGAACTTCTGATATCTCCCTCTACCACCTTACTTGTGACTTGTTTGGAATGTTAGTACTTTGATTACTTTAGGCTAAACCTAAAGTTAGTACCCTCTACATAAACTTATATCATATGAACAATCAACTCATTTGATGTAGGGCAATCTTGTTGTTACTTAAGCAGCCTTGGTTAGGGGTATCACCCCTAACTTACCTCTAAGATATTCAAATGCATCTCTAGGTAATGGTTTTGTGAAGATGTCAACAATTTGTTCTTTTGTATTGATATATTCCATCTTCACTTGCTTGACTTCCACCAATTCTCTTGCATAGTGATACTTGATTGCAATATGCTTTGTTTTGACATGCATCACAGGATTCTTTATCACAATAAAGTATCATAGGTTCAATTATTTCTTCCTTCATTCCTTTCAATAGATGCTTGATTCACACAATATTGGTACAATTTATAGTAGCAACAACTTACTCATCTTCTACTTTGGACTATGATGTAAAACTTTTCTATTTACTAGTCCAAGTGACTAATCTTTTTCCTAAGAAAAGTGCTCCTCCACTAGTGCTTTTTCTATCATCTATGTTACCTCCCCAATCTGCATTAGTGTAGGCCTTCAAATCAAAATTTTTATTACTCTTGTAGTACAAAAAAAAATCATCTGTACTTTTTAGATACATCTTTATTCTCTTGATAGCCATAAGATGATTTTCTTTTGGGTTTGCAAAAAATCTTGTCACTATTCCAATAGATAAAGCAATATCTAGTCTATTGTGTACAACATATTGTAGCTTTCCAATCATGGATCTACACACTGTTTGGTTTACTTCAGCTAAATCATCATTCTTATATAACTTATGTCCTATTGCCATTGGTGTACTCACTGATTTTGATTCATTTAAACCAAATGTTTTGAGTATTTCTTTGATATATTTTCATTGGGTTACAAATATACCATATTTTATTTGATGTACTTGCAATCCAACAATTTTTTTTGTCTCTCCAAACATTGACATCTCAAATTCATGTTTCATCTGATCAGTGAAATCTTTGTATAGAGCATCTTTTCCTCAAAATATTATATCATTGAAAAAGATGTCAAATATCAAAACATCTTTACTTTTCTCTTCCTTGATATATAGATTGTTGTTGCCAACTATTTTCTCAAATCCTATCTTGATAAGATATTTGTGAGGTCTCTCATACCATGCTCTAGGTGCTTGTTTTAAACCATAGAGTGCTTTATGTAGTTTACAAACTATATCCCTATTGTTCTCATCAACAAATCCCTCTAGTTGTTCAATATAGACTTCCTCTTCTAATATACCATTTAGAAAAGCAGACTTTACATCCATCTGATAGACTTTAAAACCTTTATATGCAACATATGCAAGTAAATTTCTTGCTCCTTCCATTCTAGCAACAAGGGAAAATGTTTCCCCATAGTCTAATCCTTCTTCTTGAGTATAACCCTTACATACTAGTTTAGATTTGTTTCTAGTAATCTCACCATTCTCATCTAGCTTTTTTTTGAATACCCACTTGGTGCCAATCACATTCTTGTTAGCTGGTCTGGGAACTAAACTCCAAGTTTTTTTCTTCTTTATTTGTTCAATCTCTTCTTCCATAGCTTTATATTAGTCACTATCTTGTAATGCATCATACATTGTCTTAGGTTCAAATTTTCTTAATAAACATGACTCATTTCTTAGTCTATTCCTTGTCATTGGTCTTGCATCTTTGTCACCAATTATCTTTTCAGCAAGGTGTTGTCTCTTCACATATTTGGATAATTTTGGTTTTGTCCTTATTTCCAGGTTTGATCTTTCAGATTCAGGATCACTATGCACATCGTTGTCAGGTAGTTCTACATCTCTTTCATGTCTACTAATTTCAGAGTCAGAATGTGCATTTTCTTCATTTTGCAACTCAGCTTATGAATGCAACTCGACATTCACTGGTTGTGACTCGGCCGAAACTAAAATTTGCTATTGAATCCCAATTTGATTGACAACATCCTCATCAATAGGCATTCCTTCATAAGAATACAAAAAAGTTCTTTATTCATCTAATCTCTTTGGTTCTTCAACTTGGACTTTTGTATGCTCATCAAAGTTTACATTTGCGGTTTCCACAATTTTGTTAGTGTTAGTATTTAAACAATTATATGCTTTACTTCTAGTGGAGTAACCAAAGAATATGCCTTCATCACTTTTTGCATCAAATTTTCCATTTCTAGTATCTTTAAGGATAAAGCATTTGCAACCAAATACTTTGAAATGCTTTACATTGCGTGAGTGACCATACCATAATTCAAAAGGTGTTGCATTTGTACCTTTCTTGACTTGTACTCGATTTAGTGTGTGAACAGCTACACTTACAGCTTTTCTCCAATATTTCAGAGCAATAGTCTTTTCCATCATCAATGTTCTAGCACAGTCAATCAAAGATCCATTTCTCCTCTCAACAATTCAACTCTATGTGGGTGTTCTAGGAGCTAATGTTTGTCTCTTGATTCCTTTGTCATTGCAAAATATCTCAAATTCATTTGATGTGAATTCTCTACCTCTGTCTGATCACAAGCATTTTAAACTCTTTCCTGTTTCCTTTTCAACTCTAGCCACATACCACTTAAACATTTGAAAAGCATTATATTTTTTCTTTAAGAACATAACAGTCATCATCCTAGAATAGTCATCAACAAACAACATTATATATTTATCTCCTTTGTAGCTTTGCACTTCTATTGGACCACATAAATCAGTATGGACTAACTCAAATACTTATGTAGATGTATAGATTTTACTCTTGAAACTTGACTTAGTCATCTTTTCTAGCTGACATTGTTTGCACATGGTGTTGTTAGGCTTCTTCAGTTTAGGTAAACCTCTAACTTTCTTCATTTTGCTTATATTGACCAGATTATCAAAGTTGACATGACATTTCCTTCTATGCCATAACCACACATCATCAAATTTTGCAACAAAACAAGAAGCATCTTTCATATCAAGATAAAATAGATTACTTCTTGTTTGATCTCCTTTTCCTATTAATTTACCATCAGTATCATAGGTTTTTGTAGTTTTGTTTCCAAATTCTACTTTGCACCCTAAATTGCCTTACTATGAGACACTCAACAAATTGTAGTTTAGTCCTTCAACATAGTATGCATTATCACATGAAATTTTCTCTGTAAGCTTAATGGAGCCTTTTCCTTTGATTTGATATGGAGTATCATTTTCAAATGTAACATTATTTCCATCATACTGATTAAAGTTAACAAACTTATTTTTGTCTCCTGTCATGTGATGTGAGCACCCACTATCTATGATCCATCTATCATTCTTTTTCATACATGTTACCAGTGTTATAGGATCTTCTTCATTAGACTAGTCCTTCATGGCCACATAAACAACTTCATCATCATTATCATCAGAATCCTCTTCAGCAATACAACACTTCTTGCCTTTGTCTTTGTAATCTCTCTTATCATCTTCTCTTCTATTTTTGTACTTTTTGCCTTCCTTGTAATCCTTTTTATGTGTACACCTTGCAACAATATGTCCTATTTCATTGCAATTGAAACAAATGATAGGCATCTTACCCTTGAATTTTCCTTTACCTCTGTGAAATCTTCTAGCCAGTAATGCTTCCAATTGTTCCACATCTGCCTCATTAGTGCTACTATCACTGGATACATATTCCATCTTTCTTCCCTTCTTTCATTTCACCTATTTAGTATCTTTTAGTGACAACTTGGCCTTGAAAGAAAATTCAACATTCTCAGGTGTGTAGCTGTCAAAGTTAGATAACTCAAATGCAGTAAGTGTACCCACTATACCTTCAAAACTTATATTTTTTCCTAGTACACATCTTAGCTCTTGTATAACTAATACTCTAATAGCATAGATAGGGAGCAAGGTTCTTAAGAACTAACTATTAATAGTATCATCATCTAATTGACCATTCAAACATCTTATTGCACTTACCACTTCCTTTATTCTAGAGGCATACTAAGCAGCATTCTCACTTTCCTCCATTTTCATGTCATCAAACTTTCCTTTGAGGCTTTCTCTTTTTTCTCTTTGGACATTCTGATCTCCTCCATAAATGTCTGACAAGGCTCTCCACATCTTGAATGCAGTGTTACATCCTTTGATATCATCAAATTCAGTGTAGTTGAGTGCAGAAGCAATCTCCAACATTGTTTGATTGTGTTCCTATTTGTTCTTCAAATCTTTTGCAGTAAGAGTACCAGTTGGTTCAACATGCTCAGTAATAATTTAATTTTGGGCATAATCACCTCTTTATCCAATATGTAGCTTCATCAAACTTTTCCATGCAACAAAGTTGTCTTTTTTGAGCTTGGGAACTTCTCTCTTAGGCATTTTGATATTTTTTGCTTCTAGTTCCTTTAAACTAAATCAGCAGCAAGGCTTTGATACCAATTGTTGGAAATTTTTTAGAATAACTAAGAGGGGGGGGGGGGGGGGGAATTAGTTATCCAAGGTCTAAATGCCCTAATAATACTTTTTTTCTAATTATAGTGAGCCCATTAAACTAATCATGCATCCAAGCTTAAAACAACCATCTTAGCAAGTTATAGGAAATCAACATGCAGGAATGAAACATGCAAGATCAACACATGACACAGTGATTTATGTGAAAACCCAATTTGGGAAAAACCACCAGTAACATGATACTCAATTTTCACTCTTCTAAAGTGATACCCTATTAGAAGTTTGCCCTGTTAAAGGCTTACAACACACTATTAAATGTGACCTTGTTAGAGGATTTTACCACACTATTAGGAATGGGCCTGATCAAAGGACTTTGGAACATTCACTTGGAATGTCACCCTATTAAAGGATTTACAACATGGCTATTAAACCAACCTAAGTTCATAAGATTTATACTAACTATTACAAATGCTAGAGATTAACAACAAGGGCTTTTGATCTAATACAACTCACAACATATCTTGCAAATTTCAGATCATACTTTAGTTCAATCTTTTGCTTGGCTTCAATCACTGCGGCTCTAATAGCTTGTCTTCCTCTCAAGCTTCATCTCCTTAAGTCTTCTTGCTCATCATACCAATGCAATTATCTCTGTGGTCATGTATCGAAACATAGTTTCTATGCTCTCTTCCTCCTTAGTACCTTCTTTAGCACTTCATGCTTTCATACTTGACCAACCTTTTTTTCTTTGTGACCTTATGACTCCTTAAATAGAAATCTAGAATAATTTTCCCCCTCGATTCTCCTCTCCAACTTTAGGGTTTCAATAGATTAGGTAGGATACAATGTATCTATCCCATATCTCATTTTTATCTAGAAACTTCATCTAGAATCCAATTGTATTTTCTCAAAAAGGTGTTACATAGAGTTCTGTGCCACCAGCTCATCATTCTTATCTTCTATTTGGTTCACAAAATTCTAGATAACTACCATGTCAACTCAGATTTGGTGAATCTTTGACTTCAAATAATGCAGTAGCTTGACACTTATTGAGTTTATGATGCTCAACACATGAACATAACTTGGCACTTTATCTTCACTCGGCTCCTATTGAAAATTTTCTCAACTTGAACCAGGTTGCTCAGCTCCCTCTAATGAATTTAATCAAGCTTTGCAGACAGTCATATTATGACTTCTTCTCCTACAGTTTATAAGTGTAGCCAACCTCTTCATCTTCAAGTATATTGTCAATACATCACTTTATCATTGTCTTAACTGATCTTTTCTCTTCATTAAAAAACCATAACTCAACCTTTCCCTTAGGTGCATTTGTTACATCTTATTGATTCTTCATCAATCAACTGAGTGATAGTGCTTGGATCTTATAAGCAATTGCCATTCTGGAAAATAGTAGGTTTGACATTAGTGACAAAATAATCATTAAAAAAATTCTATAGAAAAACTATCTTTCATACAATGATCTTTTTCAATTAGATTACAACACTAGAATTGCATCCATATCTCATAGGAGCTCAAAGATATGCCCCGTCAAAGATTAGTTCGGTATAGCATTTAGTGACCCTTAGGAAAATTTTAGTTTGGTGTGCTCGAGAATTTTTGAGTGCTCAATGGGTTAGGATGATCTTGGGTATATGGTTTACCTAGCCACCCAAAGCTAATGGAACAGAAATTTTGATCCCACAACCCTTTTTCCACTAAGTTGCAAATTTGAGCAGCTTTTACAACTTTCAACAATGCAACTTTGCAGAAAAATTGTAATTTTTACATTTTTCACTTGATTCCACTTCTAAAAATTGGAAAAGGTTTTGAAACACTAAAATAACTTATTTCCAAATGCTTAGCCCTTCACAAATTCCCAAACTCTTGCAAAGTTGTTAGCATTTTTGTAATTTTGGTTTGACAACTTTTGCAATTTTTAACATCTTAACTCCTAGATGCCTAAAACTTAACCTAATGACCTTAAGGACCTTTATAACCTTCTAAGAACCATAAAAATCTTTTTTCCTTTGAAAATTCACCTATATTGCTCATTTTTATGCCTTAAAAGTGGTCCATAGTGTAATAATAGAGACTTGGTCCAAAACAACTATACCTCATCTTTTGATATGTTATAGAGGAGCGAAATAGGTATCCTAATATTGAATTTATTTTCTTGATGTTATGTAAAATGTGGAGAAAAATATAAGAGGATAGCATTTTATGCAAGAGGACAACGTTTTATGCATTTTTTCTCCTTTTACATCATCACTTTGGAAAATTTAAAATATTACTAACCTTGTTTGAAAATCAAGTCTCTTATAGGTATCCTATTGAATTATTGTATCTTCTTTCATCCTAGTTACAACTAGATATAAGAAAAAGATAAATGCTTCATGTACTTATTCTCTCAAGGAGTGAAATTTTTACTTATTCTCTCAAGGAGTAAAATTTTCACACAACCTCAATGTTGACAACTTGATTCAAAAGGAGGAACCTTCACCTTTAGAAATTGTTATAAAACAAATGGAAGAAATAAGGAAGGAGCTTAATGTGATCAACTTGACCAATGACATCAACTTGACCAATGACCAATGATATTTAAACTACAAAATAATATGCTTCTCCACTTGAATATTGACTCAAACAAATCTAATGACTCTAGTAGAGGTAGACCATCATGGGTTTTCAAATCTAAGCACACTTGTACACCTCTAGGAGACTCACTTGAACTAGTGTTGAATACTTTGATATCAAATAAGATCATTACACTATCATATAACTATAAACCTTATGAACCCAAGGTTAAGCCTAAATTTTGGAATGAAAATCACTATTGCATCTAAAACTAAACCATTTTGAAAAGAACATTAGTAGTTTAGAAACTAGATTCAAAGGACTATTACTTTTGTTTTTATCAAATCTTAAAATTTTGAGTGTAACTATCTTCAAATTCTTATTGAAGTTCAGAAATTGTTGATTTTAGAACAAAAGTGTCCACTTATACCCCCCTTTTGGCACCACAACTTGGTGCACTTACCCTGAAGTCATATTATTCCTTTCAACAAAGCCATTTTTTTAAGGAATATATCTAACTTGATCCCATGGTACCCACATAATTATTTGAACTTATTGTTTACATACTCTCGACCATTATTAGTTCGTGTTTGCTTGATCTCATTCCCAAGTTCATTTTCCACAAGAGCTTTAAATATTTCAAATTTTCTAAAGACTTCACCCTTTTTTTGCAAGAATTAAACCCAAACTTTCCTTGGAAAAATCATCAATAAATGTTAAAATATATGCAGCTCATTCCTTTGATGTTGGATTCATAGGACCACACAAATCACTATGTATAATTTCTAAACTATGGTTTTTCCTCTATGTAGACCTCACAAAGGTGTTTGTATGTTGTTTACCAACCATGAATCCTTCACAAAAATTTGTGTTTATTTTTATTCGAGGTAGTCCATCAACCATATCCATCTTTGAAAGTCTCTAGCCAAACATTGATAGTTTAAGTGACCATATCTTTTATGCCATAATTCATTTAAGCATGATCTTGTAGTAATATAAGCCCTCTTATAAACAAATGCTAAAATTTCATGTATCCCATTATTCTCAACTCCTACTACCACTATCTTGTACCCATAATTAATATTCTTGATTAAATACTTATCTAAATTAAACTTCACCTTATAACCATGTAAAGTTATTTGACTCATTGAAAGTAAAATTTTGGTGAACTTAGGTACAAGATTTAGAATAGTTATTTTCAAAATTTTACCATCATTTACTTTCATTTAAATTTTACCCACTCCTTCAATATCATGTGAACTATCATCAAGAAGAAATATTGATGCTCCTTTTATTTCCTCTTGATAGCTAAATATATTTTTGTTATAAGTCATTTGTTGCCTAGCTCCTGAAACAATATACCATGCATTACTTGAATCATGTTGAGTGTCTAGAGAAGCTATCATTATATGATTATCACCCTCTTCTTGAACAAACTTTTATTTCCTTCTTTGATTAAATCTCCTTTGTGATTTATTAAAGCATTGATAACTATTATGCTCTTCTTGTCCACATTTATGATATTTGATAACAATTTCTCCCTTTAAATTATTATTGTAATCTCTCCATTCATTTCATCACCTTTGGTAAATTTTCCTATTATGATTATGCATTTTTTGAGTCCATTTCCTTTTATTATTTCCATTTTGATTCCCTTGATTAGTTCTTTAATTTTGATATGATTTGTGCTGATTGCAATTCTTGTATTTTCCTCTAGCTATAAATGTTTGAGTCTTGCTAGACTCACTTATAAAAATTATAAGTATTTCTTCTTAATTTAACAACGCACCATTGACTTTTTCCAATTTTACTTTCTCCAACTATTTAGCCAATTCCAATGTATAAGTGAAATTATTATACTCATAGGAAAGACTTTCAATTAAAAAAACTATCATTTCAACATTGTCACACTCAACCTTCTTCATTGCAAGTTAATTTCTTAATTTTTTAAAATTTGGCAATATGATCATTCATGCACTATCTCCTACTTTCATTCTCAAATGAATTAGTAGTCTCCTAATATTGCCCACTTTAAATGTATTGATTCTTTCATAAACTTTGAACATAAGGCCTAATCCTTGGACTAATTTTCTATAAAAGTGTAGCACATGCATTCATATTCATATATCATGTTGACTTTGATCGCAAGGTTTTTCTTGCATGGCTACTTCCCATAATCCTTTCATTTGTAGAATTAAATTTGAAACCTCACATTTTCAATTAGCATAATTAGCACCATCAAATTTTTTTACTAGCAATAATATTAGACATCTCACTAGCAACCATAGTTAAAAGCACAATACATTTCTCAAGGACAAAATCTCACAACCATCGATTCTCTAGAGAATACCATGCCTTGATTTTTGCCTTCTTATGAACCAAACAAACTAGAACTTCCAAAAATTGTATAACTAATAGAGATTTAAAAAGCTTTATGAAAATTTAGCACTAAATTATGACTTTTCACTTTTATCAACTAGTTCACAATAACATAAACATTTCAAAGTGCACCTACAAGAATGTTTTTCGAAGATATTTGTTTTATTATATGAACAAACAATACTATGGTATCTTCAAAAGATCTTATGCTTATCAATAAAATCTATAATACAAATTAAGATCTCTCAAATATTTCAACTACAAAACAACACCATTTTAATTTCACCATAAAAGAATTTTTAAAAATCACCATAATTATAACAATATAGAAAAACATGCACAGACATCAACTTTCCCCCCCACATCATTTTTCCCATCAAAATTTTATTATCTAAAAGATTTCTTTGATGGATACTTTACCCTTGATATACAAGTCTTTCACAAATGAAAGTAAAGAACACTTCAACTACACCACTAGACATATATTCTAATCCTTAATCACATTTAGATTGAGGCAAACTTACCTTTAGTATAGTTGATTTGTATGACACATGGTATTATCTATTGCAACTTGCTTTTATCTATTGCAAATTGTTTCTAGGGGTAGCTTCCTAACAACACTTCCCAAAAGAATTTACTTCTCTCTAAGTTCACTTAGCAAATTGGTATTCACCAACTTAGGAAACTGGCATTCACCAATCTCTAGTTCTAGCTCTCATAACATGGGAAAACAAAAAATACAAATCTTGAAGAATAAAAAAACATTTCTCGGAAATAAGCATTGCAATGCTAAGCCCAAAATATTGTATTTATAAATAAAAATATAATTAAAATACATAATATTATAGTTACAGATATAGACACAATATTATTGAAATATGGTTGAGAAAGGTGTCTAGGTGATATGTTTTTCATATGATTTCTAGATATTTATTTGGTTTGTATTGCCTTTGGTTTATTCAGAACAAATAGTTGTAGTAATTAACTTATTTTAACAAGGAAAAGTAGTAAGATCATATTGTATAAAATGTAAAGAATCATAATATGAGAATGAAGTGAAAGAAGAAAAGAAAAGGTAGAATAGAGTGGTGAATAAAGAAAGATGTCAATATGTGAGTGGAGTTTTAAAAATGTGTAGAATGTATATAAAATATATAAATAGCTATATCAATTTATTTATATATCATATATATACATAAATGATATAATAATAAGAAAGAAACGAGATAAGGAAGATTGTTGCACTCTTTAAGAAAATATAAAGATAAATTTGTGCAATTAAAGTATCCTTCATCAATTGAAGTATACAAAAATTGTGAAGGTGGAAAAGAAATTTATGTGGAGTGGGTAGATGCTCACAAAGAAAAATCAAAGGGAGTCAATGCTTCCAGTAGGTTGGTGCCTACAAAATATGGGAGTTAGAACTTCTAATGAATTGAAACCTCTAGTAGGTTGGTGCTCATAAAGAGAGGTTGTAGCCTCTAGTAAGTTGGTGCCTCCAAATCATTGTAAATGAATAGAACAATTGAAGTATAGAAACATTGTTAAGGTGGAAAAGGAATTTATGTAGAGTGGGTAGGTGCTTAAGAAAAAAAATAGAGGGATTCAATTCTTCCAATAGGTTGGTTCCTACAAAATGTGGGAGTTGGAACTTCCAATGAATTGAAGCCTCTAGTAGGTTGGTGCTCATAAACAGAGGTTGTAGCCTCTAGTAAGTTGGTGCCTGCAAATAATTGTAAAGGAAAAAAATTATTTAAAAAAAAATTATTTTGTCATTATTTTCTTGTACATTAGGTTTCCACATAAATATTGTTTCATATTTATGCAATTATTCAAAGCTCTTCAGCTCCATATTAATACAATATTTCATAGATGTTGAAGTACACTCAGCCACTATACTTTACATAGTTGATCGACAAACATGCACAAATAGTTTGAAATCATGCACTTGCATATTTATATATTGTAATTTCAGTATTATGTTCCACCACATTTCTCATTGTTATCTTTCCTTTAGTTAGAGAGCTTGCCTAGTTATAAAAATTATAGAAATAAACTACTCCAGGATGAATTTAGTAAGTTGGCCACATCATCTAGTTGTTTTACGATTGTCATTTTCTTTGAACTTTCCAACAACCGAGGCACAATTATAATTTCTTTGTGAGAAAATAATAATGAATTATGAAAGGAAATGCAAGTCAAAATACTTAAAATCTCATTATCAGAAGAACAATCATATTCATTTAAGCTTGACCTACAAGAATGCAGTTCAATTTTGATTTATTAATTAATCTAAGTGTGTAGAGACTTAACCTAATTAATAATAGTTAGAGGAGAAATATGTCTCATCATTTACTACTTGACCATCTTTAATTTTTTCCATGTTGAATAGCTTATTTGTTTCTTCTAATTGTTCTTTGATTGTAATTAATATGATATAAATTGTCAAATAGATGAGGGAAATAGCTATATCATTCCAATTGTTGTGATATAAATTGTAAATAAATGAATGGGAAATAACTATATCATTAAAAGGGAGATTAAAAACTAAAAACATTGACAAGAGCATTCAAATTTAGTCAACCAATAATTATGAATTCAAAATCTACAAGATAAACATGCGTAAAAACTTCTATCAATAGAAGAGAAAAAAAGATTAGATATTATTTACATGAATTAGGATTACTAGGAAAGCCAAATTTTATTAATGTAAAATTATGAAAATAATTCAAGAATATAAATTAACTTTTTTGTAATTACTTGCATCTCTTAGAAAGTATGCTAGTTCAAAGAACTATAATAATATCAATAACAACTAGTACATTTGCCCTTGATTTTCGATCAAAATCTTTGACCAAAGGTCATTTTGGCTTATGATTTTTTATTTATTTTTGTATATGTCCCCAAAAGGTCAAAATTTGACCTTTGTAAAGTTTATTGTCAAAAATTTGACCAACACAGGATATAAACAAAAAAAAGAAATTTGAATCTCATTTCATTTCATTCTGTCTTAACTATGTGAGGGCATGAGAAAGGGTTAAGTGCAAAAAAGGTATGTAACCAAAACTGGCCCTGGTGATTTCATACATTTAGGTTGATTATGGAGTGAATATGTATTATGTCTCATTCTGATCCCTTGTCATCTTCATGCGTAAGGTTTTTAAATATCTACATATGCAAGATAAGTTTGAGAAGTACCGAACAATACCATATTATACATATTATATGCTAGTGGTGGGAATGACCTTTGAATATTTCTTAACTAAATAAATGATTTGAGACTTCACCCTAATGACAATATCTTATGAAGACAACAAGTAATGATCGGCAATATCCTTGTATATAATCGCATGCCATTAGACATAATAAATGTTGGAGACACATTTGAAAACAAAAATGAGCCAATTGTTGGATCATTTAAAGGATACAATGATTTGTATTTACTAGGATGGTTTAACCATTTTATCTAAATGGGGAAAGAACCATTTGAGAGATTTAATTTCAACTGATAAAATCTTCTATTCATCTTTAATGTCACTACTATTTTAGATTCCCTATCTGCAATTTTTCTTCAACTCCTAAGGAAGCACCCCACCTTTAAAGGTTGAACTAATTAAGATAGATGAGATTGATAATAAGAAACAAGGAAGCACCCCACCTCTCATCCCCTTTAGATTGATAGTCTAGATTGTGTTGGACAACAATAACATTTAGACCTATAGGAAGTACACCCATGTTTTCCCTTTTTTGTAATTTAAAACCTATCTAGTGTTTCCTAAGACCCATTTGTCTATTCTATGAGATTTTTCTCTTTTATTGTGAAAATTGTCTACCAATAAATTTTCTTTCATTTCTCTTACTTTTAAAAAAACTAGCTATAATTATGATTTCTCCATCCACATAATTGCTACCATAACATGAAATATAAACAATATACTTAAGTTTGTCTAACATTCACAAATATGTTTTAAAAATCTAGCCAAAATTTTTGATGGTTTGGAGGTGATGAATCAAATGTGAAATATCATTCACAATATATAAATATATAAAGATATTATACATATAATTCACTTTAGAAAATAACTATGTAATTAACACTAGCACATGTTTTGCGAACTAATATTTATTTAATCCAATGTTTCAAAAAAATTAAACATTGATGCATTGAAGAAAAAAATAGTAGACTCATATATTGAATTCTTTATTACTATAGATGCAGCTATTCACTTTGATCAATGGAGAGTGAAAATTGGTTTTATTTGAGTCACTATGAAATGGATGTGCAAATAGATTGAACACAAATAATTCATTTAGACACCTTCTCACTTCACTATTCAAGAATGTTAGTTTTATTTCCCTCAATTCACATTATTTTTATGATCATTTTTTATATTAATCAAAATAGGAAAATTGAGATTGGTGTATTATGATGTCTCAAAAGCATAGGAAGTAGGAAAGCTCAATGATATCCTTTATAGGATATACACTATGACTTTGAGAATACCTTAATTCTAATATACACTAAGCCTTCCTTATTTGATGGACTTCCATTTACTCCTCCTTCCTTTCTTTCTCTCCAACATTTCAATTCTATGCCTTACCTTCACGCATCCTTCTACATGGAAGAAAGGTGAATTTCCACAACTCGCTATGCTTTAACCTTCCCCATATTCATGAAAAGATGGTATTGCTATAATCCTTCACCATTAACGTGTCTTTATGCTTACATAGAGAGAAGACCTAGTTACTTCCTTCATGTGTAACATTGCAATTATTTCTTCCTCAATTTCTCCACTTGAGGTTTCTCCAAAAATACCAAAGCCCTACTAGACGACCTCCTTGGTGATGCAAGTAGGGGGGTGTTAAGCAAGTTCTTCTCATGAACTCTTCAACTTGGCTTCTTCTAAGCCTTACCAAACATATCAAAATTAGTCCTTCAAGACTCCTTAAAGGATAGAGACTTGTTCATTGGCCTTTTCGTCATGCCACACTCACCTCTTCCTAATATCTATACCCATCTCTTCACAAACACCAAACAATTACCCCTCTCACCACACAACACCCCCACTCCCTTACACCCTCTAGGATCTTTAACAAACTCCACACCCCAAATTCTTTCAAGGGGATTCACTGATCATAAAAAATGTGATTTCAAACATTTGTAAGGTTTCATGCACTTTAGCAAGCTCCATACATCAACCTAACAAACTCACTTAATAAGGGACTCTTCCTTGTAGCCCTATTTTGGGGTTTTAGACCAAAACTCAAAAATATTTTAAAACAAAAACCTAAACTAGTGGAGGATTAAGAAGACTATTATTGAACCCTATTAAAATTCAAAAGCATAACTTCCCAACTCATTATTAAGGCACTCAAATACCAAGCCCTAGTTGAGAGTTAATAGGTCTAATTGGCACAAAAAATTTCAAACTCACAAAAAATTTGAAGAACTTGAACAAATGAAATTGGTAGTACATTTTGTTAGATTGTGGTAACTGATCAAGAAGTACTTTACATACTTCATAAATTCTTTGGGGTTCAGGGCAGCGCCTAGAATTTTTTTTTGGGTCATGACCAATATTGTAGCTGACATATGGCTGACATATGGCCGACATGTTGTAACCCTAAAATGGCATAAAATACTTGTATAAAAGGGCTTAGGGTTAGGTATTTTTCATTAAGGTGTGATGCAAAATTGGTTCTTACGGCAGTATTGAGCTGTAAGGGATTATAGATTATAATCAGGTTGTAATCACTAGATTGTAATAAGATCGGACTTGCTATTTGGTGGACGTAGCCCAAGGATTGGCTAAACCACATTAAATCTTGGTGCCTTGTGTTCTTTTCTATGTGATCTATTATTTTCTATTATTGGTTACATTTTCTTGTAATTTTTATTTCAGTCTATAGTTTAATCCTAACAAGTGGTATTAGAGCAAGGTTGTCTTTCAGTTATCCTCTATAGGAAAGTCTCATGGTTGAGTGGGAGTGATGGTAGAT
Organism: Cupressus sempervirens; assembly: GCA_028749045.1. NCBI lineage: Eukaryota > Viridiplantae > Streptophyta > Pinopsida > Cupressales > Cupressaceae > Cupressus > Cupressus sempervirens. The sequence continues at coordinate 71,159,377 of CM053787.1, forward strand.
GAGGGTAACTTGAGGGTTGACAGGTTTAATGGGCAGAACTTCTAGTTATGGAAGATGTAAATGGAAGACTATCTTTATCAGAAGGATTTATGCAAGCTATTAGAAGGCAAAGCCAAGAATCATAGATCTATGTCAAATGATGAATGGGATCTTTTGGATAGAAAGGCACTTGGAAGAATTTGATTATGCCTAGCACCATTGGTGGCATTTAATATTACAAAAGCAAAGACAACATAAGACTTAATGAAAACCCTAGTGATACTATATGAAAAGCCCTCCACTTCAAACAACGTATTTCTCATTAAGCATTTATTTAATATGAAAATGGTAGAAGGTGGGTCTGTTGAAAATAATTTAAATGAGTTTAATATTATTACTAGTTAGTTATCTTTTATGGGTATCAATTTTGATGAAGAAATTAGGGTTCTCTTGATTTTGTGTTCTTTGCCTAAAAACTGGAATGCCTTGGTAATGGTTGTGAGTAATTCTATTCCTAGATTTAGTATCCAAAAATGTAAAGATGTGATTGGTTTTTTTTTGAGAGAGGAAACTCATAGGAAATCCTCAAGTGGATCTACATCAAGAAGTTCTTTGAATGCACAAAGCAGGGGTAGAACAATTGAGAGAGGAAATAATTCTGAAAGTCCTAGAAAATCAAGAGGAAAGTCAAAGGGGAGCAAGTCTCAATCAAGAGGACAAAACTGCGAACAGAAATAAAAACTACATGCAAATATAACCAATAACAAAAAATAATAGATCACACAGAAATGAAAACAAGGCACCAAGATTTAACGTGGTTCACCCAATCCCTGGGCTACGTCCACCAAAATGCAAGTCCAATATTATTACAATCTAGTGATTACAACTTGATTACAATCTGTAATCCCTTACAACTCAATACTACTGCAAGAAGCAATTTTGCATCACAACATTATGAAAATACCTAACCCTAAACCCTTTTATACAAGTATTTTATCCATTTTAGGGTTACAACATGTCGGCCATGTGTCAGCCATAATATGTTGGCTACAATGTCGACCATAATATGTTAGCTACAATATCGACTAGAATTTATGAAGTATGTATAGTACTTTCTTGATCAGTCACTACAATCTAACAATCTCCCACTTGGGGACTGATTAGGCTCCACACTAAACAAAAATCTCCCACTTGGAGATTGATCCTGTAGCAATACCACTACCACATGGGGCTCCCACTAGATCAAACCACCTTGGACTCTGCTATTTTTTTATTCATGTTCAATCTAAAAGACCAATCCAAGCTGAAGAGGAGTTTAGCTTCTCCCTTGTTACAACCTTTGTCAACATATCTGTTGGATTGTTATTTGTATGTATCTTCTCCAGCTTTAACTATCCATCCTCCAAAATTGACCGAATGAAATGGTACTGCAACTGTATGTGTTTGGTCTTAGAATGTAGAGCTAAATTCTTTGCAAGATGAATGACACTCTAACTATCTATAAACAAATAATTATCCTTCTAAGGATGTCCCAATTCTTCCAAGAAGAACTGAAGCCATATCATCTCTTTGGTTGCCTCTATAGTAGCAATATACTCTGCCTCTATAGTGGATAGAGCATTAATCTTCTGTAACTTAGAAACCCAGCTCATGGCCACCCCACCAACAGTAAAGACATAACCTATAGTACTTTGCCTGGTATCAATATCCCCTACCAAATCCGAGTCAACATAGCCCTGTAAATTAGTAGTAGAGCCCCCAAAGTGTAAACACTTATTGGATGTTCCTCTAAAATATTTGAGAATCCACTTGATAGCATTCCAATGCTCAAATCCTGGATGACTCATATACCTGCTAACAACTCTCACTGCATGTGCAATATCTGGCCTAATGCATACCATAGCATACATCAAGCTTCCTAAAGTTGATGCATATGGTACCTTGGACATCTTATCCTCCTCTTCCTGTGTCTTAGGACACATCTCCTAAGTCAACTTCAAATGACTAGGTAAAGGTGTGCTGATAGCTTTAGCATTCTCCATAGAGAAACGTTGCAACATCTTTTCAACATAATCAACCTAAGATAGCGTCAATGTTCTATTCTTCCTATCTCTGTAAATCTTCATACCAAGGATTTGTTGTGCTGCCCCCAAATCCTTCATAGAAAATGTATGTGGTAACTTGTGTTTCAGCCCCTTAATATGATCCATGTTAGACCCAACTACAAGCATATCATCAATATATAAAAATAAAATAATGTAGCTATCATCATCCAACCTCTTAAAATAAATATAGTAATCTGAATGACACCTATTAAGTCCATGCTCATGCATAAAACTGTCAAATTTTAGATATCAATGCTGAGGTGCTTGCTTTAAGCCATATAAACTTTTCTTCAATTTGCACACTAAGTTCTCCTTACCTTTGACATCAAAACCCTGTGGCTGAGCCATATATATTTCTTCATCCAAATCACCATGAAGAAAGGTTCTTTTAACATCCAATTTCTCTAAATGCAAATCTTCAGTACCCACAAGACTTAAAACAGTACAAATAGAAGTCATTTTAACAATAGGAGAAAATATCTCATCAAAATCAATTCCCTTTTTTTGTGCAAATCCTTTTACAACTAACCTGGCCTTAAATCTTTTCTGACCTACTTCCTCTTTTTTCAACTTGTAAAACCACTTATTCTATAAAGCCATTTTACTTGGAGGCAACTTGCATAGATCCCATGTCTTATTCTTTAGAAAAGAGTCCATTTCATCTTTCATTGCAGACTTCCACTAAATCTTAGTATCCACCTGAACAGCTTCATCATAACTTTCAAGTTCACCAGCATTAGTAAGTAAAATAGAATACAAAGAGGGAGAAAATCTTTGTGGAGGCCTAATTTGCTTCGTTCACCATCTAACATTCACTGGTGTGTGTGGTATTTTTTTTTCAGTTGTTGCACATCATGAGGAATGGTTGGAACATCAGCTTTTGGAGTATCATCCAACACTACATAATCATTTTCTTTCTTCTCATGTTGCTGCAACAAATCTTTGTACAACACTTTCTCATTGAATATGACATCTCGACTTCTAACAATTTTATGATTTTCAAAATCCCAAAGCCTATAACTAAATTCATTAATGCCATATCCAAAAAAGACACATTTCTTTGATTTAGCTTCTAGCTTGGTTCTATTTTCAGAGTCTATATGAGCAAAAGCTTCACAATCGAAGGTCTTGAGAAAAGAATAACTCACTGGACCATTGTTAAGTTCCTACCTCATGGAGTTTGTCAAGGGTGGAGATGGTATTTGTTTCCTTCTTGGGCTTTCTAAACATTCTCTTCAACATGGTTGTCTGTACTCTATAGATATATCCGTGTTGAATACAAAGCAAGGAAATATAACTTCTAAGGCTTAAAATAGGTATATAAACATTTGGTTCAAACTTCATTCAAATGGGAAAGAGAGGGAACCCCATAGGAATATAATGAGATAGCCTTGATTACCAGAATTAGACAAATGCAGATTTCTATCCATGGCCATGGAATTTAATTAATTGTGTGTACTTGGCTTTACCATTTGATACCAAGATCTCTATTTCAAATGCATTTTCCTTTCTAATAAAATCATGAAATTCTAAACAAGCATATAAATATTGAACCTTAAAAATATTATTAAAATTTCAATCATAGAAATAAAAATCTCCAAAATAATCCTAATGATACAGGGCACAAATAGTAGCAGCATATGATAATCTGATCATGCAAACAAGTTATAATTTTGAAAAATCTGATCATGCAAAAGTGTGATAAAGTCAAAATGGAAACACAAACTAAACATGGAATGTCATGTTGGAGAATCACTACAATCCTCCAAATTTATATCAGACATACTCTTCTTTCTCCTCTAGACTCATCTCTAAGAACCCCCAAGCTTTTGTAGGTTCTAAAGTAAAAGTGTCATAAGCCACAATCATAGTTTGTTGACTAACTCTAGGTATGGCCTTGAGGGCTGCAAATGCAGTTGATATATCTTGCTTCATTTCTCCTTTATCAATTTTTACTATTTGAAACCCCTTCATGCCTTCTTGTATATCTTGTATGCTTTCACATATCACATCTAAAGAAGAAGCCATGCTTGGCGTCCTCTTCTTGGTCCTCCTCAATGATGATGGTGTGGAAGCATTTTTTCTAACAAATGTACTAGAATCATTCATCCTAACGAACCCTTCCTCAAATTTGGGAGTGCCATCCATCGGTGTAGTGAAGCCCCCATCATTGTCAAGATCAGTGGCCTCATCAAAAAGGTACCCATCTTCATTCTCTTGGGCAGTTGCAGTTGCACTTCCATCTTCAATGTCATTCCCAACAATGATTGCTAAGTCATTGTAATAGAGGAATGGTTGCCTCTTTTACACCCTAGCATTCTTGAATTCCTTTCACTACATGAAGGAAAATAAGGTATTAGATATTTATCTTTCATTAGTAACTTAACTTATAAACATTGTGTAGAGTACATTACCTTTAACAACTATGTAATAGAGGAATGGTTGCCTCTTGTACACTCTAGCATTCTCGATTTCCTTTCACTACATGAAGGAAAATAAGGTATTAGATATTTATCTTTCATTAGTAACTTAACTTATAAACATTGTGTAGAGTACATTACCTTTAACAACTCTTCCCATACAACATCATCAACATCCACACACTGAGTAGTTTCATTCCACACAAAGCTGCTCATATTTCTCAAGTCTTTCATCATTCTTAAGCTTGCTTCCATGTTTTCAATTTATTCTTGAAGTTGTCTCTTACAAGATTCATCTTCATATCCAAATTGAACCTCCTTTCAATGCTACTCCAAGCTTCTTTCCAAAACCCCCCTTCTCCTTTTCTTCCTAATGTGACTTGCTCAAGGAGTATATTAAGCAATTTTCATTCCATATCTCAAGTCCAAACAACTTTCACATTTTTAGGTGTGGAAGAAATAGTAGTGACATGAAACCCCTCATTAATGCTCGTTAGGAGATTGGTGAATGACATTTTCAGCAATTATCAGCTAGAAAACAATAGTTTAGATGCACAAAACAAGATGAAAATTTATGACAGAATATTGGAGTATTAGACTGTAAATTATTCCTCAAATAATTCTAGTAAATTATCATATTAAACATTATTTCTTACACATTATCCTTGGTAAAAAGGATAGAAATGTTAATATAATACATATATGAAAATAGGGCATAACAATGAAAGACAAAGGATTATATTTAGACTTTCTATATATATGTTATAAGAATGTGATTAAGTATAGACATGATGAATAATCTTGATATAACAAATTGAGTATAAGGAATAACTTCACTTGATAGGAAATGGACCTAAGCATAGTTAAATCTTTAGTTTATCTATCAAGTTTTAATATGTACTACAATGATAATGTCTAACTAGATTGTCTTGTTATTTACTAGTTTTGATTTACAAGACTGAAAGGAGACATAAAAATTTGCCACTTAGGAGTGCTCTCAATGCACTGTAGAAGGCCCATGTGATTATTTGGCCTAACAATTAATAAAATTGTTCAATATAGATTATTACAGTAGATGCAAAATCTACTTTCTACATCAAGGATGAATGACTTAATACCCTTAATTGAATATTGCAATTCAAGTAATATTTTGTCAATCTCTTGCAACCTCAAATAACTATTGTGCCTTAAATCCAAGGGTGATATGTACACAAAAGGCCTTTACAAAAGAGGAGCCAAGTCTTTATCAACATGCATACTCAATCTAGTTGTTAATGATATTGATAAATTTTAAGGGAAAACTATCGGCAAACTTTCTCCTGAAAATCACATCTCATGGAAATAAAAACCATGCATACTATTGTATAGTAGGGTGGGATCTTAGCTATGTATTTATTGGCCAGTCAACCCTTGAACATTGTCAGTCCCTCTTAAAACTTCCACTCATACAAAGAGTAGCCATGATTGCAACCACCATAGTCTCTCATCCAAATCGATGTTGATACCATAATGTTCAAATGAAAATAAAAACAACTATACAGAGTTTCATTTTTATATTGGAACTAAAAATATTGCATATCATTTTTAATTGATTGTCACTGAAATAATACAATTTTAGGGAACTAGTGATTTAATATCATGGCTAATTGTGAGATGGTATATTAGTATCTAATGTAAGATTTAAAATTCTAGGTTTTAGTACCTTAAAAATAGCCAAAATCAATGGGACACTTATAGAGAATACAATGACTAATTGTGAGATGGTATGTTAGTATCTGAGTCATTTTTTGTTGAGATTGTTAGTATTTGAGTCATTTGTTGTTGAGATTGTTGAGAGGTTAGATTTTATGTGAACCATTTCATTACTTTGCCACAGTTTGGACTCCCTATTTGATATGTTGTTAACTGAGAAATGACATTTCAAATTCTTTTTTTGTGCTACAAAAGTGTTAGCCCTAACCACATCCAAGGTGGTCACCCCAAACAATTTCTTGGGGTTGTAAACTTCTTTTTGTTTGAGTACCTCTACTGCAATGGGTATAGTAGAATTTATGGGGTTGCTGATAATGTGGACAAAAGCATTTGGATAGTTATCTACAATAGACTCTATTTAACTTTTGACAATACCTCCATTAACGTTGAAAAGATCATCACAGGTCATGCCTAGTTTCCTTGTAACACCTATTGGGATTATAACTAAATCGACGCCCTTTAGAGATTCTCCCAGTTTAGTAGTTCCAATGAAAGCCAACACCTGAGTGGGGGTATTGTAGTGACTAATGTTTACAACAACTCCCTTAACATTTGCAATATCATAAAGATTCAATTCAAAAAAAAAAAGGTGACATTTTAATCAACAAGGAGAGAGGTTGACCAATCCCTCCTACTACTCCAACAATAGCAACCTTGAATAGTGATGCCCGAACCTGCATAGACCTCCCTATAGTGTGTCTCTTCTTTCCCATCCTTGAATTACCAAAGGACACTTGAAATGCCCCATTTATCTTCTAGCCAAAGAAAGTTATTTGCAAATTACTATCTCTAAAACCACTAAAACCCTTGATGGTATTTCTAACAGAGAGGTTCTATGTAGGCAGATATGAATATAATCCTATGATTAAAAAGTGAGATTGCCTTGCATTTGACTGAGGTTGAGTTGTAGACACAACATTCATAGAAAATGTAGCAACAACCATTGCAATTCACTACAAACAACTGAACACTAAACTCAACAAAATTACTAACTTTCTTGAGCATGAATCCTACAAGGATCCAAAATGATCATTTTAACCCATATATATGTAATTAATAAAGACACTTAATTGGACCAGGATGACTAGCCACTGACACATCGGTCAAAAGAACATAGATAGTAAGGTCCACAACACTAACTACATTAGTACAAGATTATTTTTATCATCTGAAGTAATCTCATAGCCTATCTTTTACTACAGAAATACAATAAAGTGTTTCTAAATGAATAGAAGGTTAACGTATGATAACAAAAAGGGTAGATATAATTGCATGGAACACATAAAAAACTATGTTTCCCCTCATGAACAATCTGATTAAAGAAACTGAAATATGATGCATTGTATTGTCATAATGGTATTATCATTATGCCATAATACTATTATAATATTGTCAAAGCAAGTAGAAAGTTTCAGCACCAGAAATTTGAGAATGAAATCCCCTTCAAACATACGTGAAATTTCCATATATAGATAACAAACTGCTCATATCAAATCTTCATATAAATATATCTTAAACACAACAAATGTCAAGGCAATTTAAGCAAATCCATACTGCATGTCATTGTAAATTTTCCTTCCTCTATTTAAATGCAAATAAATGTTCATGTTTTGTGGTACAATTTAGTGTGAGATTTGTAGTCTTCCCACATTCTTTGAGCTATTTCATCTCAAATTTTTGTGCAATCATCTTTATCTCATTGACTCATCCCATAAGTCTCAAGAATTGGCACATTTATTGAAGCACAACCATCACCATCTTCTAATTCCACTTCGGATGGAACACTATACTCCACCATAATGAAATTGTGTAGTATGGTGCATGCTAATACAATCCTTGTTTGAGTAGTGGTATTATAGGATGTCACATGCTTCAGGATAGGAAACCATTGCTTCAACATACCAAATGTACACTCTATTACATTCCTAAGAGAGGAGTTTTAGTGGTTAAATATATCTTTAGGATTTCTAATTAGGTTGGCTCTACAAAACTCTTTTAGGTGGTAATGAGTACAGCGATATGGAGCAAGAAACCCAAGTACATTTAGGTATCTGACATCAACTAAATAAAATTTCCCTACAAAAATAGAAAATTTTTATAGTCAAAATATATCATAGAAGTTTAGATATCATAGAATCATATAAAATATGAATTAATATACTAGGAGGAACCATAAGTGGATCTGCTCTAGAGAGATCTAAAGCAAGCACCTGACTCTTCAAAATACCAAATGTATGCTCTATTACATTCCTAAGAGAGGAGTGTTAGTGGTTAAATAACTCTTTAGGATTACTAATCAGGTTCGCTCTACAAAACTCTTATAGGTGGTAATGAGTACATTGATATGGAGCAAGAAACCTAGGTACATTTAGGTATCTGACATCAACTAAATAAAATTTCCCTACACAAATAGAAAAAATGTTATAGTCAAAATATATCATAGAAGTTTAGATATCATAGAATCATATAAAATATGAATTAATATCCCAAGAGGAACCACAAGTGGATCCTCTCTAAAGAGATCTAATACAAGCACCTGACTATCTACAACAGACCCTTCCCAACCAGCAAGAACATACTGAAACTTATAGTCAAACAAACATACACCTAAAACATTCTGTGAAAAGTTTCCTTTTTTATCATGATATTTTGCTTGGTTTTCCACTTTAATGGTAACTGGCACATGGGTTCCATCAAGTGTACCAATACAATCCTGTAAAAATAAATAGTATTATTAAATACATACTAATATTATTGATTCTATAGAAAAGAAATACATGTCATTACGATGTTTACCTTGAAGAAAGGATCAAAATAATCCTTCCTAGCAATTGCCAGAGGAGTGGTTGGAGCAGAGGGTAACATATACTCTTTATGTAATGTCAAGATAGCTTTCAAGACCTTGTAGAAGTATCGACTCACTATCTCTCATGAGTGACCAAAGTTATGGCCAATCTCACAATTCCTTAAATTGTGGCCAAGTGTATGCGAAAATATCACAAGTTGTTCTTCTAACGTTATGTTTACTATATCTTGAATGCTCCCTTTTTCTCTTAGAATTTCAGCAAAGTGAAAGAAGACTACTCTAGACATACGTATTTGGTCATGGCAATCTGTGTGATTAGAAAGGATAATATGCTTATAAAAAGGACATGCAACTCTTCTTCACTTATGCCCTTGTCTTCTACTTTCTTCATAAGATGCCACTATGTACACAACAAGGGTTGCAAGAAAAACAACAAGCAAGCACTAACCTTCAACCTCCTAACAATGGCTCCTTGAACTTGAACATCATCTTCAACATCATCATTAGGATCCATAAAATACCTACAACCACAATATAGACTACATATTTCAGAAATATACAACAAAAACAAAGAAAGATCATGATAGTAAGGAAGCATAACTTCTTCTCCCAACATCCAACATCCACTATAACTTATTCTAAGATGGAAGGTAAAACTATGCATTTATGAAGCTACATGATCAAATGGAATGATAAACAAGATCAAATGGTGCAATTAAACTAGAATGATGATCTTTCAATGCAAGTCTCATAGTAGCCTAATCTCCTTAATAAAAAGTGTTGTATACAAATGACTTGATTTTGATGTGGATTTATAGATTCTCAAGGCTTTAAAGAGTTTTGTATGTAGATCAATGGTCAAGATCATTCATTTAAAATGAATGGTAGAGATAGAAAAGGCTACATATGTTCTTGTGGGAGAAGATTTTGAAGCTTGCAATATAGATTATTTGTTGACAAACAAAGCTATTACCAGAGCAAACTAGTCTTTTTTTTTGACAAAAATGAAAAAACATATTGTTTTAGATTGATGTTGTTGGAAATAAGAACAAGGAGCAAAACCCTATTGGAGCTCTTGTGAGTCAACATGAAGAAAAGAACATTGAGTAGCCCAAATCTATTAGATCTAGCCAGGCACTTCTATGTGTGGACATGGTAGTCTTATTTATAGCCACAACTTGTGGAATTGGAAATACTGTCACTTCTATTAACAACATGGGTTAGATTGGGCAAGCTTTGGAAAACAATCCTACAAATATCAACCATTTATTTCTCTCATCAACATATGGAACTTTCTAGGTTGTAAAGTATCTAGATACATGTCAAAATGTATCTTGCATAAGTATGAATTTCCAAGCCCTTTTTTGTTTACAATAATAATGTTTATTTCTTGTATTGGGCATACTTTTACATTTACCATTCCTAGATCACTGTATGTAGCCTTAATCATTATAGTATTGAGGTTTTGCTAACATTTTTAACACTAAAATTTCTTGACATGGACCAAACCTTCATGAATGGAAATAGTCCCCACTATTTTTCATTTCCAAAATTTTGTTTTCTAATTTAAAATAAGTTTTCATATATTAATGTCTAAGACTCCATTATTTCAAATTCATGAGCAATGTAGTAGTTGTGGTTTTCTTGAGGCTTTCTACTATCATCCTTAACACCTAGATATTCTATTGAAATAGGATCTTTATGTGTATCCATAGAACTAGACCATCCACTTATTCATTCTAAAACATATTGTTGTGGTGTCTCTCTTTATGCAGGCATATGACCTAGTCAATGAAAGACTCTTTCATTCATTGTATCCAACAAAACTAACAGGTTAAGTATTGAATTTGATCACTTTAGAGAAAATTAGATAAAACCAAAATTAAGGTGCGGTTGAATCAAGTTTTCCTACGAAGAGGTAAGACTTTGAATAAAGTTAAGTTGTGTACATTGTGAAAGCTTAACAGAAGAGGGTGTTGTTTCATCAATATCTTTGAATGAAGTTCAAGTTGTGTACATTGTGAAAGTTTAACCCAAAAATACATAGTGATCCTCATATCACTAGAGATTCCTCCTAAACAGGATCAATCAAAAGCTAGAAAGCAAAAATTGCCTCACCAGTGCTAATTAAAAACAATCAAAAGCTAGAAAATCATGTTAAAAGAAGTGCTTAAAGTAGAGTTTAAAGTTTATTTTCTTCAGAGCATTACTTAGAGCTGCAAAAGAAAATCATGTTAAAAAGAAGTGCTTAAAGGAAGATATGGCCTCTTTAACGAAGTCAAAAAATATGAAGAACAAGGTAAGTTTCATGATTAGAAAAATAAACTATACAAAAAACAAGGTCCTGATTCAGATTGCAATGTCAAGTAGATTTGTGAGACAGTAATCTCTCAAGTAGCCAAGGAAAGGTTGTTTTATGGTTTCATAATATTAGTCATGTGTTATTGTGCTTACATATTGTACATACCCTACTCTCTAGAAGGATTTGATTTAATGGTATTTTCTTTTTTGTAACTTTATATAGGAAAAAAAAAGTTTCAAGAGAGATTCAACCTCTTTTAAAATATTAAAAAATATATTCATCATTATACTTTAAATATGAAGATTATACTACTTCGAATACGTTGTTTTGAGTGTATCTCCAATGATACACTCATCATACAAGATGTTTCGAGTGATAAGGTAGTTGATTTTCATAATCAAGACAAATATTCATTTCTTAGGGTGGTTGTTCAATATTTTTTTCATAGTGTACATCAAATCAATTCTTTTTGGATTTGTTTAAGCTAATTTTTTGAGGAATACTTAGGTGCCCAATTTCATCATGAACTTGTCTACATTTGTGAGCTCCTATGGTGTTGCCTTCTATTTGTAATGGAGGCTTGCTTTGGTGACTTCTCCCTTCTTAACATTGATGATAATACCAGGTGTGCTTTATGGGAGAAAGCTGATGGCTATTAGTGGGAAGATGCATGCAAAGTATAACAAGGCCAACAACATTGTTGAACAAGCTCTTTCCTCTGTTAGAACTATGTATTCCTTTGTTGCTAAAGAGAAAGTTATGGCCAAGTTTTCCTGTGCACTAGAAAGAAGCATGAAGCTAGGGATTAAATAGGGGCTGGCAAAAGGCCTGGCTATAGGTGCCAGTGGTGTCAATTTCACTATATGGGCATTCATAACATGGTATGGAAGTAGACTTATCTTGCACAATGAAATTTTAGGAAGAAATATCCTTGGAATAGGATATTGTCTGATCATTGGTGGCTTGTAAGGATCTACCCTAGAAAAAATAATATTCAAGCACTTTCATTTCCAGTCCTTTTTTTTGTTGGTATTTCCACTGTTATATTAGGGTGAGATTCCTAAGAAATTTTATTAGCTGTGGTTAAGCATGGAACACTTGGGATGATGGGTGACACTAAATTTATAATAACTAAAACATTTTAATGGTTTTAGTTTGCATGTAGAGCCCCTTAAACATTACAACAAATAACTTAACTATTATTATGATTACTTGAAAAGATGTCAATTTGTGGTATCTTTATTAGTAGTTTATTATGTAGTTTTAAGTCAAACTTTTGACCTATGTTTCATGAGAAGTGATTCAAAAAAATCCATCTTTCATGAAAGTAATACTGAACACTCATTGTATCTAGGTCTATTCATAGAGGTGGAACATTAACCCTTCTCCAAAGGACACCCTTCCTATTACTACTCCTATTTAATTATGCTTAACCATAGAGTTCCCCCTAAGATTGAACCTACTTAACTTTCTACTCCATTTACCTAGATTAAGTAGATTTAATCTTAGAAAAAACTCAATAATCAAGTATGTTTTACTTAAAGTAGCACTAGGATGGGTGACATTGTATTAAAAATCCAATGATTAATCTTAGTGAATGTCACCTAAATATAAGAAATACTAAGTATTCATGAAAGATAGATTTTTGTCTTTTGGCCTCAACAATTATACACTTTTATACACTTCAATCTTGATAGTAACATATAGAAAATGGCTCTATTTATCAACATGTTAATTGAGGAATTCGTTGCTTAGGGGTTTGGGGATGACACTAACAAATCTCATGTACTTCTCTGAGAAAATTGTGGTGGCATTTTAAATATTTGAAATGATCTAGAGTCTTGGAGATCAATTGGCATGAAACAACTGGTAAAGTATTGGAAAAAGTCTCAGGGGAATTTGTATTAAGAAGTGTGGAGTTCATACAACACAGTAGAGGAGAGTTTCAAAATAATGTATTCAAAGTAGTATAGTAAGTGAGCCAAAAATCCCTCTTTGGTATGAAGAGGTTATAGAGACAAACCAAAACTTAACCACATCTAACAACAAATATATAATCATAATGGAATAAGAACCCTTGAAGCTAACAAATGTATCTTCTCAAAAATCATTTATCTATTGATGTGGAAATAAACAAAGCTTTTCAAAGAGAGATCATAATTACAGAGGCATTAGGATTCATAATAGTGTAAACTGTCCTCCACAATGTGACCAAAGAAAAAACCCTCCTCCACAAACTTGGCAGGAACTGTGGAAACAATGGTGTCGACCGTCGTCCACAACCTATTGAGTTTCAAAACAATGTATTCAAAGTAGTAAAGTAAGTGAGCCAAAAAGCCCTCTTTGGTATGAAGAGGTTATAAAAAAAAACCAAAACTTAACTGCATCCAACAACAAATATATAATCATCGTGGAATAAGAACCCTTGAAGATAACAAATGTATCTTCTCAAAAATCATTATCTATCGATGTAGAAATAAACAAAGCTTGTCAAAGAGAGATTGTAATTATAGAGGCATTAGGATTCATAATAGTGTAAACTGTCCTCCACAATGCAACCAAAGAAAAAACCCTCCTCCACAAACTTGGCAGGAACTGTGGAAATAATGGTGTTGACCGTCCTCCACAACCTATTGAGTTTCAAAACAATGTATTCAAAGTAGTATAGTAAGTGAGCCAAAAAGCCCTCTTTGGTATGAAGAGGTTATAGAAACAAACCAAAACTTAACTATATCCAACAACAAATATATAATCATCATGGAATAAGAACCCTTGAAGATAACAAATGTATCTTCTCAAAAATCATTATCTATTGATGTAGAAATAAACAAAGCTTGTCAAAGAGAGATTGTAATTACAAAGGCATTGGGCTTCATACTAGTGCAAACCATCCTCCACAACATGAACAAAGAAAAAACCCTCCTCCACAAACTCAATGAGAATTGTGGAAACAATGGCGTCGATCCTCCTCCACAATGCGAGCATAGTAAAAACCCTCCACAAACTCGGGGGGAACAAAAAAAATGGTTCTCGAGCACTAATGAAAATGAAAAATTCCAAAAAATTGTCAAAATTTGAAAAGTATTATGTGGAATAGGAATGGGCCATTCCAATGACAACTTTTTTTTGGAATGGACATATCCTCATTTTTGTTTTAAAATTGGAATAGACTTATGTATTCCCTATTCTAATTTGGTAGAGAAAACAGAGAATACAAAATCAATTCTAATTTTTCTATTCCTATTCTTGCAAACAAACAGACCCTAAAATAACATATTTCCAAATGCTTAGCCCTTCACCAATACCCAATCTCCTACAAAGTTGTCAACATTTTTAAAATTTTGCTTTGACACTTTTGCAATTTTTGACATCTTAACTATTAGATGCTTAAAACCTAACCTAATGACCCTAAGGACCTTTACAACCTTCTAAGAAACATAAAAATTATTTTTGCCTTGAAAAATCACCTATATTGCTCATTTTTGACCCCTTGGTTCAATTTGGCACTCTACCTTTTAATGGCACCTAGAGTCCAATTGACCTTACATCTTGGGTATTATTGGATAGGTATTTAAATAATCTTTTATCTACATTTGGTTTCAAGTTTTTATCTATTCATTTGTGCAAGTTGTTGTTGTTTTACTAAGGGTTGCATGGTTAGTGTTGTAACATGACTAGTTCGCATTCACGGACCTCTAACTTGCAACCTAACGGTGGGACCAGGCTGATTTTTGATGGGAAGAAATTTAAAGGAGTATTTTCATGTATGGAAGAGTTTCAAGGGTAGAAAATGTGGTTTTTTATTTTTTCTTGCAGGCCCTCGGCTGAATATCACCATGTATTCAGCCCTATTTTAAAGAAGAAGTGGTCTAGAACTCTCAAAATTATCATTGTGACCTAGTGGAAGGGTGGAATTATTTGTTGGCATGGTGAGGAGGAGTCCCAAGTGGCTATGTTGATTTTATGACCCCATCTCTTGGCACTTGCTTTGGAAAGCCAACCTAATTAGGAATATTAGGACTATGAACCTAGTTGGTTTTTGGGTATGCTGGAGTAGGATCAGCCCATTAGACTTTGGAATCTTCAAGAGTCTAGAAAAGGGTATCTAGAAATGTATTTTATTTACCACTTTTTTTGGAGAGTTTGGGAGTTAACCTTAGAAAACTAGAAATAGACCTGTTAGGATTCCTAGGCCTAGATTTGGGAACTAGGCCTATTAGTGGTGTTTGAACCTTGAAAGTAGATCAATCTTAGTGGGATAGGTCTAAGTATGACAAAAAAAATCTTTTTTTGAACCCTTGAAAGCATTTTCTCTATTTTTCCCTATTTGGCCTAGTTGAGGGCTAGTGTCCCTAAAGCCTAATTGAGAGCCAAGTTTATTGTGAACCCTGGGGAGAGGGTAAGGCCTTGGAGAAGTGGAGTCCACTTGAAAAGAAAAATGTTAGCATTGGGAAAATGCTATTAACTTTTCTTGGCATCTTGCAATGGGTTGGGTGTTGTTACGCACTGCAGGAGGTGGTGGTAGATTGTGGCTATAGACTCTGCATCAAATTTGATGTCATAGGTATAGCAGTAGGAGACCTTCCTAAAGGAGGCCATGGTTTTATGTAAAAATGTCAAATTAATCATCATAAACATGGTGTAGGATCAACTAATAGGTCCTGGAAGTGATTTCCTAGTCAGATTTGAAGAGGCCCTAGTTTTTGGCCTTGTTTGGTGAGAGTTTCATAAAAAGCACATATAGAGAGTGGATGGGTTCAATCCAATTGAATAATACTCACTTTAAGATCATATTAAGATAATTTACCAAGTTTTACATGTTGAAAATATAGATGGAATAACTAAGAGGGGGTGAATCAATTACCACAAAAAATAAATAAATCCATAGATCCCTTAGATGTCTTATAAAACTAGTTACTACTATTACTTGGTAGCCACACAGAAAAATGATGTAACTCAGTAGATGTTAACTTATTACTAATCTTTAAGCATTCACAAAAATTTAACATGCATGCATAAAGGAAATAACATTAACACAAGAGACATCGAATTTAACATGGAAACCCAATATGGGAAAAACCACCAAGTAACTAGCTACCAATTTTCATTCTTCTGAAGTGAGCCCTATTAGGAGCCAACCCTATTAAAGGTTACAAAACACACTATTAGGTGTGACCCTATTAGAAGATTTAATCACCCTATTAGGAGTGGCCTAGCTAGAGGACTTTAGAACAATTTAATAGAACTATCCACCTTGTTAGAGGATTTACAGAAATGGTTGTTAAACCAACTCTATTAAGAGATTTAGGAATCACTGCTACAATGATGAAAAAGTAACAGTGAAGTGACCTGAATGAGATGCAACTAAACTTTGCTATTACAGATCTCTATTCTACTTCACTAGATCCTCTCTGATCGAATACAACTTTCCTGCTCCTCAAGGATATCTGATCCTTTTTCAAAATTTGCTTACACTTTTCTCTTCACACAATTAACTCATTTGCATGCCCACTCATTCATTCATCCATACTTTTGAATTCAAAACTTGACCTTCTATTTATACCTTACAAATTATCTAGTTGGCTCATTTACAAGTTACAATTACCACTAATCATTACATCAGTTAGCTACAAACATTACATGAAACAATTAAACTTTATTTCCCAAAACAATGAAATCCTTCATTGGCTGACCCTGCTCAGTAAACACTGCTCCAAAAATGATTTCTAGTGTTAACCAAGTGAATCTTGGTAAACACTACGAACTCTACAAAATCCTTTGGGGACCGAGTGAACTTGGTAAATATTAACTTTCCTTTGCTAACCTTGTGAGCTCAGTAGAAACTAACTTTTCCCACAGAATCCTTCAATAGCTAAGTGAGCTTGGTAGAAACTTTCTCCACAATAGAATATTCAAGAATGCTCAGTAGACTTTGTAATTCACTTTGCTAGCCATTTGAGCTCGGTAGACTCTTTCTTTTGCTTTGTTCACCAACTGAGCTTGGTGAACTCTATCTGATAATTGATATGACATTTTTGTAACATATATTAGATTGTAGTGACTGATCAGGAAAGTACTATACATACTTCATAATTAGTGGCCATTCATAGATTCACCACTAAAAGTTATGGCTAATTTATGGCTGACATGTTATAACCCTAAAGCGGTTTAATACTTGTATAAAAGGGTTTAGGGTTGGGTATTTTCATTATGTTGTGATGCAAAATTGCTTCTTGTGGTAGTATTGAGCTGTAAGGGATTATGGATTGTAATTAGGTTGTAATCACTAGATTGTAATAATATTGGACTTTTTTTTGGGTGGAAGTAGCCTAGGGATTTGGTGAACCATGTTAAATCTTGGTGCCTTGTGTTTATTTATGTGTGATCTATTATTTTCTGTTATTGGTTATATTTGCATGTAGTTTTTGTTTATTTCCATGGTTTATCCTAACAAGTGGTATTAGAGTGAGGTTTTATTTTAGTTATCCTTTGCAGGAAATTCTCTAGGTTAAGTGGGAGTCTCATAGTTGAGTGGGAGCAATGGCAGATGAGGGTAAGCTAAGGGTTGATAGGTTTAATGGGCAAAACTTCCAGTTATGGAAGATGCAAATGGAAGACTATCTATATCAAAAGGATTTATGGAAGCTGTTGGAAGGCAAAGCCAAGAATTAGGGAACTATGTTAGAGGCTGAATGGGATCTTTTGGATAGAAAGGCACTTGGAAGCATTCAGTTATGCTTGGCACCATCAGTGGCATTTAATATTACAAAAGAAAAGATGATATAAGATTTGATGAAAACCCTAGCGACACTGTATGAAATGCCCTCTGCTTCAAACAAGGTATTTCTCATGAATCATTTATTTAATATGAAAATGGTAGAAGGTGGATCTATTTCAGATCATTTAAATGAGTTTAATACTATTACTAGTCAGTTATCTTCTATGGGTATTAATTTTGATGAATAAATTAGGGCTCTCTTGATTTTGTGTTCTTTGCCTGAAAGATGGAATGGCTTGGTATTGGTGATGAGTAATTTTGTTCTTGGATCTAGTACCCTAAAATATGATGATGTGATCAATGTTGTTTTGAGTGAGAAAACTCGTAGAAAATCCTCAGGTGGATCTACATTAGAAAGTGCTTTGAATGCACAAAGCAGAGGTAGAATGACTAAGAGAGGAAGTAACTCTAGAAATCATGGGAAATCAAGAGGAGAGTCAAAGGGGAGGAGGTCTCAATTGAGAGGACCAAATGATTGCTGGTACTGTGGGAAACCAGGGCACAAAAAGAAATATTGTTGGAATCAAAACAAAAATGAAGGAGATAAATCAAATGGAGACAAGGAGGCAAATGTGGTAAGTAAAAAATCTGAAGAGGATGCTTTGCTTCTATCTTTAGAAAGTGTAGATGATTCATGGGTTTTAGATTCTGGTGCTTCATTTCATGCTACACCTCATAGAGGTTATTTCATTGATTATGTCCAAGGAGATTTTGGGCTTATTTATTTGGGGGATAATGAACCCTATCAAATTGTTGGAAAGGGAAAAATTAAGATTAAGTTGCAGAATGGGAATCATTGGCTACTACATGAGGTAAGACATGTTCCAAGGCTGAGTAGGAATTTAATTTTAGCAAGGCAACTCGATGATGAGGGTTGTGTAGTTACTTTTAATGATAAAAATTGGAAGGTTTCAAAAGGTTCCCTTGTAGTAGCAAAAGGTGTGAAAGTAGGCACCTTATATCTTTGTATAGGTCATATTGTTCTCTCTACTTTTATTTTTTTAGAGAAAAATGAATGTTTAGGAACAATTTCTATAGTTGACCAAGGAGAACAAATAGCTGTTATAGATTCTGATACAGTACTGTGGAATAACAGACTTGGGCACATGAGTGAGAAAGGTATGAAAGTACTTCATTCAAAGAAAGTTTTACTAGGTCTAAAATGTGTTAATATGAATTTCTATGAAAGTTGTGTGTATGAAAAACAAAAGAGAGTGAGTTTTGTAAAGACTAGGAAGGAAAACAAAAATGAGAAATTAGAGCTTGTGCATACAAATGTATGGGGACCAGATCAGGTATCTTCCCTTGGTGGCTCTCATTATTATGTTACATTTATTGATGATGCAACTAGAAAAGTATGGGTTTATTTCCTTAGATAGAAATTTGATGTATTTGAAACTTTTAAGAAATGAAAATACTTGGTTGAAAATGAGACTGGTAAGAAATTAAAATGTCTTAAATCTAATAATGGTGGTGAGTATTGCAATCATGAATTTGAAGATTATTGGTCCACTAATGGTATTCATAGACAAAAAATTGTTCCAAGGACTCCATAGAAAAATGGAGTGGCTGAATGCATGAATAGGACTATAATGGAGTGCGCAAGGAGCATGAGGTTGCATGTTGGGTTGCCCTTACACATGTGGGTGGAGGCTATCAATATTCCAGTATATTTGATTAATAGAGGTCCCTCTACTCCTTTGGGTTGTGGTATTCTAGAGGAGGCATGGACTAGTAAGAAGGTGAGTTATTCTTTTCTCAAGACCTTCAGTTGTGAAGCTTTTGCTCATATAGACTTTGAAAATAGAACCAAGCTAGAAGCTAAATCAAAGAAATGTGTCTTTGTTGGATATGAAATTAATGAATTTGGTTATAGGCTTTGGGATTTTGAAAATAATAAAATTGTTAATAGTCGAGATGTCATATTCAATGAGAAAGTGTTGTACAAAGATCTATTGCAGCAACATGAGAAGAAAGAAGATGATTATGTAGTGTTGGATGATACTCCAAAAGCTGATGTTCCAGCCATTCCTCATGATGTGCAACAACTACAACAACAAATACCACAACCACTAGTGAATGTTAGATGGTCAGCGAGGCAAATTAGACCTCCACAAAGATTTTCTCCCTCTTTGTATTTTATTTTACTTATTGATGTTGGCGAACCTGAAAGTTATGATGAAGCTGTGTAGGTGGATACTAAAATTCAATGGGAGTCTGCAATGAAAGATGAAATGGACTCTTTGCTGAAGAATAAGACATGGGACTTGTGCAAGTTGCCTGCAGGTAAAAAGGCTTTACAAAATAAGTGGGTTTACATGTTTAAAGAAGAGGAAGGAAGTAAGAAAAGATTTAAGGCCAGGTTAGTTGTAAAAGGATTTGCACAGACAAGGGAATTGACTTTGATGAGATATTTTCTCCTGTTGTTAAAATGATTTCTATCCGTACTATTTTAAGTCTTGTGGCTATTGAAGGTTTGCATTTAAAGCAGCTGGATGTTAAAACAACCTTCCTTCATGGTGATTTGGATGAAGAAATCTATATGGCTCAGCCATAGGGATTTGAGGTCAAAGGTAAGGAGAACTTAGTGTGAAAATTGAAGAAAAGTTTATATGGCTTGAAGCAAGCATCTCAGTAATGGTATCTAAAATATGACAGGTTTATGCATGAGCATGACTATAACATGTGTCATTCAGATTATTGTGTTTATTTTAAGAGGTTGGATGATGATAGCTACATTATTTTATGTTTATATGTTGATGATATGCTTGTAGCTGGGTCTAACATGGATCATATTAAGGAGTTGAAACACCAATTAGCACATGCATTTGCTATGAAGGATTTGGGGGAAAAAAAACAAATCCTTGGTATGAAGATTTGCAAAGATAGGAAGAACAGAACATTGACGCTATCTCAGGCTGATTATATTGAGAAGGTGTTGCAACATTTCCCTATGGAGAATGCTAAAGCTGTCAGCACACCTTTACCTGGTCATTTGAAATTGGCTAAGGAGATGTGTCCTAAGACATAGGAAGAGGAGGATACGATGTCCAAGGTACCCTATGCTTCAGCTATAGGAAGCTTGATGTATGTTATGGTATGCACTAGGCCAGATATTTCCCATGCAGTGGGAGTCATTAGCAGGTATATGAGTCATCTAGGATTTGAGCATTAGAATGAGTCAAGTGGATTCTCAAATATTTGAGAGGAACATCCAATAAGTGTTTACACTTTGGGGGCTCTACTATTGATTTACAAGGCTATGTTGATTCAAATTTGGTAGGGCATATTGATACCAGGCGGAGTACTATAGGTTATGTCTTTACTATTGGTGGGGTAGTAGTGAGCTAGGTTTCTAGGTTACAGAAGATTAATGCTATAGAGGCAACCGAGGAGATGATATGGCTTCTGTTCTTCTTGGAAGAATTGGGACATCCTCAGAAAGATAATTATTTTTTCACAGATAGTTAGAGTGCCATTCATCTTCCAAAGAATTCAGCCATACCACATACAGATGCAGTACCAAACACATACAGATGCGGTACCATTTCATTTCGTCAGTTTTGGAGGATGGACAGTTAAAGCTAGAGAAGATACATACCAATGACAATGCAGTAGATATGTTCACAAAGGTTGTAACAAGAGAGAAGTTGAACTCCTCTTCAGCTTCAGTTGGTCTTTTACCCTATTTCCCATCTTTTAGAGCATATGTCACTATCTTAAAATTTCATGTAATCTACTATTTCATTTCTAATTGCATGTGTACTATCCATATGTTCACAAGTTGAAAAAAGTTGTAAAGAATCACAAAATAAGCATGATGTCTTGTAAAATTGTTGGTCATCCCCAATTTCACATAAAATGTTAGATATAAATTCCCTTGAAGATCTTGATGGCTCACTCATGTTACAATCCTACAAAACAAACTTAGAATGCAAAAACACACATATATGCCTAAAAACATCAAAATGGTTTAAAAATTCAATATATATTCTACAACAAGAAGTTGTGCATGTGTGATTTATCTTCAAATAAAAAGGTTTACCCATCTCAAAAAATTTGTGGCATATTCAAATTTAAGGATACATACCAATAAATTTTGCAAGAAATTGTGTTTGAGTTGAATCCAAAAAATTTTTCACATGTGGGTCGTGATTTTGGCTACCAATCCTTCTTACAACATCTTTTTTATTAGGGGAAACATGTGTGTTATTTTTCCAAAAATCTTCGATCAATGATTTCAAAGCTTCACTAATTTCTTTATCCTTTTGCGGTAGTCTATCACTAAATTTCCATAACTTATTTTTTGTTGGATCTTCCAATCTCTCACACCTTAGTATGGCTTTCCTTAGAGTACCTCTACTATTTTTTAATGTTTTGCTTGTCTTTCTCATGAGTTGAGCTTTCTTCATTTGGGTACTTAATATTGTCGATGTAAGTACTCATCTTTTGATATTACTATCTTTGGTGCATGATTTAGAACTCACTTTGTCATAAGCACTCATTAGATTCTTTACAATGCTTTTTTTATTTGAATCATCCATTGTTCTTAGCCCAAGAATCTTCATGATAGGCCTAAATTTTAAATTCCTCATTGTTTCAACAAATAATTGGCATTGACTTGTAATATTTAATTCTTCAAAGAATAATCTCCACATATGATTAACTTTTCTTTGACAAATACTCTTGCTAATCTTGTCAAGCATTGATTTCAAAATGTTAGTATCAGTATCAATCAAATATTTTGGTCTTCTAAAAAAAATTCTAGAAGGTGTTATAATCTCTTCGATTCTCTCAATATTTTGAACATCAACATAAGGTTGAGTGTTTTGCATACCTTGAACCGAAGATGATGTGTCTTGGCAATAAGATGCAAAAGATGGAATATCACCTACTTGATATGTTGATTTTGTGCCTTCAACATGACATGATGGAGTGTGTACATCACCGGATCTACAAATTAGTGTCTCTTCAACATGAGGATGATATGACTCCAACATTAAAAGATGGTGTAGCTTCACAATTCAATTGTCTTCTTGAGCGTAACAGTCTCATTCGTTCTCTTTGTCTTTCCAATCCTTCATCTTTGTTTCTTTGTATTGGTGGTTCTTGATCCTCTTCGAAAGTCAATTCTTCATTATTACTTTGAAATTTTCTTTGTTGATGTAGTAGTTTCATTTTATCTCTTTTAATTGCCAAATCTCTCTCCCTATCTTCATTTGTTTGAGTTTTTGGTTTCTTCCTTGGAATGATGATGATTTCTACATGTCAAATTATTCAAACATGTGAATTACTTACAATTTGTAAATTACAAATCATTCAAATACATATAAAAATTACAATTATTTCAATGAATAAACAATATATATCAAACAACTTGCCAAATTTCTAACCATTTCCAAATAACAATTCATTCAAACATAAAAATTTCAATGAATTCACTATATATTAAATAACATGTCAAATTATAATAACATTTGTCTCTATATATAAACAAACAATATTTTAAAAGGACTGCACTAACCTTTTCTATAGAAACAATATTCAAAAATCTGATCCAATGATTGAATTTTGTGTTTGCTAGCTTTAAAAAGTCTTCAAATAGTGTTTGCTAACTTTCAATAGCTTGAAACTAGTGTTTTTTGTTAGAACAACAGAATGCACAACAGATAAAAAGCAGAATATGGATCAAAAGGGACCCAAACTTGCTTTTTGACCATTTTTAGGTGATTTCACATAGTGCGTATGCACTATAGCACATACACACTATGTCAAAAAACATCTCTCCCTATCCCACCATCCCCCATCCCCTACTCTCTCTCTCCTCTCCCATCCCCTACTCTCTCTCTCACTCTTCCTCTCTCATTTCCTACTCTCTCTCTCTCTCCCATCCCCTACTCTCTCACTCTCTATCCTCTCCCATCCCCTACTCTCTCTCACTCTCTCTCTCTTGCTCTCTCTCATCTTCCATCCCCTACTCTCTCTTGCTCTCCCTCTCCCACTACCTACTCTCTCTCACCCTCTATCCTCTCCCATCCCCTACTCTCTCTGTCTCACACACTCCCATCCCCCCTCTCTCTCTCTCAAGCTACTCTCTCTCTCCCCTCTCCCATCCCCTACTCTCTCTCACCCTCTCTCCTCTCCCATCCCCTACTCTCTCTCTTACACTCCCATCCCCCCTCTCTCTAACTCTCCCACCACCTACTCTCTCCCCCTCCCATCCCCTACTCTCTTTCTCCCATCCCCTACTCTCTCTTTCTCTCCCTCTCCTACTCCCTCTCCCACCACCTACTCTCTCTCACTCTCTCTCTCTCTCACATCCCCTACTCTCTCTTACTCTCTCCTAGGCCTCCCATCCCATACTCTCTCTCACTCGTCTCCCATCCCCTACTCTCTAGATCTCTCACACACACTCCCATTCTCCTTCTCTCTCTCCCTCTCCCACTACCTACTATCTCTCTCTCTCACTCTCTCTCCCTCTCTACTCTCTCTCCCATCCCCTACTCTCACTCTCTCTCTCTCTCCCATCCCCCTACACTCTCTCACACTCTCTCCCATCTCCTACTCTCACTCTCTCTCTCCCATCCTATTCTCTCTTTGTGCCATCTCCTACTTTCTCACTCTTTCACACTCTCTCCCATCCCCTACTCTTTCTCTTACACACACTCCCATCCCCCCTCTCCCACTCCCTCTCCCACCACCTACTCTCTCTCTCTCTCTCTCTCTCGCTACTCTCTCTCCTTTCTCTCTTCCCCTAATCTTTCTTTCATAGACACACACTCCCATCCCCCCTATCCCCCCTCTCTCTCCTCTCCCATCCCCAACTCTCTAGATCTCTCACACACACTCTCATCCCCCTCTCTCTCCCTCTCCCACTCCCTCTCCCACTGCCTACTATCTCTCTCTCTCTTTCTCTCACTCTCTCTCCCTCTCTAATCTCTTTCTCTCCCATCCCCTACTCTCACTCTCTCTCTCCAATCCCCTACTCTCTCTCACACTCTCTCCCATCCCCTAATCTCACTCTCTCTCTCTCCCATCATGTACTCTCTCTCTACCACCCCTACTCTCTCTCACACTCTCACACTCTCTCCCATCCCCTACTCTCTCTCTCTCTCTCTCTCTCTCTCACACACACACACACACACACACATATACACACATTCTCATTCCTCCCTCTCTCTCCCTCTCTCACTCCCTCTCCCATTGCCTACTCTCTCTCCTCCATCCCCTACTCTCTCTCTTTCACACACCCACACACTCCCAGCCCCCTCTCTCTCCTGTCCCATCCCCTACTCTCTAGATTTCTCACACACACTCCCATGCCCCCTCTCTCCCTCTCCCACTCCCTCTCCCACCACCTTCTGTCTCTCTCTCTCACTCTCTCCCTCTCTACTCTCTCTCCCCCATCCCCTACTCTCTCTCTCTCCCCTCTCCCATCCCCTACTTTCTCTCTTTGCCAACCCTACTCTCTCTCACACTCTCACACTCTCTCCCATTCCCTACTCTCTCACACACACTCCCATCCTCCTTTCTATCTCTCCCTCTCTCACTCCCTCTCCCATTGCCTACTCACTCTCTACCATCCCCTACTCTCAATCTCTCTCTCCCATCTTGTACTCTCTCTGCCACCCCTACTCACTCTCTCACGCTTCCTCTCTCTCCCATCCCCTACTCTAAATCTCTCTCTCCCATCCCATGCTCTCTCTTTGTCACCCCTACTCTCTCTCACACTTCCTCTCTCTCCCATCCTATACTCTCTCTGCCACCCCTACTCTCTCTGCATTCTACCAAGCCTAAGGCTTGGTTTTCCCTTGGAAATCCAACCCAAAGGTTTGGAGTCTATAAACTAGTCTAAGATGTGTTTTGCTACAACCATACAAAAAATGATTGATTTTCCTTGTGTGCTCTCCTTCAAGATTCATCATGATTAAGCATCAATAAGATCAAGGTACATGACATTGTACGTCTCCGTGTTAGCTATATAACCATATAATTTATTTTTTATTTGAACCATTTCAAGCCTTTCATTTATAATTTCCTTTGAATGTATGTCCATTTTTTGTCAAAAACAACCATGTACTAATTGGGCTGTAGATTTTAGCTCATTCATCAAATTTTGAAACAACTTAGTTTTTTAGAAACTAGACTCCATTCTTCACACTTTGAAAAGAAAGAAGTTTTGATTTAGATTAGTTTTCAATAATTTTTAGGGGGAGCACATAGATATTTCATGTTTTCGAGATGTGTCTAGTTAAAAAATTCATAAAAAAATAAAATACACATTATAAAATTACTCAAAAAATTTGGGATAAACTAAATAGTGTTAAGTAACTTTTGACCAGAGTGATTAAAGAATTTCAAAAAAAAATTTAAAATTTTAGGGGGGACACACTTTGTACCATGTTATGTTTTTTTGGAATAAATAGTACCACTTTCTATGGCCCCCTTTTTTGAGGACCTAAAACTAAACCATTTTGGAAAAAAAATAGTAGTTTAGAAACTAGATTCAAAGGACTGCTACTTTTATTTTTGTCATATCTTAAAATTTTGAGCGTAACTATCTTCAAATTCTTGTTGAAGTTTAGAAATTTTTTATTTCAGAAAAAAGGTGTCCACTTATACCCCTCTTTTGGCACCACAACTTGGTGCACTTACCCATTTAGAATACAAATTTGTTGGATGAAATTGTCTAATTATGTGTTGTCTATGATGTTACACAAATTTCATATCAGTTGTGAGTTAGTGTTTACCGAGCTCACTTGGTTAGAAAGATAGTTTTCCTTGTCTACTGAGCATTCCTGAAGATTACTCTATCAAGCCAATGTCTATTGAGCTCACTTGGGCATCAAAGGAATTTAGGTAGGAAATAGTGGTAACCAAGTTCACATGGTTAGCAAAAAAAAGTTGAATAGAGTTAGTGTTCACTAGTTCACTCGGTTACCAAATGATATTTTTTTAAGTTCACAGTGTTAACCAAGCTTCTATTGGTTAACACAGGAAATCATCTCAAAACCAATGTTTACTGAGCAAGGTCAGCCAATGAAGGATTTTTTTGTTTCGGCATAAGAAGCTTAATTATTTTAAGTATTGTTTCTAGCCAACTATGGTGATGATTATTGATTATTGTAATTTGAATTTGAGTTGACTTGACAATCTAGATGGTATAAATGAAAGGTCAAGTTGAGATTTTTAGTGTGTGGAAAAGTGTTGGTTGAATTGTGAAGAAAAGAGTGAGAGAAAACTTGAAGGATAAGCAGGTATCCTTGTGGAGTAGAAAAGTGTTATTTGATTAGGAAGGATCAAGTGTGAAGCAGAATTGAGATCTATAATCAGCAATTTAGTTGCATGACAATTAGGTCATTTCATTGGTACTCTCTTACCATTGTAGCAATGATCTAAAATCTCTTAACAGAGTTGGTTTAACAGCTAGTTGTAAATCTTCTAACAAGGTGACAGTTCCATTGAATTTTTTTAAGAACTCTTGCAAGGCCACTCCTTACAAGGTGATTAAATCCTCTAACAAGGTCAAATGTAACAGTGTGTTTTGTAACCTTTAACTGGGTTGGCTCCTAATAGGGCTGACTTTAGAAAAGTGAAAACTAGTAACTAGTTACATTAGTGGTTTTTCTCATATTGGGTTTCCACGTTAAATCCTAGTGTCTCATGTGTTGATTTTATTTCTTTTATGTTTGCAAATTAATCACTTTGAATGTTTAAGATCATATAAAAGTAAATCACACTTTGCATTTACCAAGTTACAACATTTTCTATATGTTTACCGAATAATAGTAGCAACCAAACTTCTTAGTTTAAATTTTATTGTTAATATCTAAGGGATCTGGGATTTATTTTAGTGGTAACTAATTTGTCCCCCCTCAGTTACTCCTTCTATATTTCTAACAATTGGTATTAGAGCTTTTGGTGCTTACAGGAAATGTTTCAAGGAGCTAAGCTAAAGATCAAGATGTCTTACAAGAGAGAAATTCCAAACCTAAATAGAGACAACTTTTCAGCATGGCAGGGACTCATGAGACTTCAACTAGCCTCCATTAGTGATTCGGGCTTGAAATACCTCGATTAAGAATATACAACCCCTACTAGTACATTATCTATTAGATATATTACTAAGAAAAAAAACCATGACACCATGATGATTGATATTGCATCTGCTCATAGCTATGATGAATTTGATAATATCAAGGACTACAAAACTACTTTTGATACGTGGAACAAGCTAAAAGACATCTATGGTGGTGATGACAATGTGAGGAGAGCCAAAGTAGAAATCCTTAGAGGATAGTTTGATCAAATGAGAATGAGAGAAGATGAAAATGTTGCCAAATATGTGGAAAGAATCAAAGCCAATGTGAGTGCAATCAGAGCTTCTGGAGGAGAAATCAAGGAAGAAACTATTGTAAGTAAAGTTCTCATAACATTGCTTCCTATCTATGAAATTAAAGTATCTACTATTCAAGATAAGAGGTGTGAGCCAAATCACAAGATAAGTTTGGATACCTTAGTAGGAAGATTGATAGCTTTTGAGCTAGACAAATTTTACAATTATGTTCCAACTTCCAAGAATATTGAATCTTTATTTCAAGCCAAACTTTCACTCAAAGAGAAAGGTAAGAAAATAAAGGACATTTAGTTAGAAAGTAAAGAAGAATCAGAGGAAAGTTTTGATAGTGATCTTGAAGTTGTTGAAGCTTTACTTGCAAGGAAATATTCTAGAAGCAAAGGAAAATACAAAGGTAAAGTTCCCCTAATCTATTTTTCATGTGAAGAAATTGGTCATATTGCTACCAGGTGCCCAAACAAAGAAAGCAAGGATGAAAAGAAAAGTCACAAGTTCAATGGCAAGAAGGATTTCAAAAATCACAAATCATTCAAGGACAAAGGTAAGAAGACTTGTTTCATGGCTAAAGATTCTAATAATAGTGAAGATGAATCTGACGAAGAAGAAGATAAGAAGATTTTGATAACAGTGAAGATGAATCTGATGAAGAAGAAGACAAGATGGAACTTATCTCTCATGTCAATAAAAATGACACATAGATCATAGACAGTGCATGTTCACATCATATGACTAGAGAAAAAACAAAGTTTGAACACTTTGAAGACTATGAAGGAGGTAGTGTATGGTTTGGAAACAATGAACCTTGTTGCATAAAAGGGAAAGGCCAAATCTCATTAACTAAAAAACTTGTATGTGACAATGCCTATTGGGTTTAAGGACTAAAACATAATTTTCTAAGTGTGGCACAACTAATAAACATTGGATTCAATGTGGAATTCATGCATGGAAAGGCAAGATTGCTAGATGACAAAGGTAATTTGATTGAATCAGGCAAACAAACAAGAGGTAACCTATTTTATCTTGATCTTGGTGATTGTTCATGTTTTATTGCTTAAATGGAAGAAATTTGGTTATGGAACAGAAGAATATGTCATGTAAACTTTGATAATATGGTCAAGATAAGAAAATTCAGAAAAGTAAGAGGTATTCCTAGTTTGAAGAAATCAGATGTTGGTTTATGCAAGAATTGTCAAATTGGCAAAATGGGAAAGACTAGTTTTAAAAGCAAAAACTATCAGTCTAAAGATGTCTTGGAAATTATGCATACTAACCTATGTGGACCCACTGGAATAGAAAGCTATAGTGGAGAAAAATTCTTCATTCTTTTTGTTGATGACTATTTTAGAATGATGACTGTTATGTATCTTAGAGAAAAGTCAAAAGCATTTGAGAAATTTAAATGGTATCTAGCAAGAATAGAGAAGGAAATAGGGAAAAGATTGAAATTCTTAAGATCAAATAGAGGGTGGGAATTCATATCTAATGAATTCAATGACTTTTGCATTGAAAGAGGAATTAAAAGATAGGTATCAACCCCTAGTACTCCTAAGCAGAATGGAATAGCTAAAAGAAGAAATAGATCCATCATGGATTGTGCAAGGACTCTAATGATTGAAAAGAATGTTTCTATCAAATTTTGGAAGGAATCCATCAGCACTAAAGTTCATTTTTTGAACCGAGTACAATTGAAGGACTCATATAAAACTCCCTATGAATTATACTATGGATACAAACCTAATGTAATTTACTTGAAAGTATTTGGAAGTAAATGTTATATCTTGAAAGAGTTTGGAAAAGGTAAGTTTGATGTGAAAGGTGATGAAGGTATATTCTTAAGATATTCTTACAGAAGTAAGGCATATAGATGTTTAAATTTGTCTACTCATAAAATCATAGAAAGTGCACATATGAGAATTGATGAGTTTGCAGAAAGAACTGAAGAAGAAAGAAAAAAAGAACTAGAAGATTACAAGAGATTTGTTTACTTTGAACCTGATACATTGTCAGACACATCTATCAAAAAGGAGACTTCACCTCATGATTCTTCCTCAATTACCAAGTTGCAAGAAGTTCAAACCAAGTCACAAGGACTCGAGTCACATTCCAAAGCTACCAAGCCAATGCCTACCAAGTATGATCAACCTTAGCCATAAGTTGAAATTTAAAATGAAGACAATACAATTCATTCAAAAGGAAAAGAACCTATATTGGTCAAGTATGTCAGAAGGCATCATGCACCTGATCAGATTATTGGAGATAAATTAGAAGGTACTATGACAAGAAGTAAGCTAAAAGCTACATGTTTACTTGCTAATTTTGAACCTAGAAGTGTTAAAGATGCATTGGAAAATGAAAATTAGATCGAGGCTATGAATGAAGAAATAGAACAAATAGAGAAGAAAAAAACTTGGACCCTTGTTCCCACGCTTAAAGACAAAAATGTGATTGGATTAAAATGAGTATTTAGAAATAAGTTGAATGAAGATGGACAAATATCAAGAAACAAAGAAAGACTAGTGTGTAAAGGTTGCTCTCAAGAAGAAGGAATTGATTATGGTGAAGCTTTTGCTCCTATTGCAAGATCAGAAGGTGTTAGGACTCTTCTTGCATATGCTTCTCATAGAGGATTTAAAGTATATCAGATGGATGTTAAATCTACATTTCTCAATGGTATACTTGATGAAGAAGTCTACATTGAACAACCAGAAGTTTTTGTTGATCTAGAAAAAAGGGACATGGTCTGCAAATTACACAGGGCATTATATGGTCTAAAACAAGCTCCTAGAGCATGGTATGAAAGGTTGCACAACTAACTTATATAGATTGGTTTTTAGAGAACTAATAATAATAGTAGTTTTTATATCAAGGAAGGACTAGATAACAAGATTTTATTGGTAGAAATATTTGTGGATGACACTCTATTTATAGGGAATGATGATCCATGCAAATAATTTTTAGAACAAATGAACAAAGAGTTTGAAATGTCCATGTTTGGTGAGATAAAAATTTGTTGGACTATAGATATAGCAAAGAAAGAATGGTATCTACATTACTCAATCTAATTATATCAAACAAATACTCAAGAAATTTGGAATGAAAGATTATAAACCAGTTGGAACCCCCATGTGTACTAAACTAAAGCTTACCAAAGATGATGATTCAAAAGAGGTAGATCCAACCTTATACAGATTAATGATTGGAAAATTATAGTATGTAGTTCATACAAAGCCTAATATTGCTTTAGCAGTTGGGATAGTGGCAAGATTCTTAGTTAAACCTAGAGAAAATAATATGATGGCAATCAAAATAATTTTGAGATATCTAAAAGGTACTAAAGAGTATGGTTTATGTTACAAACTTGGTGGAAACTTAGACCTAAATGTATTCATTGATGCTAATTGGGTAGGAAATCTTGATGAAAGAAAAAGTACAAGTGGTGGAGCATTCTTTCTTGGTAAAAGATTATCTTGGACAAGCACGAAGCAAAACTGCACATCCCAATCTACAGTAGAAGTAGAATATGTTGTAGCAGTAGTAAATTGTTGTAACATTTTTTGGTTTAAACAATTGTTGGAAGGCATGAAGGTTGAGATCAAAGAACCAATTATCATGCACTGTGATAACACTAGCATAATTAACATATCAAAGAACCCAGTGATGCATTCCAAAACTAGGCACATTGCCATAAAATATCACTTTGTCAGAGAACTGTTGCAAGACAAAGAAATCAGATTGGAATATGTTCACACAAAAGAATAGATTGCTGACCTATTCACCAAGTCATTACCTAAGGATGCATTCCTATATCTAAGAGGTAAGTTAGGAGCCATTCCCCTATCTGAAGCTCACTAAATAAAGTTTTAGTGATGCATCAATAGGAACCAAGTTGAAGATCAATTAGTTGATGTAGCATAGTCAAAGGGAATATTGCATATGAATCAGTACTCAAAGTACATTGATACTAATTTTGTATGTGTTGTCTTTGGCATGTGTTGTCAAAGAGGGAGAAGATTACTATCATATCTTTTTGAAATTTTTTTATATCTTTCTAAGGGAGAGGTATACTATCATAGAAGTTATGTAATTCCTTCACAGAGGGAGATTATTGCATGAAGGAGAAGAAGTTTTTGGTGAAAATCTAAGAGGGAGAAACTTTCTATCAGAGAAAGTCTTGTTCTCAAATGCTATTATGCTACAACATGTGTTGCCATCAATGCCAAAGAGGGAGATTGTTGGATACAATTTTCTAATTGTGTCTTATCTTTGATGTTACACAAATGTCATATTAGTTGTCAGTCAGTGCTTATTGAGCTCACTTGGTCAACAAGACAATTTTCCTTGTCTACTAAGTGCTCTTGAAGATTATTTTGCAAAGAAAATGTATACCAAGCTCACTCAGGTGTCAAAGGAATTTAGGTAGGAAATAGTGTTAACCGAATTCACATGGTTAGCAAAGAAAAGTTGGATAGAGTTAGTGTTCACCAAGTTCAATCAGTTTCCAAAAGATATTTTTATAAGTTCGTAGTGTTAACCAAGCTTCTATTGGTTAACACAGGAAATTGTCTCAAAACCATTATTTACTGAGCAGGGTCGACCAATGAAGGATTTTATTATTTTAGCATAAGAAGCTTAATTATTTTAAGTATTATTTCTAGCCAACTATGGTGATGATTATTGATTATCGTAATTTGAATTTGAGCCAACTTGACAATCTGGATGGTATAAATGAAAGGTCAAGGTGAGATTTTTAGTGTGTGAAAAAGTGTTGGTTGAATTGTGAAGAAAAGAGTGAGAGTGAACTTGAAGGATAATCAGGTATCCTTGTGGAGCATAAAAGTGTTATTTGATTAGGAAGGATCAAGTGTGAAGTAGAATAGAGATCTATAATTAGTAATTCATTTGCATCACAATCAGGTCATTTCATATTACTCTCTTACTATTGTAGCAGTGATCTAAAATCTCTTAATAGAGTTAATTTAATAGCTAGTTGTAAATCCTCTAACAAGGTGATAGTTCCATTGAGTTATTTTAAGACCGCTTGCAAGGCCACTCCTTACAAGGTGATTAAATCTTCTAACAAGGTCACACCTAACAGTGTGTTTTGTAACCTTTAACCGGGTTGGCTTCTAATAGGGCTCACTTTAGAAGAGTGAAAAATAATAACTAGTTACATTGGTGGTTTTTCCCACATTGGGTTTCCACGTTAAATCCTAGTGTCTCATGTGTTCATGTTATTTCTTTTATGCTTGCAAATTAATCACTATGAATGTTTAAGATCAGCTAAAAGTAAATCACACTCTGCATTTACCGAGTTACAACATTTTTTGTGTGTTTACCAAATAATAGTAGTAATCAGACTTCTTAGTTTAAATTTTATTGTTGACATATAAGGGATCTAGGATTTATTTTAGTTGTAACTGATTCACACCCCCCCCCCTCTTAGTTACTCCTTCTATATTTGCAACAAAAGTAACACCTAAAGATAAATATCTAGAGTAATCACTAACCAAGATGTAATTGGTGATTAGTTTGGATATTTATCTTTAGGTATTATTTTTTTTAACCATCTATCTTGATCAAACTTTCGACTAAACTTGGTTGAAACCTAACCAAGCTTGGTCAAACTTTCAATGAGCCATAGTCAAACTTTTGACCAACTCACCGATAAGGGCACCATCATAGGTTTGGTATCCCAGTTGAATGGGATAGGTTTTTTGACCAACATTGATTGAAGTTTTGATGATCACATATGAAAAATGTAAATGTCAATTTCTAAACCTTAACCAAGGTGGGTCAACCTTTTGACCAGCCTTCATCAAAATTTTGACAAAAGGATCGACCAAGATACCATCATGTATTTGACATCGTAGTCAAATGAGCCACAATTTTTGACCAACAATGTTCAAATTTTTGACAACCTCAATGGCCAAATGTAGATGTTGATTTCAACCAAGACTTGCATGGAAAGTTTGACCTAAATAAGGATTCATCCAAATGTCAATGGGAAAAATATCGAAAAGGCTATTTGTCGATCATTCGACGAATTTGGGTAGAAAATTCAACCAATTTTTGTCAAAAATAGAGGCATATTCTACTAGAGAATAAATGTTTTTTTTTCTATTCATTTTAGAGATTTTTAAAAAAAAGAATCTTTAAATATAAAGAATGAAATACATATTTTATATCTAGTAATCCTATTTTTTATCTTATAAAAAGTGCTATATTGTGAATACATCTCACAACCATGCCCATTCAATGGGACCCCCCCTTTGAATTCATAGGTAGTCCACGAAGAAGTTCATGCGTATTGGATGAGTGTAGTAAGAGAAAATTAGTGCCCAATCATCATGTAGTGCAGTTCAACACTCCCCATGGAGAGTGCCTAGTCAAACTATCCATGATAACCCCCAAACCTTGCTCTCCACATTTCATGGAGTGCACTTTTGGGATGGACAAGGATTCCTTCTAGTGGGAAATAATCTTCCACTTCCTCCCAACTAAGGTTGCCACAATTCTCGAAGCACAAGTTTAAGCCCATCGTGGATTTTTTCTGCATGAATAATCCTTGACCCACCCAAAATTGTGCCTTCCTTTCTTTCTAGAGCACATTTTCACATGCATCATGGAATTTTATCCAAAGAAAGTGAATTTGAAGCACAATTTTAAATACACCCCCTATCTTGTCTCACGTGCATTTTGATGGACCTTGTGGATTTTTTATTATTTTTGTTTTCCAAGGTAGTTAAAATTCCTTGACCCATAAAAATTTCACCTTCTCCAAACTATTAAGAACTAAAATAAAAAATCCAAAATACTAAAATTTAGGACAACTTGAAAAATCCCAAAATTTTGGAATTTTTCTTGAATATTTAAATTTTGATTTGAAAAAAAAATTGTGTAAAAAATTGAAATCCATGAAAGTTCCAAAATCTAAATGGGAAAAGACTTGGAAATTCTGAAATATTTGGAAAACTTGAAAATTTTCCAAAAATTGTGAAAATCACCCAAGTTTCAAAAAAGTTGAGAAATTTGAAAATTTGAAGAAATTCTAAAAAACAAATTAATAAACATGAAAATTTTGAAAATTCATAAAACTGAGAAAAATTGCAAAGTCCAAATAGTTGTGAAAGTCATGAAAAGTCATTTTTTTGAAAAGTTTGAAAAAATCCCAAATTTGAAAAGAAATCAATCAAAATAAAAAAAAAGAAAACGAATAGAAAATTCTTCATGAATTGAAAAGTTGGAATTTAAAAAGAAATTTTCTTTTGCATTTACATGGGAAATTAAATATTATTTTAATTGATATTCAATTTGGTTATTTTTAAATTGAAAGGAAATTTAACAACAAGTGGCACAAAAGTGGGAATCTTCATGGCTAAGTAAGGCAACTACCTAATTTTAGTCTACAACTTTAAAGGCAACTTTTTTGAAGAATAGTTTATATAAGAAACCCTTTCATTCATTCCCTCTCACACCCAAGAATTTAAAGAGCAAATTGTGAGTAGGAGTAAAATTTAAAGAGTTTGCGAGAAGGAAGATTTTTTGAAGAAATTTTCAAGATCATTGAGAGAGAAAAGGAGTTTTCTTGGAATTGGTGAAGCAAGATTTCAAATTTCATCAGAGAGAAATATTTCTTAAAGAAGAATGGTAGAACCCAGGGGAATAGGAGAAACACACAAACAATTGATAAAGAATGAAAGGAGAGGATTCTATCTCTAATCCAAAATCATGTCAAAGTGGATGGAAATTAGAGATACAAGACTCGGTAGCCTTGATTTGAAAGAATTCAATCAAAGAATGTTTAGATACAATGACCATCATGCAACGCACCTAACTATGAGAATTGTGAGAAGTGAAGTTGTTGTAGAGTTGAATGTGGAATGTACCCAACACCATAGTCCCAAGGATAGGACTATCACGGATTCTGAACAAAATATCCTTGTAGATTTTTCTCCATTATCCATATCCAAAGTATTTGGGATTCCTTCTCACCTGAGGATGGTCATGAAAACACAGGAGTAGACACTAAGAATCTACATCTCTGGAGTCCATCATTGTGAGGAAATAATCAACAAAATATGGTTGAAAAAGAATAGATCACACCATTCAAAGATTCCTAAGGAAATTGTATGGCTCAAATTGTAGAGGGAGTATAGTGACATAATCATGATGATGAATCATATATTTGGCATACCTCATTCTTATAGATTTAAATCTTGGATGTGGTAACTTTTTGAGCAGGTGACATAATAGATTGGGTTGGGCTCATAAGTGACAATCTGAATGACTAGATGATGAATCTAGAGAATACAAGTAGATTTTACATGAGCTCTTATGTCATCAAGATGCTAGCATGAAGAATTAATTATCATGGACTATGATGCAAAGGACCGATTAGAAGTGGAACCCAACACTTGAAAGTTCATGAATGCTACCCACAGTTACATTTATATTCCAAGGATGATTACATAATGGTTAATGGTGCCTTGTCTGTGTACATAGTGAGATCACTACAAAAGAGACTACATATGAGATTTGTTGGTGTAAATAGGTATTTACTATTTACACTTAAGTTTACTTAGGTTAGTGCATTATTTTATTATTTTGCATTATTTTATTATTTCTCTTTATGAGACACTTAGGAGTTTGCACATCTTCTACAGTTGTCATGTAGACAACATAGAAGTATGCAACTCTAATTATGCACATGGTGTCTACACCATAGGAGTTTGCATCATTCACTGAGTTGTCATGTAGACAACACATTTTTTTGCACTCCTAATTTAGCACATGCTGTCTACAACACTGATGTGCATGTTTCACCTTTGCAGGCTTATCCTCTCATCATTGCACTTACTTTCATGCATAATGGAGGATAACCCATATCTGGTGGACATGTGCCTAGTTGTTAAACTTATCATGATGTTGATTCTGAGGCATTCTAGATGCATCTCAGAGGCCTTTATATTGAGGCACTCCTAGTATACTTGTACATAGAATTGAATACTATATAGTTATTCTGATCATACTCTGGTCTAATTTGTGCTTGTGTTTTGAGTTCCTTGGGTAAATTCTGCCCTAAGGAAGATTCTTAAATGGTATCAAAGCTGAGGGAGATACTCGTCACATAGCTGTTGGAGACCTCGTTGTTTCATTTCTTTTAGGGATTTGATTCAGATCTAGA
The DNA here is from genome assembly GCA_028749045.1 of Cupressus sempervirens. Taxonomy (NCBI): domain Eukaryota; kingdom Viridiplantae; phylum Streptophyta; class Pinopsida; order Cupressales; family Cupressaceae; genus Cupressus; species Cupressus sempervirens. Next base: position 71,197,060 of record CM053787.1, read on the forward strand.
GCATTAGCTACAATTGGGAGCATCTAGAGCCGAAGCGAACCTCACCATTGCATCCAGAGCGACGATTTCGTGAAGAATGACTATAAATTTGCCTATTTTAGGCCATAGTCAACCGGGAGGCAAATTTTTTTTGCAAATCGAAACTCGAAGGCTGGATTTGCAAATTTGGGTATGGTCTTATTTGATCTGCAATTTATTTTACAGATCTGATTTATTCTCTTCTTTTTCATATTTTTTCAAAATTATTTTCGTGGGCATGCAGAGAAAATTTTTTAGGCTAAGGTATCGGGAAATCAAATCCTGACCATGAACTTGTGAAGAATATTTCGTAGAACGTAGAATATTTTTAAATTATTTCGTAGGGTTTTGGCTGCCTTTTGTAGTCCACGGCAGCCACTTACAACAAATCGATGAACACTTTTTACAATTCTGGCTTTGGCATTCACAAATATCGACTAGCAGTAATACATGGGTAGCCACTTCAAATCTAGCTCCCTCACGATAACCGATGGCCAAAGCGAACACTGCGCTCACATTTGATTAAGCACTCGTAGGTTTTTTCTTTTAAAAAGCAATCAAACCCCATGCATAGGGAATGTGGTACTAATATATAAGTCCCCACCCATCAACAAAAATTCCCAGTGTAGTTTCAAAACTCTGACTCGAAAAATACATTCTCGGCACTCATGGAAAGAGCTCCAACAAAATAGTGGTTCTCGATGATAACAACTCCAGTCAGTAAGTTGTAGACTATCGTTCTTTAAACGCCTAGCACCCGATAATTTAATTCATCCCTCATTCTCATGCCGCGACCTCTAAACAGAAAACTCCGATGAGACACGCAGCCGAATCAAGCTCTGAGACGTGGAACCAATTCATTAGCCCATGCCTAGGAATAGTCAGCACCAAGGCCACATTAACTTGCATAGTCAATATGTCATCAACACAGTCAACAAGCTGACTCAACTCACCTTGCCAACTGTCGCAACACATGTCAGCTCCAGTTAGCACACACATCGAGCGATCTCATTTGCCCACGCTTGCCAGCTATTAGCCACATCACTGTAAAGTCAGTAGTCCATGTCTTCCCTATCCGTACAGTTTGTACATGACACATCATTGGTAGTACAAAGTGACATCATCATAGCCATGTGCAATCACTGACGTCAGCTAACCTACCATCTAAAATTGATGATCGTTAGACCATCATTATAGGGCATTTTTGAACGGCTGCGAAGGCCATTTGGATGTCAAATTTAGCACACTATTTTCCTCTGTAGACCTTTCTTCAAATGCATTTTTGATTTGGTAGCATGACTTCAAACAGCCTTAACTTGGTCATACAAACTCCAAATCAAGTGCAAATTTTTTATTTTTTTGGATAAATTTTTTTGAAGTTTTCAGTGGTGCAATTTATTTCTAGTTTTGGTGCTTGGATTGGTCAGAAAACATAGTTTTTCATGACTGTAGCTATCTAATCCTAAGATTTGCAACTTCAAAGGCATCGTATAGGCTTATCTGGACTCCTTTTTAGGTTTCATTTTTTTTGAAAGTGTATATTTTTTTGTCTAGTTTTCAGATCTACAGTCAGATTGTAGTCTTATTTGGACACAAGTATCACTTTCAGAGATAGGTCTTGTTTTGCATTGTAATGCTTCACAATTGATGTAATTTTTGAGCTACATTGTAATAGTCCAGATTTGTACTCTATATAGAGGTTGTAATCAGCAAAATTGGAAATTCCACTTTGCCAATTTTGGCAAGTGGCCCATTGTAAACGCACTATATATAAAGTGCCAAAATCATTTTTTGGGGGGGGGGGGGGGGGGGATTTTTTGATTGAGTGAAAAAGGGGGTTGTGTACTGTGTATTGTGTCTCCTTTATCTTGTGTTCTTGCATTATGGGTTAACTCCACATAATTATTCTACTTGGAAAGAAAACATTAAAGAGCCATTGGTAGAAAAAGGTTTATGGCATTATGTCACTGGTGCAGCCAAGAAACCTCCCGCTGATGCTGATGAAGCTTGTAAAGAAGACTGGGAATCCAAACAAGAGATGGCCTTAGGAGCCTTGTTGAAAAATATCTCTGATCTTGTCAAATTTCACATTAGGAAGCTTACAGATTCAATAGAAGTTTGGGCTAAACTAGAAGCTTTGTATGGGACAGTAGATGAAGACATGGCTTACACAATAGAGGATAAACTTCTCAAGTTGGATCCTAGAAATTTTGACACAATTAAAGACTATCTTACCCAAGTAGAAAAGTATAGGATACAGTTGAAGGATTTTGGTGAACCCATTAAAGATGGAAAGATGATAAAACACATCATGACTCATCTTCCACTTGAATATGCTCCTTTTATTTCTAGCTTTAATACACACAAATTAACAATGGGTAGTGCCTATGTTAATCCTTCATTCAAGAAATTCTCAGAAATGTTGATCCTTGAACATGACAATCTAGTTGGTATGGGAATTCTCAAGTCTTCCAAAAACAAAGCCTTGGTAACAAATGAAGGTAATTCAGGTGGCAAAAACTCAAACAAGAAACAGAAGCAATGGAAGGCTAAGCCACAAGATAACACACAATAGTCCTCCTCAAAACAATAATCTTCCACAAGTCAATCTTCTTCCACTCAACATTCTTCTTCACAACAAGGAAAATCTTCTTCCAAGAACAATCAAAAGGGGAACAATTCCAACAAGAAGGAGAAGAAAACATGTTCCTATTGTAAGAGGAATGGTCATGAAGAACATGAGTGCAAAGATAAGTAGATTGATGAATTGGTAAACATTATGAGGAAACACAAAATTGATGCTCCTAATACATACAAAGACAAGGGTTCTTCAACCACTTCAAAGGGAAAGGGATGAGCTTTAGTTGCAAGTACAAATAATGTAGAGGAATGGGTTCTAGATTCAGGAGCATATCATCACATGGGTGCTTCAAGGGAGCAATTTTCCTCTTTAAAAACTTCAAATGAACCTTACATCTATGTGGGCAATGATACTCAAATTAAAGTAGAAGGTAAAGGGAATGTTGAGTTAGAGAATGACATCTTTAAAGATGTACTACATGCTCCTAGCCTTAGCACCAACCTTCTCTCCATCTATCAAATCACTCACTATGGATGTGGCAACAAAGTAGAGTTCCTCCCCGACATAGTAGTGGTAAAGACTCTCAAAGATGATTCAATGGTGGCAATTGGAAAGGCAAACCATGAGACTATACTTTATTCTTTCTCACATTTTGTGCCTAAGTCCACGTCTCTTGCCTTGTTGACTCATTCAAATACTCAAAGTAAACTATGGCATGAAAGATTCGGACACCTTAATTATCACTACCTTCAGCAATTAAGAAATAAGGAAATGGTCATTGGTCTACCTCAAGTCAAGTTTTTAGAGGGAGTATGTCCAGGTTGTGAAGCAGGTAAACATCCCGAAGAGAAATGTGACAAGGGGAAGTCTTGGAAGGCAACTGCTATTCTAGAATTGTTACATAGTGATGTAGCTAGCCCCTTTCCAGTACCTTCTTTTGGTAAGGCCCACTATGTTCTCACATTTATTGATGAATTTTCAAGGTACACTTGGGTCTTTTTTCTTGGTCATAAGAGTGAAGTCTTTGACAACTTTATCACATTCAAAGCTCAAGTTGAGAAAAAATCTAGCAAAGCCATCAAGATACTAAGGACAGATAATGGCAGAGAATATGTTAACTCCAGACTTATAGACTATTGTACACATGAGGGGATAGATCTTCAACATTTGGTTGCATACATGCCACAGAAAAATAGTGTAGTTCAAAGAAAGAATAGAACCCTTAAGGAAATGACTACTTGCATGCTTTAACACAAGTCTCTCGATCAAGTGTTTTGGGCTGAAGCCATGTGTTGTGCCAACTACATTCAAAACAGAAGTCCACATAAGGCCTTAGATGGAATAACACCTTTTGAGGCATGGTGTGGCAAGAAACCAAGTGTTAAGCACTTCAAAGTTTTTGGTTCTCCAACATGGGCTAGGATACCTCCACAAAAGCGTAAGGCATTAGAACCACAAAGCAAACCATGCATATTTTTTGGATATCTTGATCATCTCAAGGCATATAAATTGATGGATCTAGAGACTCATGAAATCTTCTATGAGAGGAGTGTTCACTTTGAAGAAACATGCCCAAGTTTGGCTTCTTCAACTCCTCCTTCTTCCTCTTATGTGGATGGTGATCATAGTGATGAAAGTGACTCAGAAGATGAAATTCCTCCAACCTTGACTCATAGGACACCACCTTCATAGGGTCAACAAGTAGTTGAGGACATTCCTTCATCTTCTTCCACTAAACCTCGTTGGGCACAACAAACTCTTGATGCAGCAGGCTCATTGGTGGAAAATCCTTTAGACACTCAGAGGACTAGGTCACAACACAAGTCATTTCTACATGCATACATAGCCATTGCTTCAGATCCATAGTATTTTAAGGAAGCATCAGGGATTCTAGAATGGGATAAAGCTATGGAGGAAGAATACAATTCTTTGATGAAAAATAACACATGGGACTTAGTTCCCATTTATAAGGGAAGAAAAGTGGTTCAATGCAAGTGGATCTATCAAACCAAATTTGTAGCAGATGGAAGTATTGATAAACATAAGGCTAGACCAGTTGCCAAAGGCTTCTCGCAAGTTCTAGGTATTGACTATACACAGACTTTTGCACCGGTTGCCAAGATGAACTCCATTTACCTAACACTAACAATTGCTACAGCTCAAGGATGGGTTGTACACCAGATGGATGTTAAGAGTGCATTTTTGAATGGTGACCTTCATGAGGAAATTTATATGGAGCAGACGCTGGGGTTCGTACAGGATTCTACTATGGTTTGCAAATTAAAGAAATCTATTTATGGTTTAAGGCAGGCTCCTCGGGCTTGGTATGCCAGAATGGATTCATTTCTCCTCTCAGTAGGTTTCACAAGATGTCATTCTGATTTGAATGTTTACATTCTTTAGCAAGATGACTCTCACTTGATCTTAGTGCTTTATGTCAATGACTTGATCATTACAAGGAGCACTGCATCCATCATAGCCATGGTCAAGACCTCTCTTCAAGATAGCTTTGCCATGACAGACTTGGGTTTGCTACAATACTTCCTTGGCATTGAGATCATACAGTCTTCAGTAGGGATTTCACTTGCACAACCCAAGTATGCTCTTGACTTGATTTCTCAATTTCACATGAGTGACTGCAAACCTACTCCTACTCCCTTCTTATCAGGTGTTAAGCTAGAGGCTAAGTGTACCACTCCACTTGTTGATGCGACATTATATAGACAGTTAGTTGGGAACCTTACCTACTTGACACACATGCCCTGATATTGCTTTTGTAGTTGGTATGGTTTCACGCTTTATGCAAGAACCTCATGAGCTTCATTGGAAGGCTGCCAAGTGCATCTTGCACTATATCAAGGGTACACATACACATGGGATTCATTATGCAGTAGGTACAGGGCTTTAGTTGATTGGATACACAAATTTAGACTATGCAGGAGACTTAGATTCTTGGAAGTCTATTTTAGGGTATACATTTCACCTTGGTTCTAGCCCTATTTGTTGGAAAAGTAAGAAGCATAATAGTGTTGCTCTTTCTTCCACAGAGGCTGAGTATCGAGGTGCTATCAATGTAGCTACAAAGGCTCTTTGGTTACAACACATCCTGGAGGAGTTTGGATTTGATCTACCTAAACCGACAGTTATTCATTGTGACAACCAAAGTGCCATTGAAATATCTAAGCACCCAGTTCAGTATCAGCAGACAAAGCACATTGAGGTTCACATGCACTATATCAGAGAGCTAATACATGAGTAGATCATTGCACTTCAGTACTATCCTACAGCAGAGCAGGTCGCTAATATTTTCACCAAACCCTTCACCGAGGTCAAGTATAATCACTTGCGTGATCTCTTGGGGGTTTGGGATGTTGCAGATAGGGAAGTCCCTTGACTTCTCTCTTCTTCTTCTTCTGGGAGGGACTTTTTCCTCTTATAGAGGTCTTCTTCTTCTCTCTCTCTTTTTCTCTATTGTAATTATCTCTCTTTTTGAAGGAGGGTTTTTCCCATGAGGTTTTCCCTCTTTCTCCGCTTTATGAGAGATTGCATTGCATCATTTTAGCATTGCTTTTGTACATGGGTACCTAACATGGCCTAGAAGCCAGGACCCATTATGCATTAGTGAGCTTAAGTGCACTCCCCTAAGTTGCACTGGTGTTGGTGTAAGTAGGTATTTACTATTTACACTTTACTTAGGTTAGTGCATTATTTTATTATTTTGCATTATTTTATTATTTCTCTTCATGAGACACTTAGGAGTTTGTGCATCTTCTATAGTTTTCATGTAGAAAACATAGACGTACGCAACTCTAATTATGCACATGGTGTCTACACCACGAGAGTTTGCATCATTCACTGAGTTGTCATGTAGACAACACAATTTTTCACACTCCTAATTTAGCACATGTTGTCTACAACACTGATGTGCATGTTTCATCTTTGTAGGCTTATCCTCTCATCATCGCACTTACTTTCGTGCATAATAGAGGATAACCCATATTTGGTGGACATGTGCCTAGTTGTTGGACTTATCATGATGTTGATTCCAAGGCATTCTAGATGCATCTTAGAGGCCTTTATATTGAGGCACTCCTAGTGTACTTGTACATAGAATTGAATACTATACAGTTATTCTGATCATACTCTAGTCTAATTTGTGCTTGTGTTTTGAGTTCCTTGGTCTTGGGTAAATTTTTCCCTAAGGAAAATTCTTACAATATTGTCAATTGGCACAATGAAGTTGGTGGAAGATTACGGTGCTTGGTTCATTCAATTTCCTACCTTTTCATACATTCAAGTTTAGGGATTTTCCATGGAGCCATACAAACTTCTCAGGTACCCAATGGATAAGATAGTCTTGTTAGAACATACTTGATAGCTTAAAATCTATGACAAGATCCAAAAAGGGAAGAAAAAGTTGGGATTTTAGTTTCCAAGTTCCATAGGAGAAGGTGAGCTGTGCCCATACCTAAAGGCTATAGAGAGATCATCAAATGAACTCCACCTCTTCTGTCTTCAACTATATACTAAAAAGTATGATTTTGATCCCTACAAAAAGATCACATTACTAGAAGGATCAAAGTACCAACACAAAGTTCACCTTGAAGATTATTGGGCAAATGTTGCAAATGAGAATGAGATTTGAAAGAAGATGCATTTACCATTGAACATTATCAAAACATGCAACATATTTTGGGTTTCTAATTAGATGGAGGAGGATCTAAATGTGATGCAAAAAGGATTCAATCTAGAAATGATAGCTCAACCATATGATTCGAAAAGGAAAGAGGTTATAGACCTGGAAGCTCTTTCAAAGCCAATCTTGGATTTTACAAAGTTGTGAATTGAGCATAAGCTTGAAAAGATAGTTGCACTCATGAATGGAGTCACCTATATAGATTGATTGGTTACTAAATACTTATTGATGAAAGACCAAGGAAAAAATTGGAAGGGACTATTGAGAAAGAGAAAATCAATCAGAAGGAGTAGAAACTAGAAAAAAAAAAAGAGGTAGCTCAAGAAAAGCATCCTAGGATTGATAAAGTCATCCAAGAGCCTCAAAATAAGAATTTTTCTGAGTGACACTCCTAGCATTCAAGAGATAGAAACATTTGAAAGGAAAGAAGTAGAGATAAGAATAAGGATATTTGAGCAAGAGGAAGATTTAGATAGGCTAATGTATGATAGACTAAGTATAAATGCCTGTGAAAAATCCATGCAAGAAAGAGAAAGAGATCAAGATATAGCTATAAAAGAAGTCTTTCTACAATATTAGAGCAAGAAATGATAGAGGCCAATTATGGTCCACTAGAGGAAGAGGTTCCTATAGTAGTAATACATCTTCCAAATGTTGAAGTCGTAGTTCCTAAAGTAATGATGGATAATTCAAGAGGTGAAGAGGAGATTGAAATTCAAGTAGTCTAAAGGAAAGAGAAATTGATGATTCTAGGGGACCAAAGTATACCCATTCCAAAATGTTTGAAGCAATGAATTTGGAAGAGTTAAAAAAAAGGAGGTTGATCTGCCAATTGAATTACAATAAATTTTTGACTGAACAAACTGGTCATAAGAGCAAGGGAAAGAAAAAATATTCACCAAGGTTGTCAAAGGAGAATTAGGGTCCAAAGTCTTACAGATTATAAGTTCTATGGTCAAAAAGAGAAAAAATCAGATTTCTCCAGATGAAGACCATGTTACAGAAATAAATCTTGGTTGTGCCTCCTAGGAGAAAATATTAGAAGAATTTGATGACTCTACATAGGCTTTGAAGTATAGACTAAAGGTGGAAGAAGGGTATGAGAAATAGAAAAGAGAAATTAAAGCCTTACATTAGTACATCAATGGATTGCCTCATCCAGTAAGAGAGGAAAGTCCATCATTCATCCCTCCAACAGATGTTTCCACTGAAGTGGTAGATGACATTGATAGGATTAAGCAAACTGCTCAAGGTGCAAAGGTATGGATCGAAGGAATTTAGGAGGAAGCCTTTAGACACACAAAAGAATTAGTGCAAGTGCATAGGAGGGCATTAGTTACACTCTCTAGGATCAATTGCATGGAGGAATCATTGGAGGATGAACATATTTACCAAGATGAAGTGCTTTTTGACATTTAGAATCTGATGGAGACCCTAAAGCAATCATTAATCAATGGTCAAGTTATCAGCGAGGGGGTTGTCTATGATTTTCTTTGAAGATATAGTGCAGTAATCATAGTTAAGGAAATTTTTGAGGGATCCACAAAGGAATCCACTTGACAGAAGAAGATTATTGAAAACATCAAGCAGGGGATATCCAACATACTTGCATCCTTTTTATCATAGAGACTAGTGGAAGATGAAATGACAACTAATAATTTGAAAGTTAGGTTAGAAGAGTTCTTTTGATTGAATGTCTATGAAAGAGATGATTTTGAGAACTTCTCCATCTTCTCAAATACAATGTGCACTACTCATGATTTGCTACTAGATTGGGAGGAAAGTTTAGAAAAAGAAGAAAGAGCAATTGCAGTTCTAGAATTCAAGTAAGAATCAGCACCAAGCATCATTATAGAAGAGTTGGAGACAATGTTAGATCAATTCCATTCCTTCAAGTAAGGGAAAAAAGGGTAGATGTATTCAATGCATAGTGGGTATTCTTAGTGGTCATTTATTGCACCCTAGTCCCTTTCTTACTCGGCATTTATTACCCACTATAGTAGTGAATTCCTTGTTGCATTAATGTACATTCATTTTCTTTTCCCTAACCCTAATTAGGGTAGATGTGGTGTGATCTAGGCCATTTGTTATCATGGTCATCTGGGCCATCTATTGTAATTGAGGACCTATATAAAGGCCTTACTTCTCATTTGTAAAGGAGGATTATCATTGAAGCTTGGTGAATACTTGATGTGTCTTGGTGCTTTCTTGTTCTCTCAAATCCCCTCACTTAGATTAAGTTTAGTTAAAGTGTTGTGATTGCAATGGAGAATGTGATGGTGTATTGATGAATTCCTTTAGTTCACACTTTTTACAATTTGGTGATTCTAAACAATCATGTAAAGTTATCCTAAACCCTTTTCATGCACATGTTTAACTTCTATCATTCATATAAATTTTTCTTCACAATGGTTTATGTGGTGGTATGAAAATCTTTGGCATAACCCTTGAATATTGCACCAGTTCACACATAGTTGTAGTATAAATTGGTGAGATAAAGCTTGGTAAATTAAGGAAATTTTCCACCGGAGTATTTTTTTGTTCTCATCACTTCCCTTAGGAATAGATAAGAATTCTTGAACCCTATCTTATTTCATTTTTTAATATTTCATGAAAACCCAAAAGGTACTTTATTGCAAAACCTTTAGATAGCTCCCACACTGAGTATGACTTGAAATGAGTTTGAATAAAAACACGTAAGGCCCCTTGTGATCATCAACAAATCACATCAACCATTGAGATATCTATAGTCAAGACCTAACATTGAAGGAACCTTGGAGTCATTGTATGATCTTATAATAATATTAGCATACATGAGACTTTGTCAAGAGAGGATAAGATATTTTGGTTTGTACTATTTGGTCAGTCATAAAACATGCATCAACATACTATACTGTAGACTTGCAACTAATCTACATGATGAAGGAAAATTACATTTCCAACATTATCATAGAATAAGAATTGAGTACTTTTCCATAATTATTGTTAAAGAAATTATCAGCAAATCTTGATGATGGCTTGCAATGCTGGTATTTATTGATGATGATGTTTTTTAAGAAACTACAACATAACATCCTCAATGGGTAAGTCATGCTATTCATTTGGTCAAGTGAAATATGGTTTTAAATAAATGAAACTAGATCATTAATTTGCACAAAATAGAGTGTCCACCTAAATAAATTTTTGGAACTTTATTGATCTTAATAAAATAAGATAAAATTTTACAAAGAAATGTTTTCAGAAACTTTTGTAAGGAAAAATTCTTTACTCAATGTCATTTAGGACTTATAATAATCTTACACATGAATTAGATTGATATAATATTTTTAGTTTTCCAAAATATCAAGACTTACAATAGTTTTTCACATGAAGAATATTAGAAATAATATGTTATATATATATATATATATATATATACACACACACACACACACACACACACACACACACACACACACACTTCCTCATCTTTTTATCATAACTAAAATACTTTACTTAATATTTTCTAAAATTTCATAAAACATTCTTTTTTTTCACATTCTTCTTAATTTAAGAATGAAAAAAACGTTACAATTGTTACAATGCATTAAAGAACTTCTATGACAAATCAACTAAAAATAATTACAAATCACTAATTAATAATTAAGTACAAAAATAATAATAATAAGTTTGAAATATGTTTTCAATAATTGAGAGATGAAAACTATTAATCCTTAAATAATATGTTCTATGAAAATATTAAATAAAGCATGAGTAAAGAAGATACATGGTCCATTTTTTCTTGAACACTTTGTATGCCAATATCCTCTAACTGGTTCACAACATCCATGTCTTGGAAGGTCTTCACAATCCCTTGAAGCTCTTCAGATTCATGTACTTGATGATGTGACATGTGGTGCAAGTGTTGAATAATCATCTAATTTGAGAGGCTACCCTAACCTTATGTCATGCTAAATGATGACATTAGTCAATGATGTAGCTACCTAAATATTTTGTAACTCCATAGAATCCTTTGGGGCTATTGAGATTGTGATGTGAACCATGGGTTTAAAAACTAGAGAAATCTTATTTTGAGGATCCTAGTCTACCCTATGCAAAGCCCCTCCCTCTACCCTTGAGCTATTAGATGTCAAAGAAATTTGGATTCAGATAAGGATAAAATCATAATATAAGTTTCCCAAAACTATAGAAGAGCCTCATCATTATTAAAAGTTAATTTGGTAAAGATTGTATACTACCTATCCCAAAAAGCATTTTCAACCCAGCATGATTGCACTGATGTATAGGAAGCCTCTTCACATTATATGGTAAGGTATCATTGATTTTAGTCTCGATGATAAAAGCATAGGTATCATGTTTCCTTATGAATTTAATTTTCACCTCATCATATGCGAACCTAAACTATAATAGTATGATGACATCTATCCCTATAGGTGCCCCATTTAGTAATTTATTTGGAAATATATTTAGCACTATTGGCCATTAGTTCTAGGGTTATAATAAGGGATGAATTGTGCTCATAAACATATGACCTCAAAGTATTTAGTATATGAGAAATTTGGATTATAATTTGTGATAATTGATTTAAAAGATCCTCTTGTGAGGCTTGTGTAAGGTCTTCTAGAGGAGGCAAAGGGTTTCCAAGTTTTTCTTTTTTAGAGGAGAAACATTTGATATATTCTTTTGTTGTTGTGGGATATTAATCTCGAGGGTTTTCTTATTATTGAGGAGTTTTTTTTCGAGGATCCAGTAGTGATTTTTGTTCAAGAACATCTTGTTCTCATGAGTTTTATTCTAAAGAAATATTTTGAGAATATAGTATTAACTTAATAGAAACAAATAAAACTAATTCACAAAACCCTAAATACAATTCAATTTAAAATGAAAACAACCAAAACCTATAAATCTTAACCTTTTGACAATGGGACATTGTGAAGAATTTTTGGAGACATTAAAAAAATAGCTTCCCATCATTGTTCTTAGTTTGCAAATTTCATGTTCAAATGCCTTTTTTTATACAAGAAAATGATAAATCGATTTTATAAAATGTGGTTGAGTTTTATAAAATTTAGGCTTGATATATCCCAAGCCATGACCCAATTGAAATATTGGTATTTTAAGCTTTCTTCACATGGTGGGAATTTGTTTGCATACCAGCTTTATGCATACACCCATATATGTACATGATGGTATGTATGTGTACTTGTGTGCGTGCATACATGGATGTGTGTGTGTATACACATACATACATTTATGTATACACACACATACACACACACACACATAAACATAAACATGCTCTTTCTCTATGGTAGTTGTTGATAGCTTATCTCTCAAAGCATGCATGACTCAATTAGCATTCATCACACCTATTTCATATTCAAAAGGTGAAACATTAAGGCATCTCAAGTGATTATGTATCTCAATACTATTTAAAATTCATTATTAAATCCTTGATAAAATATCACATAGTTTTATACACAAGGAAGATAATTATTATTTCATAATAAATTGATGAAGTATTCAACTATTTTGTGTAGTCAATGTCTTGACCAATACTTCATTATTAGATGTCTGATGTAGATAAAATGGACCATTAAACACTTGTTGGATCAAATTAATAGTTTCTAAAACTGAAAAGGTTGCCTACTCAATATTACTCCAACTCAAATATGTTTAATCAAGGAGATTGACCTAACATTAAGTGGACATACTAAAATATTATATTTTACAAGCCACTCATCATATGACAAAACAACCAACTATTACATTGTTACAAAAGCTTCTATAATTATTTCTCATGACTTCACTTCGAAATAATAATAATAATACAAATTAGAAGTATTACAAGTTCAAAAAGACTTAAAATGGAAGTATTGTTGAGGCTATAGTTTTCACCTCACTTTTACCTTTTAATGGTTTTCTTAGAAAGTATGAATGGGTAAAAGTACAAAGGTGTGTCACCTTTCAAATTGACTTATCAGAATGATAGAATTTGAGTATTTCTATCTAAAAATTAATTTTGTTCAAACCTATGATCTAGATAAATTCATTATAGCTAAGTTATATATGTTCTCACACTTTTCCAATTGAAAAAGCCTATTAAATGCATGTTTTATACTAGTTTGTGTCCAATTACTAAGAAAATAAAATTATTTGATGGTATGTGTAGGATCATGGTCAACCAAACTATGACCTTAAGTGGCAGTAAAAAACCAACAAATCAGGGTTATGTTAACTTGACATGTAATTTTTAAGTAGTTCTAGACTTTATATCAAAAAATTTAAATAAAATAATCTATAGGAAATTGAATGTAGTATCTAAACTACTAGGCTATATCTAGAGAAAAATTATTTGATTCATCAAAATTTTGGATTTTAATGTAGCACCACAAAAATTTCAGGGAAAAATAAAAAGTAGGTGTATGTCTAACCACCTTAATCAAAATCAAATGATAGTATTTTTTAATATAATTATAAATATAAAAGGTAGAGTCATGCTTGGATGTGATGCATATTTTTGAGTATTTTTATTCCAAACAACTAATTAATTATGAATTTTTTACTATACTATTTTCAGAATTTAAAAAATCCCATGTATGACCACCTTAACTAATTCAAAAAAAATCAAAAAATTATATTTTTCATTTTTCCCCTTATAGTAGTTGAAGCATAGAATGTGACGCATCTTTTGGATTTCAAAAATCTTATATGATTTGAAAGTTATAGCTATTTTTCAATCAGTATGTCAATCAACACTTTGTAGCTAGCTCCATTAGAAAATAAGTAATAATTACTTGCTAAACTCATAATTTGGCAGACATTATATCGATGGAAAGTTGAGAACATTATCAAGAAACCCTTTTAATTTCATCAAATTTGGATGAAAAAAAAGTCGTCAGCTACATCATCAAATTTAGAAATACACAATAGCGGGCCAAAAACACATTTTTGGGACATTTTTGGTGTTGACCATGTTGGGTTGGAATCTAGAGAAAAACCAAGCCTAATCAGATCGTACCCATTCCCAGATTGGGTACCCATTCCCAAATTAGATACCCATTCTCAAATAGGATACCCATTGTTTATTTTTATTTCTATTATTATTAAAAATAAATTAAAATTAAAATTAAAAATTTTCAATTTATTTTATAATAGTATGACCCCTTTTTAGAATCCTTAATATGTTTTTTTAAAGGCTTTAGGATCCTTAACCATACATATATTGGTTCTAAAGGTCAAAAGGGGTCATAGGGTACCCTTTGACACTCTTTCACACATTCAATCACAATATGTGTGCTTATGGATCCTAGGACCCCTAACCACATAAATGATGTGATCTAATGGCTCAAAATAGGACTTAGAATATCCTATGACCCCTTTTGACCCATTCAATGACATTAACTGTGCTTAGGGGTCATAGGATACGCTATTACCTCTTTCGACTCATTCAAACACATAATATATGTTCCCAGGACTCCTACGAATGTATTTTCTTGTTTAATAGATCAAAAGAGGTCATAGGGAACTTTATGACCCCATTTGACTCATTCATAAAATATAATGTATGTCCCTAGGGGTCCTAGGACCCTTGGGAACATATGTTGTCATCTAATCCATCGAAATGGGTCAGAGGGTACTCTATGACCCCTTTCAACTTATTCGTACATATGATATATGTTTGAGGGGATCCTAAGACATCTAGGAACATATTTTCTCATTTAATGTTTAATGGGTCAAAAAGGGTCATAGGGCACCCTATGACCCCATTAGATCAATTCAAACACATGTCATATGTCACTACGGGTCCTAGTACCCCTAGGAATATATGTTGACACATAATGCATCGAAAGGAGTCACAAGGTATTCTATGACCCCTTTCAATTCATTCAAACACATTATATATGTTAGGAGTCCTAGGACCCCTAGGAACATATGATATCATTTAATGGGTCATTCGACCCATTCAAACACATAATGTATCTCCCTAGAGGTCCTAGAACCCCTAAGAGCATATGTTGTCATATAATGGGTCAAGAGGGGTCACAGTGTACCCTATGACCCATTTTGATCCATTCAAACACATCATGTATGTCCTTAAGGGTCTTGGTACCCCTAGGAACATATGTTCTCATATAAGGGGTCAAAAGGGGTCCTAGAGTACTTTATGGCCCCTTTCAACTCATTTGAACACATGATATATGTTTTTAGGAGCCCTACGAACATATGTTCTCATTTAATGGTTCAAAAGGGGTCCTAGAGTACTTTATGACCCCTTTTGACTCATATAAATAATTATAATATGTCCCTAGAGTTCCTAGGACCCTTAGGGTTATATGTTATCATGAAATGTGTCAAAAGGGGTCATAGGTTATCTTTCGACCCATTAGAACAAATAAAATAGGTTCCTAGGGGCCCTAGAACCCCTAGGGACATATGTTGTCATGGAATGTGTTGAAATGATTCATAAGTTATCCTATCACCCCTTTTGACCCATACAAACAATTATAAAATGTCCCTAAGGGTCTTAGGGTCATAGGTTATCATGAAATGTGTCGAACGAGGTCGTGGGTTATCTTATGACCCCCTTTTGACCAATTAAAACAAATAAAATAATTCCCTAGGGGTGCATATGTTATCATGAAATGTGTTGAAAATGGTCATAGGTTATCCTATGACCCATTTCAACCCATATGAACAATTGCAATATGTCCCTAGCAGTCCTAGGACCTTTGAGGACATATGTTGTAATGAAATGTGTCAAAAGGGGTCACATGTTATCTTATCACCCCTTTCAACCCATTTAAACAAATAGAATAGGTCCCTAGCAGTCGCAAGACCCCTAGCGACATATGTTGTCATGAAATTCCTTTCAACCAATATAAATGATCACGACCCCTAGGGACATATGTTGTCATGAAACATGTCGAAAGAGGTCATAAATTATCCTATGACCCTTTTCAACCCATTAAAACAAAAAAGATAGGTCCATAGGGTTCCTAGGACCCCTAGAGACATATTTTATCATGAAATGTGTCTAAAGTGGTTATAGGTTATCTTATGACCACTTTCAACCCATTCAAAGAAATGAATTAGGTCCCTAGAAGTCCTAGGAACCCTACAGACATATGTTGTCATGAAATATGTTGAAAGTGACCATAGGTTATCCTATGACCCCTTTAGGTCCATTTGAACAAATTGAATAGTTTGTTAGGGGACCTAGGACATCAAGGATATATTTTAGAATGAAATACATCAAAAGGGGTCATAGGTTATCCTATGATCCTTTTCAAAACATTTGAACAAATGGAATAGGTCCCTAGGGGTCCTAGAACCCCTAAGGACATATGTTGTCATGAAATGTATTGAAAGGGGTCATAGATTATCCTATTATCCCTTTCCATCCATTCAAATAAATAAAAATAAATCCCTAGGGGTCCTAGGACCCCGAAAGACATACGTTGTCATGAAATTTGTCGAAAGGGGTCATAGGGTACTCTATGAGCCCTTTCGACTCATTTAAATACACAGTATATGTTCCTAGTGGTCTTAGGACCCTTAGGAACATATGTTATCATTTAATAGGTCAAAATAGGTCATAGGTTACCCTATGGCCTCTTTCAACCATTTTAAACACATGATTTATGTCACTAGAGGTCCTAGGATTCCTAAGAACATATATTGTCAAATAATGCATTGAAAGGGGTCATGGGGTACTCTATGACCCCTTTAAACACATGATATATTTTTCAAGGGGTTCCAGGACCCCTATGAATGTATGTTATCATTTAATGGGTCAAAAGGAGTCATAGGAATCCTATGACCCCTTTCAGCCCATTCAAACACATGATGTATGTCCATAGGGGATCTAGGACCCCTAGGGACATACACAATGTATTCCCTAGGAAAGTATGTTGTCATGTAATGGGTTGAAAGGGTCATAGGATACTCTATGACCCCTTTCGACCAATTGGAACACAACATATATTTCTATAAGGGTCCTAGGACCCCTAAGAACATATGTTATCATGTAATAGGTCGAAAGGGGTCATAGGATACTCCATAACCCCTTTCTACCCATTGAAATACAAGATGTATGTCCCTAGCCATCCTTTGACCCTTAGGAAAATATGTTGTCATATAATGGGTCAAAATGGGTCATAGGGTATCCCACGACCCATTTGGACTCATTGGAACATATGTATGTCCCTAGTGAGACCCCTAGTAACATACATCATCATATAGTTTATTTACTTAGGTTTCTAATATATATAATGTATAATAATAATATATATGATATATAATTAGGGTATACCATGACCCATTTGGACTCATTGGAACACATGTATGTCCCTAGGGGGACTCCTAGGAACATACATCATCATATAGCTTATTAACTTAGGTTAGTAATATATAATTATAATATAATAACTATATATAATAAGTAATAACTGTATATAAAATAATTATATAATATAATTAGATACATGTTCCCAAATTGGATACTCATTCTCAAATCAATTACCCGTTCTCAAATCAGATACCCGATCAGGCAAGGTATTACATTTTTGGTTTGGTACCAAGAGGGGTGGGAAAAAAGTCAAAGCGCATTTTGAAATGCTTTTAGGCATTTCAAAACTACATGTTTTTCACATTGTTACTTTTTGGTAGACCATGATCCTACACATACCCTTTAGAAATCTGACTTTTTAATAACTCATACTTGTTTTAATGATATTTTTTAAATAATATATAAACACCATTTTATAGAGCTCAATGGTAAGAATATTGTCATATAGAGCTTATAATGTTTTAAGTTTAGATATAATATATTATAATTAAAAAATACTACAAGTACATATTTTAACACTCGAGAAGGTGTTGATTTTGAGAAAGAAGAAAATAATAAACCTTAACAAAAAAATTAAAAAGTATATGACATTCTAGAGGAGAAAGTCCTCTTCCAAAATATATAATTTTTCTTTTGGTTAGAATAGATTTGTTTTGAAAAATGTGGTGGGAGATGAAAACTATCAATTTCAAATGAGTTGAAATTCAAATTGTTATAAAAGAGAAAATATAGGCCAAAAGCCAATTTTTATTTTTGATTGATCTAGCTATATATGTTATATATAACATAATCATAGATCAAAGGAAAAAATGTTTATTTCCATATAGTTATGTGGTGGGAACTAGGCCCCTCATTTTCAACATTTTTCAATAACTAAAAAATCATCCTAAAAAATTAGGAAAATATATCATTAATTTTTCCAAATAATAATTTCTACACATCTTATTAGTTTACTTTATTTTAAAATTATAACTATTAATTTACCAGTTTTATGTCATTGATGTTGGATGGTTATACTTTTGTTAGCCTTTTCCTTTATAAAAGGGTGACACAGTTTTGTGCTTTTACCCGAACACATAGTTTAGACTATAAGGTTTGCTCAAAAAATTTATTAATCTCTAGTTTTTAATATCTCATGGTTTTTCATATTAGTTCTTTTGAATTTTCCCAGTGGTTTAAAAGATTTTTCAAGGCAAAAACTACTAAATTTTAGCCATCATTTCTTGGGTGTACGACAAGCCATTATGGAGCTGCTTTTTGAAGGTGTATGCATTGTTATTATAAAGTATTCTTCTTGTTGATTAGGGCAGGGTCTATTGGGGTTTGTCAGTACTTTTTTCCTTACATAAATGTTTTTTCATCCTATTCATAGTTTAAATAATTTTTAAATATAAATTAATGTATTTTGATGTGCATAAATGTCTTGTCATCGTGTACATAATTGAAGTGCATTTAAAATATAAATTAATGCATTTCTTACCAAGTAAATTTCTAAGTTATCAATATATATATATATATATATATATATATATATATATATATATATATATATATATATATATAACATTGAAATTACAATATCTTAAATAACTATTGGCCACTATCATCTTAAGTCTACATTTTTTTATATACTTTTATATATAGACTTAAGATGATAGTGGCCAATAGTTATTTAAGATATAGTAATTTCAATGTTGTTATATATTTTTTGTAATATTAATTATAGTAATGACTAAATAATAAAAAATTAATCCATTCTTTTTAATTAATCTAATTAATATATGATATGTGATGCAATCATAAATCCCATATAAAGCATATAGTATACAATTTTGTCAATTTTTATTTTATTTTGAAATGAAGGTATTCTATATAAAATAAATTTCTATGTCAAAAACAAATGTAAATAATTTATTAATAAGATTATATTTAAGGTTTTAATTTTTTTTTAATATTTTAAAAGTAAATTGAAATTTGGATTTATAAATGAAGTTAGTTAAATTTTAAAGTTAAATTTTATTTTTATTCTTTATAATATTTAATATATTAAATATTATAATATTTGATCTTCCTATGAAATTGTAATCTATTTCAATAGTTAAAAATTATTGCAAGCTTTCGGTTTAACCATGGAGGAAACTCTATAGTTAAGTGCGCTCAGGCTAGAGTAGTATTGGGATGGGTGACCTCCTAGGAAGTCCTAGTGCTTCACCCCTGTGAGCATTACCTAGATCCAATGAGTGCTAAGAGTTCCATTTATTCTCATGAGAGATGGATTCTTGTTGAATCACTACTCATGAAACATGGGCTAATGAGTTTGACTCAAAAATCACACAGTTAAATCCTAATAGCAATATCACAATTTGATTTGTTGTGGAAATTATCTCCTACTTATCAACAAATATAAAAGATAATATAAGGAGAAATACATATTAACAAAATATTAATAAAAAAGTTAATTAAATATTGAAAACGACAATGTTCAATAAATTTAGAAATAAAAATTATTTGAATTAAAACATATATTTTAAAAAGATAGAGACTTTAAATATAAGTGAAAAATATATTTTAAAAAGAAATATTGATATAATTTAAAAGATTATTCTTAAATACCATATTTTAAGTTTTTTCCTTGTAGAATATCATTACTTCTCGAGTACAAATTATATAATTAACTCAAAAAATGTTAGAAGCTCCATGATCTGTCCCCTTGTATAGGCAATAAGAGTAGGTGACAAGTCAACTTACCCTTGCAATAGCCCCGCGATTAGAGATATAGATTAATTTCTCTTAGCTTCATGATTGTGGCAAGGAGGAATTTGGACACCAATAGTTATAAATCTTTTGTTTGAAAATAAAATCTTATATTGGGAAGGAGAGACTTTCACATAAACTTTTAAAAAATATGGCTTTGTTATTTTGTTTTGTTTTTGTTGTACTCTTCGAGCATAGACTATGCATACTTTTGCAGCTCCATTCATTGATCTTTCATGGATAACACACAAGAAATAACACAGAGATATCTAAAATATCTACCAACCACATTGGAAAATCACTTGGCTGTTACTATTGTATAATAATCTGTTGTATAATAACCTACCTTTGCAATTCTAATGCAAGGAGGGAGCAAAATTAAGCAAAATCAACTCAACTTAAGCTTACAAACAACCCTGCTAAGAGTTACACATGGAAGCAACATACACAAACCATGTACATAAGGTGCAGTTCTAGACTTTTACTCAGATTTAATTAATAAGCATCACATTTGAACACAAGGTTCGACAATTGGCATCCACACTAGAGTAATAATTAAAAAGAAGTCTTTCAAAATGTTTGACTATGAGGCCTCCAAGTTTTGGCCATATACAATGAAGTTATGAAGTTAGAATCCAAGTTCGCATCTATCTTGCTTCTCAATATCTCTTATCATCTTACTTACTCTATCTGTCTATCTTCTATCTCTAACCAAGCTCCTTATATAGCTAGCTAAGCCACAAGTCAGCTAGTCAAGCATTTAATTACATTATAGGTCCAACCTAGGAAGAGTAAACCAAAACTGACACTAAACAAAACATAATGCAATGCGCACTCGAAGGTGGTTCCACATGTGCCCTACGAATTGGCTCCTAATTTTGCAACAGGTCATGATACCATAAGAAACTATGCCAAATAAAATAACATGCCTCACTAGAAAGAAATACACCAAAACAGAGATTGCAAAGAACGGTTCACAACTTGAGAAGTTTAAATGATCGAAGCTTGCGCTCTTAGGAGGAGGATCAAGGATAGGTCCTCTTCAATATGTTAATTGCATATAAAATGACACCAGCAACAACAATGAATACTTCACGGAGAACACACCGGTATAGAAAACAAGATATTTTTTGCTTGATGCAAGATTGCTCGAAGACCCAAGATGCTCCTGTATCAAATTTTGTTTCTTTTTCACTGCATTCTTCAACCATAGACTACAGCTATAATCTTGTAGCCCCATCCATATTCTTGTTGCCTATGCAAGATCAATTGCTGCCACATCCATAATTTCTAAATATCTAGCTAGAAAATTGAAGGATCATGTAAGCCTTTTATATCACACATAACAAACAATGCTTCAAGGAAATTGGATTTATGACAACACAATGGGTACAAGGGAGCATCAACAAATTAGGTGCATGTCTATTAAATATTTTGTTGTCAACTGACTCTTCAGCACTGAATCTAGGAAGATTTAACATTTCTTTTCAATATTAGACAAATTTCACTCTTTACAAAAACATCCAAGTGATCTACTTGTTTGTTCTACACTTTATCTTTCTCTCTACTTCAGTTAATTTCTTTACATAAAGACTCCTGCTGTAAACATCTCTTGTTTGCATATAGATTTTATGAAACTAATATCCATCAAAGTACTAAAAATCATCACAAAAATCTATTATCCTGCATTAAAAGACATATTTATAAACTTTTTATTTTATTTTAGATGGTGCATTTGAGTAAACCCTGCTCTAGAATAGCATTTCTATATTCATTTAATATATAGAACAAAAATACTTGCAATTGAAGAATGACTAATACTTAAAACATTGATAGATTATAACTAGGTTTAATTCAGGTTAAAAAAAAACTCACGTCCAACATAATCAAACAATCTTCAAACTGACCACAGAACAAATAAATTAAGCCTGAAAATGGTAGTTGTAATTGTTAAGTACATATTTTTCTTTAGTTTTAAATTTTCTATTCTATTCATTACCTGTGTTATTTGACTATTTAAAAGAACAACTATCCGTCCCATGGGTATGGCCTGCTTCACTCTAGCTATCAATCTTAACTAATTTTATTTTTGTATTTCTGATACATTTGAAGTGCACTATTTAAATCCACTGTTTAATATGCATAATTTGTTTTAATATAACATGATGCCCAAAGAGTTTTCAGAATATGAAATATACTAGATTTTTATGTTTACTTTCATCAGCTGTGATAATATATAACCCACGTCAATTATTTACACAAGTATAACTCATTTGAAGGAGAACAAGAAAATATGACATAAGTTAAATGAAACCGTTTCCAGTGAATACGTTGGTGATTAACCTATATACAAAATAAGTCAAAAAGAAATGTCAATGGCAATAATTTATATATTCTTTCCTATTCCATGTTGTTTATGGGCATTATGCTACATTAGAACAGATTACACAGAGAAAGCAGTGAAATGTATTGGCACCAAATATACCTAGAAAATAAAAAAAGTAGAGCTAGTACTAACAGCTAGAGTGAAACACGCCACACTCATGGGACAGTATTGTTGCTACTCTAAATACCCAAATAATCGAAATAATAAACAGAATAAAAAAATTAAAAGGAAAAAATGCACTTACAGCTACAGATACGATGAACTTGAAGATTGTGTGATTGTGTTAGACATGGTGGAATGCAAGAGAAACAAGGTGAATATTGTGAATACAAATCTAGCAATGGTCCAAACATCCAAATCTAATATTCTTCAACTGCAAACATTCTTGCTTTTCCACATACTAGCATGAAAACATAGGAATGCTATTTTAGAACAGAGCTTGTTCAAATGCATTACCCAAAACAAAATCAAAGGCTTATCATGAATGAATGTTGAGAAAGCTTCATAATGTTGCATTCTTTTATAGTCACATTTAGGGAGAGAATACCATGTGCTGCTTTCTGCTACTATGTAATTACAATGGATAAATCTCTTTATAACATTTCAAAATAGAGTTTATTATAAATCTCTTTATAATAAACAACACGCCGCCACTGGTGGAAAAAGTAGTCGTTAAGTAAACTTTGGGCTTTGTAGGCGCTGGTATGGCGCTCTCCCATTGGATTAAAATATAATAATAAATGACGCGGTCTTTTCCCATGATAGAAAGTCCAAATAACGGCGAAAGACAAAATTAAATATTGGAAGTAGTAACGGGTCAAGTATGAAGACGCGTGCGTTAAAAATAAAATTTCTTCGCCTACCGCCACCTCCACCGCCGTCATTCTGGAATGCTCTGTATTCTGTCGGTCTCCCATGTTTCAAGGGTCGATATTTGAGACGGTGAAAGAATCAACAAGGCACGTAACTTCTTTATGAGACGGATGTACAAAATGGAAATAATCACATACGCGTCAAATTATTATGGAAATTGCTTTTCACATTGAACTTCAATATCTACACCCAAATGCTACTTTTATGACAATGCAGATGTTTTAGTTATTTATTATTACTAGTCTATATATATTATATATATAAAATAAGTCGAG
Source organism: Cupressus sempervirens (assembly GCA_028749045.1). Lineage (NCBI taxonomy): Eukaryota > Viridiplantae > Streptophyta > Pinopsida > Cupressales > Cupressaceae > Cupressus > Cupressus sempervirens. Next base: position 71,220,994 of record CM053787.1, read on the forward strand.
AGATATCTTTCTGAGGCGCCTATTGCATTCAGTTAGATTATGAAAATTGGTGCCTCAAGAAGGATATCTCTACTTATTTTATATAAATATATATAAGCTAGTACCTGTTATAGAAGAAAGGCAAGCAGTATCGTTTCATGTCTGTTGCATCATAATCGTATTATTAATCTTTGCAATTATTAATAATTTTGAAGGTTAACTGACCGTTAACTTTTATAAAATCTATCGAAAGTTTACATTGATGAATACTTCCACTGTAGAAAGCCTCTTGGCTTAATTATATTATATAATATTGTGGAATGATTCAATTCAGAATTCTTTTGCTTCTTGCATTAGAAACACGGAACAATAATTGTTAGTAGTAAATATGTATTTTAGGAAGCTTGAAAATCTTATTTTATATGAAGCATGGATAATGATCAAATTTTTTGAATAGGTAACTTCTGACGTCTTACCATCCTTCCAAAATGTATTGATATAAGCAATATTTTTATAATTTGAAGTACTTTTTTTATTAGTGCTAAAGGATAATGGGGAAAAATGATAGTTATTATTTGTAGCTATTTGTATGCGGTTTTTATTTCATATTGGAAGTATCATTTCCCTAATATGAATATTTTATATAAAGAAGATATTGGTACAATCAACTACCCAACACATCACATGTAAAATATGAAATCTTAGGAAAACCAAGAGATGCATTTTGATATTGATAGTGATTTTGTAATTATTGAAATCTATAATATTTAAGTGGTTTAGTAGTCAACAATTCTACAATATATTTAAATATTATAAATAATATCTTCTATTTTGTTAAAAAATATAGCGATGTACATATGACTTCAGAATCAAGTTTTAATTGTCAATTTTAACTTATGAAAAAATATAAGTCAATATATCTATTCATCCAAAACAAGTAAAATTGGGATTCTCAACTTGTCAAGAAAGTTTCTTTTTACCAACAAATTATCTTAGTGTTAAGTTAACCTTTGAGAAAATCTATCTAAGATTTAGCAACTATTCATCTACTTAACTACCATATACAAAATGTATGCACCACTAATTTTTTAAATACCTACTAACACAATTGTCATGCTATCAAAGGAACATTCTAGGTGCCTTATGTTCTCTATCTATTTATTTTTTGTCCTATCAATTTATATCTTCATTTCTTCCTCTTTCATATTTCTTCTTCCATCTCTCCCTATATCTCTATCCTAAACTCTTTATTCCCACCTCCTCTCTCTATCTATCTTCACCTCTCTCGCTACATCTTTATCTCTTTTTCTTTCTATCTATTTCCCTCATCCTTCTCCCCTCCACTACTTTCATTTTCACTTCTATCTATTGGTTTTAGAATGATATTGACATTTGAGTGTCAACATACTTAACCAATTCCCCCATATATGTCGAGTACACTATGTATGCCGAGTAAGTTATAGCAGTTGTCGAGTCAGAATCTTAACAGGTGTCGAGTGACTTCAAGGGCCGAACAGGTAATAGATGCCGAGCAAGACAGAGCGTAGTATGTGTTGAGTGATTCAAGAATATTCATGTGTCGAGCAACATAGAGTGTAATAGGTGCCAAGCAATCCAGAAATGTAACATGTGCCGAGATCAATAATATAGTATGTGCCGAGTAACACAGAATTAGCATATGAGTTTGTGCCCTCACAAACTCAAATGTAAACCACTTTTGGAGCCGACATAGAGAGATTTTGAAAAGTAAAAAGGATAAGGAAAAATCATTTACATTTCCTATGCGATCTGCATGCAACAAATCAGAAAAATGGAGAAGGCATGCAACCAATGAGAAAAATACAAGGTATGACCGAGAATTTGAGATTCAATGTGGATCATAGATCCATACCTAATCCTAAGTCTTCACAATATTTAAAAGGAGGTCAAAAAACTCATTAGGAATGAGGTAGAGAACAGTGTATGGGGAGATTTTAGTGAAATGTCAATGTGAAGAAGGAAAGACTTAGAGGAATAGTGCAGTAGTTTCATATCTAGTTGATCATAACAGAACATGGGACATATATAGAGAGATCAAATCAAGCAAGGATTAGAACAAAAAGAGAAGATCTAGTACCTGAACCCAATAATTGAAGATTACACTCTATCAAGTCAAATGTTCTAATACTTTCTCACCATTGTATTAGATGCTAAAATCCTATATTGATAGGTTAGCTTGATAGCTAGGTAGGAAAACCTTTGGAGAAGGTGATGAAAATCCTATATATTAGGTGTGTTTAACAACCTATTTTAAATCCTTTAATAGGGTGACACTTCATGTAAAGTGTCTGTAAATCCTCTAACCAGGTCACTATTGACACAGTGTAAAGTCTTTAATAGGGCAAGCCTTTAACAAGGCAGACCATTAGAAGTGGTTCAACATTTTGCTGCAGTAATTTTTGTGGGTGTCATCCCCACCCCAGTTTTACCTTCTTATTCTTGGAGGGCTTCTAGGTTATCAAATCTCTTGTGTCATGTGTTGATGCATGCTTTCAATTGGTATCAGAGCTCTAGTTCTCACAAGGAGAAGCCTAAAAAATTGGAGAAAAAGATTAAAAGATGGAAGTCTTCAAACTTGGGAAGATTATTGACAATCAAGTGATTGATGTGCATCTAGCTCTACACAAAGTAGAGGAAGCCAGAGAGGAACTAAGAAAATCTTTGAAAAGAAGGAAGGAGATAGCCATAGCTAAAAATGACATACACTACAAGGAGATTGACACCACACAAGTGTTTGCCAATGGAGATCCCAAGGAACTTGATGCAACAATAGCAAAACTGATGGAGAAAAATAGAGCACAAGCTGAAGAAATTAGATTACTCAAGCTTGAACAAGAATCACAAGCCATAATGCTTTGTGAAGTGACTGAACAAAAGAAAAGAACTATTCAAGACAAAGCCATGATAGAAGATGACAAGAGAAATCTCATCAATAGGCTAGAGAAGAAAACAATTGAGTTTGAAAAGATCTCAAACATGCAGCTGGACACTTTAAGCCAAATGATGAATGCTCATCATGAGCTAAACATGAAGGACATTGAAATATCCACCTTGAAGATGCAGAATTGAACAACTACAGAATGAATTGAAGAGAGAAAAGGAGATAGCAAAAAGCTACAACAAACCTAATGAGGCTATCAAGTACTTTGAACAATTACTAAAATCACCAAAGGCTAGTAATGATACTTCAGGACTTGGTTACATTGGCACTGAATAAAGAGAATCATCCAAGACTACAGAAGTAAGAATCAACAAAGGTAAGAACACTAAACCCACTTGTCATTTTTGTAATAAAAATGGGCACACTACTAATGTTTGCAAGAGTAGAAAGACCAATCAGCAGGACACATCCAAAACCAAAGGTTATTGTCACAAGTGTAACATGCAAGGACACTCAATAGAAGAATGTAGAACCAAAACCATGAGAACATCAAGATTTGATGGTCACTGCTACAACTGCAAAAAGTATGGACATAGAGCTTTTGAGTGCAAATCAAAGCCTATGTGGAGACCTAATTATTCTGCAAGGAGAAAAAACTATGCACACCACTACAATTGGGATTATAATACCAAGAAAAGGTGTCACTTTGTCAAGAATATGGCCATGTTCCTTAGAACTACATAAGAACACACTTCAAAGAAAATTATAGTAGGTGGTTAATCCAAACCACATGTTTTAGTTTCTTGAAGATAGGACATGTTAGCAGGAATTACCCAACAAAGGCCAAGGCACCCAAGTTAGAAGTCAATAAGGGTAAAGAAAAAGTTGATGTGGAACACATCAAGATAGAAATGAAAAAGACATGGAAAAGAAGAGATGGATCAAGTACATCCAATGGAGAGATCACTTCACCCAAGAGGTCAAGTGATCACACTTCATCCAATTAAGCACAAGAAAGGTACATGGGACTGATATATATAAAGATATATCATACATCAACCCAAAAGAACAAAGAAGTGCTACCAAGAAGAAATCTGCATGAGAAAAGATGTCAAGTTAAAAAAATTTGAAAATTTTGTAGAAGATGTCGAGCTCCAATGGATGCCAAGTTTCCAATAGTTGCCAAACTGATAGTTGAAGTTGAGTGGAGTAGAAGCCTAATGGAGGCTGAGTAAAAGAATTACAATGGGAGTCGAGTTATACTGAAACCTTTAAGTGTCAAGTGTACAATTGTAAGAACTATGCAATAAATGCTAGGTTTTGAACCTAATAAAGTTGAAAACCACTCATTTTCAAGCCATTTGAACATAGAGCGAAAATGAGAAGAGCAAAGAAGTGACTATTGTCACAAAAGTTTGCACCCTTGTCAAAAGTTTTTACCTAAGGACAACCTTGTGAAACATGAAAATAACCTCCAAGCTATGGGACTTGAACTATGAGGTTGAGTCTCCGGAGAAGGTCAGCTTCCTTTACTATCAAGGTGCACCTAACTACTCTTGGAGAGGAAAAGGGAGAAGGAATGCATAGAAGCAAATCTACCTATTCTAACCTAAGGGGGGTGATGCACCAAAAATAGAGTGTTCAAACCAATATCTACCCATACATGCACTATTGAACCATCATGACACCAAAAGATATACACATCCAAACTTGCTTTAATCTAGCAATCACATGAAAAAAAAAAAAAACCCAAATGAATGACACAAGGAAAGAGAGAATTCACTTATATATCATTCATAGGCCAAAAGAGATACAATTATGCAAGATTGCAGATATCTACAATACACCAATGAGAGGAAAATAGTTCTTTCACTTCACATCAATGGCTAAAGGAGATAAGAATGTCATACAATTCAGAGGCAAAGGGGATTTACAGTGAAATTGTAGATCAATATTAGAGAAAAAAGAGAAGAGTTTACCAAGGGGACAAATCTACAAAAATTGCCTTTATAGCTCAGGCATAACTAAGATATTTCCTAACTGAAGTTACTCCAAAACCACTACCATTAAGTCTCTTTAGAGATATGGAGAAAATCTAATCTGGGCACAGATTTAGATACAATGAAAACTGATATTTTGTTGAAATAGGACCCTGATAGAAATGATGTCATTAAACCATTCTAACCAAGTAGATGGATAAACTGGGGTGGTGGAGTGTTCTCTGGCTATTTACTAGGTTCAACATTCATTCGAGAGTGGTTGGAATTGATCATGAGGATCAAATTGTGTAAGAAAACTTGATTTCCTTTGTTTCTAGTGTTGTCACAAAGTTAGCAGGTTGACAAGTCCTATAACCAAAATGAGCCACATGGGCCAATAGTCTTTTATTTTTTTGCCACCTTGCAAGATCTTCCTGAGTTTGACCACCAAACCAACTAACTACACTACCTTTTCAGAACCCTAACCATGGTGATCTCCCAACTGCCAACCTTAACTATGCTGCCTTTCTATTAATTTCCTTAGCCGAGCCCACAAGGACACGTGTCCTTTAGGCACTTTCTCACATTGTTTAATTTCTTCGTAACTCCAGAATGTAGGAAAGCACTGGCTGTTGATCTCCATGAGATCAATGATCATGAAAGATCTTATTATACTATGCTTGCCCATACAATTTATGGGCCCACGAACCACTCAACACAACCTGGCATGACCTCGCACCACCTTGGCATCGCCATGCAGCTTCATAATAACCTAACCCCACAAAGACACATGGCAACAAGGTGCTTTCCCGCATTGTTTAATCTCCTTGCATATTCATAATGCGGGGAAGTGCTAGCCCTTGATCTCATTGCATCAGATAGTGTACATAACCCATACCCTTTGAACTTATGTGAATATCCTCCATGACGTCGTTAGGACATGTGTCACTAGGGCACTTGCCTGCATTGTCAGGAAGTCTGACAAAAGACACAATGCAGGAAAGCGGGTTCCAATCAAAATGCCAGCTCACCTGATAGTTCTCCCCATTTCAGCCCACAAAAGAAGATGGACCCATCTATCATGCATCACAAAGGGGCTTCCCCGCATTATGTAAAGGTAGTGCATTTTGAGAATGCGAGAAAGTGCCCACTATAGATCATGAAAGATCTGATGGTGGGAAAAGTTGTGGGCCAGCGGAAATAAACTTAGGGAATATAAGGGATACAATAAGGTTTTTAACTCATTTATTTTTTTATCTCCGTGTTGTTAAAATAACATAAAAGATGGTTAGAGACCATTGGTTAGGCCTACATTCAAATTCAAATTTTGGGTGGGAGGCAAAAATAGGTAACATTTCTAGCGACTTAGAGGGGACACAAGCCAGCTATGCGTATGACTAGTGACCTTATGCATCGATTGGGCTATAGAGTTGTAAAAGATTTGGATTAGTATATTATGAAACCTTAACCCTACTTCTGTGAGATCAAAACCCTAAAAGCTCTGTCTCTACTCCTTTGCAAACTCAACAAAACACATGTGCTCATGCACTTCTTGGAAATTTGGAAAACAATAGGAAGAAAACTAAGCTACCTATGTACATGAAACCTCAACCCCTATTAGAAACATGGTTTAAGATAGATCTCATTGACTAGGAAAGGCAAAATTTCACCACCATGCTTGCTTAATTGAAAAGCATTAGCCTGCTTATAACTAACAATCACATAGGGACCACTCCATAGTGCATCAAATTTTGAGTGTCTCCCCTATTTTTCCCTGTCTGCATCCCACTTCAAAACCAAATCACCCTCTTTTAAGATTCTAACCCTAGCCTTCTTGTCAAAGCTCCCTTTCACCTACTGCTGATGTGTTTCTAGGGTCTGCATGGCCTGACTTCTTTTATCTTCTAGCTCCATTAGCTCTGCCATTCTCACTGTCATGGCATCATCTTCAATTAGCTCCAACTGATGAGCTAGTTCTAGGGATGGGAATTCTAATGAAATTGAAAGCCTTGCTTCTCTGCCATATACCAACATAAATGGTGAATTTCCTATTGACCTCTTAGGTGTTATTCTGTCAGCCCATAGTGCAATCCTCAACTTTTGATGCCAACACCTCTAGTTATCTTGTATAGTTCTTTTCATAATCCTAACTAGGTTTTTGTTGGATGACTCAACCAAACCATTGCCTTGAGGATAGTAGTTTGAGGATGTGCTCAAGTAGATATTATGGTCAATTTCCCGTGCACAAATCTGACCTCCTACAAAAGATTTTGCATTATTTGAAATAATGGTTGAAGGGGCACCAAACCTAGTCACAATTCTGTCAAGGAACTCCACAACTAAAGATTCTGTGGTGTCCTTCAATGCAACTACCTCTATCCATCTAGTGAAGTAATCTATAGCAGCTAAAATCCATTTGTGACCAAAACTAGAAGAAGGATTGATAAGGCCTATGAAATCCAATCCCCATTGAGCAAAATGCTAGTCCACTTGAATGGGATGAAGAGGAAGAGCTGCAAGTTTTTTCTTGCCAGAGAAGAAGGCACATTTTTCACACTTCCTCACATACCTATGACAATCATAGAACAAGGATGGCCAATAGTAACTAGCCCTCATGATCTTCATTGCATTTTTCCTTGCTGAGAAGTGACCACCATCAGGACCATCATGAAGCTCTTTGATCATTCTTTCAGCTTGGTCTATGTTAATGCATCTTAATAGGGCTCCATTAAAATCTTTCCTAAAAAGGATACCATTAAGTATGACATAAGGAATTGACTGTAATCTATACTATCTCCTTTTAGTTCTATCTAATCCTTGAGGATATCCATTTCCTAATAAGAAATTCCTCATATCATCCATCCAATTCCTTGGGTCATCATTTCTCATCTCTTGTTCTTCTATTAGTATCATAGAAACTTCCTCATCCGATTCCTAATATGATATCATCTGTTTACACAATCCCCTCCCTCTTACCAGCTTGGTGATCTAGATGTCAACATCATATTCCATTACTTTAGTAATCTAACCAACTCTCTTCTCACTAATATCTTTGCTCAAAAGGAAATCCTTCACACTCACATGGGGTACTAACAAATGAATTTTATTATGAGATAGGAGGTGTATAAATTTCTGTAAAGCTTTAATGATTGCAAGGGCTTGCTTCTCTACATAGTTGTATTTATTTTCATACTCTTTAAGACCATTAGTAAAGAGGGCTATGGGATGCTCTTCATCTTTATCATTTGTTTGAGTCAAGACAGTGGAAATGCTTGACTCATCACCTAGGGCATAAAGGATGAAATCTTTTTCAAAATTTGGATTAATTAGAGTAGGAGCTGAGGCTATGGCTACCTTGATCTCTTCAAAAATTTCCTTCCCTTCCTTGGTCCATGCAAAGACCAAATTTTTCTTGAGCATAGTCATAAGGGGTTTTACCATGGTAGCAAGATTAGGGATAAATCTTCTCACAAAATTTATCCTACCAAGGAAACTTTGCAACCCTTTCTTATGTTTAGGAATAGGGAGAGCAAGTATAACTTTTGTTCTTTCTGGACCAATGGTTAAACCATCCTTAGATACAACATGTCCTAATAATTTTCCTTGATTGGTAGCAAAGACACACTTGCTTGGGTTAAGGGATACCCCAAACTCTCTACACATTAAGAACACCTGTCTCAAATGATAAAAATGATCTTATACATTCTTTGAATACACTGTGATATCATCAAGGTAAACTAATAAAAAAATTTCAATCACATCTTTGAAGGCCATCTCCATTGCCTTCTGAAATGTAGCACCTACATTGGTTAGTCCAAATGGCATCTTACAATAAGCATAAGTACCCCATTTGGTGGTAAATGCAGCCTTGTACCTATTAGACTCTTTGACTAGCACTTGATTTTAGCCAGAAAATCCATCAAGAAATGAGAACCTCTTTCAACCACTAACCTTGGACAAAATCTGCTCCATGTAAGGGAGAGGATGGTGATCTTTAAGGGAAGTGTGGTTAAGGTCCCTAAAGTCCACACACAATCTAATTTCTCCATTCTTCTTCCTAATAGGGATGATGTTTGCTACTCATGACGAGTGCTTGATAGGGAAAATTATATTGGCCTCAATCAATTTGGATAGCTCTTTTCTTATTAAGGGTTCAATTTTAGGATTCACTAGCCTCTAATTTTGCCTTACTAGTTTGACATTATCAATTAAATCTATGGTATGCTGAAACAACCTTCGGTCAAAACCCTTTAAATCATCATACATCTAGAAAAATACATCATTAGATTCTTGACATAGATGAATAAAACTATCTTGCTCAATCTCAAAACATACCTTTCCCATGTTTAAGGATTTTCCATTAGCAATCGTGATTGGGGTGTGATCATCTTTTTTAGTAGCTAGGTTCATGACTCTGCCTCTTGCTTGGTCATCAGGATTGAAAACACTCTCCAAGGTAATGAAACCCTTAGGCAATTTTTTGGAATTGAGATTAATGATTTGATCACCATATTGATCCTATAGTCTCGACTAGTTGCTATCTAAAATTTTTGCTTCCTTCTGCAAGAAGCTTACAATTTTTTCATTGGATTCAAACACTTGCCAATGGATGTTGTTGTCAGGGATGGCAGGCCTTACTACCATTTTGATTTGTTGCTTCTCCTCCTCCTCAAGATTCCCTGGCACATCATGAGATGCACCTATTTCTACAAGTCTATTAGCATATCTGTTTTCTTTTCTACGGATGTTTTGAATATTAAATGCATTAAAATCCTCAAGAAAATCCCATAGCCTATGTTTATAAGACTTGAGCAAACCGTTCTTGGTGATATTCTAATTTCTCACTTGATTAACCACCAACTCACTATCTCCATATACACTTAAGGCTTGAATTCCTTTTTTATGAGCAAGTAGGAGACCCTGAATCAAGGATTCATACTCAACCACATTATTAGTGCAACTAAACTAGAGCCTAAAGGAGAAGTAGTACCTTACTTGTGTAGGAGAAATCAACATCACACTAGCCCCTGATCCATTCTTATTCCTTGATCCATCAAAGTACATACTTATATCTCACTCACATCTTCTTTAGTCTCCAAGAGATTGGGAACTAGAGCATCCTTCTCTAATATACAATATGCACTATGGCCTTTCTCAAGGGTTTCTGACATAGGATCAAATTGATATGCATTATCCCATTCATCTAAGAGAAAATTAGGTATCTTTGGTAGGGAAGTGGTAGGCTTATTCACTATGTCATTCTCATCCATTTCTAGGATAGTGCAATTCATGTTGATGAGATTAGGGGTGTAGGGTTCAGTATGATGGAGGGCTAGAGGCTCTACTCTAATTGAAGCTTTGGTCCCATATCTTGTTCTATAAGACATATATGACCAATCAGAAGACATGTAACCACCTATTTGGGCAGTGAACTCTCTTGACAGATAGATGGCGAAATGTGGCTTGACTTCAACAACAGATATATCTTGAGTTATAGTACAACCAGGGCATGCATATAGGACCATTTCCACATTCCTAAGGATCCCTATAGTCTTGACAATACTACCATCCAATTGTCATACGTCCCTAACAATGGGCTCATATTTCATTTCCAAAACATCAGCAACACGCCTAGGCACCACTAAACTACTAGCCCCTGAATCAATCATGCAATTCTGGACTAGTTTATCCCCTATAATTAGAGAAACATAAAATGGAGGGGGTCTAACCTTTTTATTTTTTTCTACCTCCTTTGATGTCTATACTAGGCTTGTGGCACTTTCCATGTTGGGTGGTTGACCCTTTGGTTCAATACTTTCCAATTCTTGCTACAACAACCTCTTTTGCATGGGTATAGTAGCAACAACATCCCACATGGAAATATTCACATTTGTCTTCTTCATTTGTTCTACCACACTAAATGGAATAGTAGGTACTTTGGTAGAAGCCTTGGGAGCTACATTTGTAGGAGATTGAGATGGAACAACTTGAGGATCACTTACATCCTTTCTGCCATTATTTTGCCTTTGCTGCTGAAAGGTATTTGATTGATCATTTACTGCTTGTTCATGAGGTATTGCATTTGAAGTTGAGGGATGATTGGGAGAAGGAGGGGTAGCATCTTCTATAGTTCTTCTTTTTCTCCTAGTGTTGTGAGCAATGAAATCTTGGTTTACATTACAATGTTCCTCCACCTAATGATTCATAAAGGAGCAATCACCTTGCCCTTGCATATATGAGGCATCTTTAAATTGGTCCTCCTTGTATGATTGTCTTTTTGCAGGCTCTTGGATGGTCAAAGCCAAATAAGATTCAGCCTTCTACCACATGCAATGGGAATAGGAGTAGTTACAGGAGGGACAAAAATCCTCATCTTGAGCCATGTTGCTTTGAGGAACTATGGCCCTTCTTTGGTTTACATTTGAGGTTGAAGCATGGTTATTCTACTTATTCTGATCAAAAGAATTGTTCCCATGATTATGATTTGGGGGCCTACCACTATTTAGAGTTTTATATTGCAATTGATGAGCCTTACTACCTTGAGCTTGCAATCTCTCTAAAGTCACCACCTTGTTGCTCACTTTCTGCATCGTAGAGAAGTTATCCTCCAGCTTCTTCTCTTAGCCCTGTAATCTTTTATCTATGTTCAACATCATAGATTTCATCATCTCCTTGACTTCATCTATTCCATTTGAATATGTGGAAGCTTGAGGGACTAGAGCAAGGGATTGTGATGTGGAAGTTGTGGGAATAGGAGTCATTGCTAGTTGGTGATTTGGAACGTCAGGGGAGAAAGGAATAGGAGGCCTTGGAGCTAGCTTGCCTCCTTGTATTAGGATTTTTTTTGACTTTATTGCTATGTCATAAGCATTAGACAAGGTATCTCCTCCCATAGTTTGGATTGTAGTGGAAATGCCACTATTAAAAGCTCTAAGGTAATGCAAGAAGGCATTACTAGGGATAGGCTTTACTGAAGTAGGTATTCTATCCCATGTCTTTTGAAATCTATAGTTGAAATCAGTCATATATTCATGGGGGGCTATTTTTACAGTAGTCAACTATTCTAAAAGTGACAAATGGTCACTTTTTTCCTCAAAGTGTTTGCACAGTCCTACTCCAAATCCATCCCAATCTGCTATAGAAGCATGAGCAAAACCTCTATAGCATTGTAGTGCTTTTCCTTTCAAGGATGAGGCTAGAAGCCTAACTACAACATCATCTTATGTAATACCATGGATATTGCAGATATTTGCAACTTCTTGTATGTGTTCTAAGGGAGAGATAGAAATTACAATAGTAAATTCTGGTATACATTTGAGTGTCGCTATTGGTATGTCAAGTCTTTGGGCCAATAAAAGAGGACTTCCACCATTAAAGGTGGCAAAAGCATGAGCTCTAGGTTGCACCATATAGACAAGTGATCTATTGATATGTGTTGATGGCAATCTAGGCTAAGATCTAATAGTAGGAGGAGTAGAGATGGATTTTGCAGGTGTATATGTTACTATTGCACTCCTAACTGGTGATAAAGATACTCTAATATTCCTTCTTCTAGGATTTGAAAATGAAAGCTCTTGGTACTAAAATTTACCTGTAGAAGATGCCCTTGTTTAAGCTTTGGGCATGAATTACTGCAACTTTGGTTTGCAACTAGATGTATTTGAAGCTCAAAGTCCCCAAGTACTTGAAGAATGAATCCCTTGAAGGCTTGAACATCGAAGCTAGTACTATCTCCTTGGTATTAATCTTAAAATCTTCCTTTTGACACCAGTAGACTTGAAATTTTCTAAATATTGTCCCACCAGGCATGCCAAAACTATTGTCACAAAATTTTGCACCCTTGTCCAAAGTTTTTACCTAAGGACAACCTTGTGAAACATGGAAACAATCTCCAAGCTATGGGACTTGAACTGTGAGGTTGAGTCTCCGAAGAAGGTCGGCTTCCTTTACTATCAAGGTACACCTAACTACTCTTGGAGAGGAAAAGGGAGAAGGAATGCATAGAAGCAAATCTACCTATTCTAACCTAAGGGGGGTGATGCACCAAAAATAGAGTGTGTTAACATCATAATGTTTTTTGACACTTGAGTGCCAATACACTTAACCACTTTCTATATTGGAGTCGAGTACACCATGTATGCCGAGCCACAACATGAGCTGAGTCAAGAAAGAATTTAGGTGCCGAGTGATCTTCATGTGCCCAATAGTCTTTAGGTGTCGAGTTAGGATCAGGTGCCGAGTGAAGTTCAAGTGTCGAATAACTTTAGGTGTCGAGTGATATTCAAGTGCTGAGTCACAAATGATGTCGAGCAATACAGAAATGCAACAGGTGCCGAGTAAGCCACTTTGTTATTAGTACCGAGCATCTAAAATCAGCAAGTGCCAAGTAACACAGAATGTACATATGAGTTTGTAACTTCATTGATTCATATGTAAACCATTTTCATGGCTGACATGTGATGAATCTCGAAGGATTAAATGATAAGATCAAATATTTTGTATTTCCTATGCAATCTACATGCAGCCAATAAGAAAAATGGAGAAGGCATGCAACCAATGGAATCAATGCAAACAATGGGTGGGAAACAAAGATTGAATATGGATCATAGATCCATACCTAAACCTAAATCCTTGAATGTCTTTATAAGGAAGACAAAATTTCTTTTAAAAAAAAAAGAAAAAAAAAGGGGAGTAAGTGGATGTACAAGGGTGTGGAAGGAACACTATTTTAGAGTAAAGAGTATCAGATCTTAGAGGATCAAGATTAGAGAAAGAAGATCAAGTGCATGTATTTAGCAAATGAAGGATTGCAAGCTATCAGGTTTATTGTACCTAATACTCTCTAGCAATTGTATTAGAATGAAAAACCCTATGGTGATAGGTTAGCTTAATAGCTATTTTGTAGATCCTTTAACTAGGTGATTAAATCCTTTAACAGGGTGACACTTCATGTAAAGTGTTTGTAAATCCTTTAACCAGGTCACTATTGATACAGTGTAAAGCCTTTAATAGGGCAGGTCTTTAACATGGTAGACCATCAGAAGTGGTTAAATATTATTACTGCAGTAAATTTTGTGGGTATCATCCCCACCCCAGTTTTACATTCTTATTCCTGGAGGGTTTCTAGGTTACCAAAATCTCAAGTGTTATGTGGTGATGCTTATGTGTTTTTCATAACTATTTGATATGTTCATATGCATGCAATCTACTTTTAGTTAAAAGGTTTTAATGGTTAATATACAGTACTTCTGATACACCCCCCCCCCCCCCCCCCTCCCCCCCCCCGCCCCCTCTCAGAAGCATTATTCCTATTTGAATATTCCAATAATTAGTATCAGAGCAATTGGTTCTCACAAAAAGAAGTCTAACAACTTGAAGAAAAAGATCTAAAGATGGAAGTCTTCAAACTTGGGAAGATTATTGAAAATCAAGTGATTGATGTGCAACTAGCTCTACACAAAGTAGAAGAAGCAAGGGAAGAATTGAGAAAATCCTTGAAGATAAGGAAGGATATAGCCATAGCTAAAAATGATATAAACTACAAGGAGATTGATACCACAAAACTGTGTGCCAATGGAGACACTAAAGAGTTTGATGCAGCAATAGCAGAACTAATGGAGAGGTAGCAGAGAATCTCAACAAGTCAAGTGAAGCCATCAAGTATTTTGAACAGTTGCTGAAATCCCCAAAATCTTCCCATGATACATTAGGACTTGGATACAACAACACTAAAGTTGGAGAATCATCAAAGAGTGTTGAGCAAAAAGATGACACAGGTAAGAATTCAAAACCCACTTGTCATTACTGTAATAAGAAGGGGCATACTGCTAATGTTTGTAGGAGTAGGAGATTCAATCAGCCAAATACACCCAAGAGCAAGAGCTACTATCACAAATGCAACATGCAAGGACATATGACACAAGATTGCAAATCCAAAATTACAAGGACACAAAAATTTGATGGACACTGTCATAATTGCAAGAAGTATGGACATAGAGCATTTGAATGTAGACCAATGCCTATGTGGACATCAAATCAACCAACAAAATCAAAAGGAAGTGTAACTCACTATCATTGGGATTACAACACTAGATATAGCTATCATTACTGTCAGGAATATGGACATATGCCACAAAACTGCATAAGAACACATTTCAAAGGAAACTATAAAAGATGGTTGAATCAAACCACATGTTTCAGTTGTCTGAAAACTAGTCATATCAATAGAAACTATCCTACAAGGTCAAAGGCACCCAAGACTGAAGAAAATAAGGGCAAAGAAAAGATTGATGTCGAAAAGATAAGGGGGAAAATGAATAAGACTTGGAAAAAGAAAGATGAATGCAACACATCAAGTGGAGGGATCACTTCACCCAATGGGTCAAGTGATCACACTTCATCAAACTAAGCATGAGAAGTATATGGGACTGATATACAAAGCTATATCACACATCAATCCCAAGACAAAGAAGTAATGAAAAGTATAAAATCTGCATAAGACAAGATGTCAAGACAAAATCTAAATGGTGTTGCCGAGCTATCTTTGGATGCCAAGTTAAACTCCAACACATGCCGAGTTCCTATCAAGCCACCAAGCTGATAACTGATGCCGAGTTGGTTAACTCCAATGGAAGCCAAGTAAAGTGAAAATATAGTGCAAGCTGAGTTAGGTTAAAAAAAATTTAGAAGCCGAGTTGGCAGTTGAGCATTTAATGCGATAGAAATAGGGTATATTATCGTGATTCCATTCAGTTTTCCTCATCGTGATCAAGAAGAAAACAAGAGAAAGAGAGTAGAGTAACTTAATAGAAGAGAATCCAGCATTTCAAGCAGATTGCAACATCTCTCAACATGTTTTCATTGATCTTGAGGTATTTCTCATTTGTGTTGAGTTACGTAGTTTCATATTTCATAAAAAGGAAACCCTAGTTTGCATAAATGGCATCAAGTTCCAAGAAAACTGAGGAAAAAGAGTCATTTGAAGTTTAGTTAGTGTCAAATGAGCTCAAGCAACCTGATTTTTGTCCTGTTCCTGAAGTTGCATACAAAAATGACCCAGTCGGAGCTCTCTCCCAAATAACCCAAAAAGTTGTAATGGTTCAAGACATGAGAAGATGCTACAATTGTAAGATAGGAGCCCTAGGAGATACAAAGATAAGGCAAGCCTATGGGAAATTGTGTGTAGATGGAGTCTTAAAAGATGAGTTCAAAATTGTTGAAAGAAAGGGTTTGACCCAAGTTTTGAGCTTTCCCACCATATTCAAAACAGAATGGGTTAAACTTGTGTTAAGAAGAATTCATGGTGGAAGTTTGTGGTTGGAAGATATTCCCATCAAATTAACCAAAGAAATCATACATAGGGTAACTAGGTACCCTACCCTAGATCAGTTCAAAACCTTGAGAAGTGAATCGAAGGAGGTTATTGAAAAGAACACTGGTGCTCAGTGGAATAAGAAAGGAATGACAATTCACACCATTCAGGATCCTCTAATTTAGTTTACTATTAGAGTCATTGCCCATAAGTTCTATCAATCTAGTAGACTCAACAATGTACCATGTATTGTAGTAGATGTAGGTTACAAATTGGTGAAAAAGGATCATACTTATGATCTTGCAGAACTGCAACTACAATAGATTACTGAAAATCTAGCTACCATAAGAAGGATAAAGGGTGCTCAATGCAAATTTGGAGCAATTCTAATTTGTATATTCTTTTATGTTCAAAATGAGTTTCCCTCTTTTGGAAAATTTACATGGAGGAATGATAAGACTATCATTGCCCAAATCAATGAATATATAGAATAGATGGGAGAAAATTTTGATACCCTGATGACAAGTTATTTTGAAGATTTCAAGAAATCCATGAAGCAAAGGGTGAGAATACCAGTTTCTTTAGTAGAAAAACATGTTAATGATATATGCTTCTTGGTTGATATTGACTTCACATATATTCAAGCTACAATTCCAAGAGTGAGATGGCTAAGGCCATTTGGATATGAAATCAATGTTGATAAGGCATCTACAACAATAACTGCATTATTGGCAGAAGAGACAGATAAAAGTGCTCCACATTTTGGCACTTATGATGTGGTAAGATAAAAAATAAATATGGAATTAAAGACTGCTTCCACATTAAAGAAGAAAGAAAAATTGTTAAAGAATATTAAGAAGAAATTTGGTGAAGAAATTGAGGCTGAAGCAAAAGAAGATGAAGATGACAATGATGATGATGAAGATGAACAAGAACAAGGCCCAATGGAATTAACTCAAGGCCTGGGTGAAGACAAGGAGGAACGTGTCGAGGAAGAAGAAGCCAAGGAAGCACCAACTGATGCTGAGTCAAAGAAAAGGAAGGCAACAGAACACCCTCCAGCTTAGCAAAAACTAAAGAAATCTGCTATGCCATCACCTTGAAAGCCAACAACCCGAGCTGCAACAAGGGCCTCCACAAAAAGGGCTATAGAGGAAGCTACAAAGAAGAAACCAATCAAGGAAACATAGGAAGAGCT
The DNA here is from genome assembly GCA_028749045.1 of Cupressus sempervirens. Lineage (NCBI taxonomy): Eukaryota > Viridiplantae > Streptophyta > Pinopsida > Cupressales > Cupressaceae > Cupressus > Cupressus sempervirens. Next base: position 71,238,381 of record CM053787.1, read on the forward strand.
GAGGAAAAGAAGAAGATATGTTGCTCAACCTGATACTGATGAAGAAGATCAATCTAAAAAGGTAAGCCATTCTTCAGTTGATGTAATATGTAAAAAGATTGGAAATGGTGATTTAAGCAATATAAATAAAGTTGATTTCAATAAGTTTACTAAAGAAGAATAGAATAGGATAGAGAAAACAATTTATGGAATGATGACACAGTTCAAGTGCACTCCACTTGAACTAGATGGACAATTGCCAAAAGAACTGTCTAAAATTGTAGAAGACAGATGGCATTTTTGTTTGAAAATGGAGAAGGAGATGAGAGAATCAACCCTAGCAAGCGTATTGCCTGATTTGACTAAGGAACACATAAAGAAAGTAGTCAAAAGGCATAATACTACGCTTAAACCTAAGTACAAGGCATTCTTTATTCTCCAAAAAAAGATGGAAGAAATTGTTTAGCGAATAGTGAAATCATGGAAAAACTTGTATAAAAAGATTGAAGATTTTCTTGAACAAGAATACAAGGAAGAAGCAGCTGCTCCACCAGAAGAGAGAAGAGAAAGGAGAGAAGAGAAGATAGCAGTAGAAAAGAGAGAAGAATAAAAGAAAGAAGAAGAAAAGAAAGAAGAAGAAAAGAGGAAGGAAGAAGAAAAGAAAGATGCAGAGGAAGTAGAGACACAAAAAGAAGATGTAACGGCAACAATTGAGCAAGAGTAGCAACTAGACCAGAGTGTGCAAGACACACAATTGCCACCCTCTAGCCCTCCTTATGTACCCATCACACTTGCAAAAACTATAACTATTATTGATGTTCCTAACACTTCTGGTCAGATCATCAATCCATTAACTGTAGAAGATCTCAAAAGAATCCTTGACCAATCTAAACATCAAGCAATATTATGTGCAGATCCAGTATTGGTCAGTATGGATGAACTGCAAAAACTAGTAGAAAGCATAGTTAGAGATAAGGTGAATCCACAAGAACCACCTTCCATGATCTCTACAGCTACTAATGGTCAACCTCAAATGCCCACAGTTATTTCAATAGGCATAGTTGACATCTCAATACAGAAGCCGAGTGCAGCTATAGAAAAAGGAATAGAACAAATAGGACAGGCTATTACATCTGATCCTAGAACAGAAACACAAGGTGCACTTCCTAAGATTACTATAATTGATTAAGGAAGTGGACAGAAGGAGGAGAAAATAGAGGAAACCCCTAAAGAGTAGGAGGTAATACAAACACTGATAAATTTGCCTACCTCGGGAACTCCTTCACAACAGCCATTGCAAATATCTGTACTAGGATCTAGTACTACAAAAGTTGCACAGGTACTTCACTATGGAGACCCTGAATTAGATGAGGAGATAGTCATACCAGGCTATGACTCAAAAACAATAACCATTGATCAAATCAATGAGGTGCAGGAAGCGCTAAATAGGAGTATAAACAAAAGCAAACACTACATGAGATTAAGGACATCTTTATGGATGCCTTTAGTTTGCAATCACTAGTTGAGTCAAAGCATATCACAGAGAAATTATCATATATTGTTGACCAGGTGACAAATGAAGACCAAGAAACAAATGCAAAACTTATGGAATGGTCTGAAAGAAAATTTCTGAGAAAAGTAAATGAGCAAATATCAAGTCAAATTGCACTTTCCCAGGTTGAATTGGCAAAATTAATAGACAAAGTGAAAAAGGTACTTGAGAATATATTCTCATTGTACAAAAATTTGTGTGACTTTTCATACTTCACACAAGAGACAAGCCAAAAGATATTGAGCTTGGAGAGAAATTTAAACATTACAAGTATATAGCTACCAAATGATCCAGCTCAAAGTGAGAAGCATTTTGCTCAATCACTTCACACTTCGAAAGAAATAGCTGTATTAACAGTAGATGAGGCCAATATCAAGGCAAAACTGATACAACTACAGTCCTCCATTACCACACATTTGGAATTACTCCATAAGGAACAAGTCTATGCAGAAACTATTCTCAAGAAAGATCCTAATCTTTCTACATCAGATGGACTTATTCATCTTGCTACAGAGACTGCCATCCAATACAAGTCACTGGAAATTGCTTTGAACAATTGGGATGTAGCTCTCAGGATGATTATGGAGGTAAACAACAAATTTTTGGCAAAATATGGTCTCAACCCTTTGACATAAGTGTCGAAAAAGGGGGAGATAAGAATAAAAGGGGGAGACACAATAATTTTGAATATCTTATTAACTAAGCAGGAGATACTATAAGATGCATAAGGCACAACCAACTCAGGGGGAGTTACAATAATTTTGAGGTATATATTGTAAGTTACAAATTTTGATCAAGTTTTCTTTAAACTCTATATATACCAAACATATTAGTGAATGTACTCATAAGGTCAATTAAGTGTTTTTGTCACTCATGTCAAAGGGGGAGATTGTTAACCTCATAATGGTTTTTGAAACTTGAGTACCAATACACTTAACCACTTTCTATATTGGAGCCGAGTACACCATGTATGCCGAGCCACAACATGAGCCAAGTCAAGAAAGACTTCAGGTGCCGAGTGATCTTCATGTGCCGAATAGTCTTCAGGTGTCGAGTGAAGATTAGGTGCTGAGTGAAGTTCAAGTGCCGAATGACTTTAGGTGCTGAGCAGAATCAAGTGCCGAGCAGATACAGGTGCCGAGTGATATTCAAGTGTCGAGTCACAAATGATGCTGAGCAATACAGAAATGCAATAGGTGCCAAGTAAGCCAGTTTGTTATTAGTACCGAGCATCTAAAATCAGCAAGTGTTGAGTAACACAGAATGTACATATGAGTTTGTAACTTCATTGATTCATATGTAAACCATTTTCATGGCCGACATGTGATGAATCTCGAAGGATTAAATGATAAGATCAAATATTTTGTATTTCCTATGCAATCTACATGCAGCCAATAAGAAAAATGGAGAAGGCATGCAACCAATGGAATCAATGCAAACAATGAGTGGGAAATAGAGATTGAATATGGATCTTAGATCCATACGTAACCCTAAATCCTCGAATGTATTTATAAGGAAGACAAAATTTCTTTTTAAAAAAAAAAGGGGGGGGGGGGGGAGTAAGTGGATGTACAAGGGTGTGGAAGGAACACTATTTCAAAGTAAAGAGTATTAGATCTCAGAGGATCAAGATTAGAGAAAGCAAATCAAGTGCCTGTATTCAGCAAACGAAGGATTGCAAGCTATCAAGTTTATTGTACCTAATACTCTCTAGTAACTATATTAGAATGAAAAACCCTATGGTGATAGGTTAGCTTAACAGCTATTTTGTAGATCCTTTAACTAGGTAATTAAATCCTTTAACAGGGTGACACTTGATGTAAAGTGTTTGTAAATCCTTTAACCAGGTCACTATTGATACAGTGTAAAGTCTTTAACAGGGCAGACCATCATAAGTGGTTAAATATTATTACTGTAGTAAATTTTGTGGGTATCATCCCCACCCCAGTTTTACCTTCTTATTCCTGGAGGGTTTCTGGGTTACCAAAATCTCAAGTGTTATGTGGTGATTCTTATGTGTTTTTCATAACTATCTGATATGTTCATATGCATGCAATTAAAAGGTTTTAATGGTTAATATACAGTACTTCTAATTCACCACCCCCCCCCCCTCTCAGAAGCATTATTCCTATTTGAATATTCCAATAGAGTGTTCAAACCAATCTATGCCCATACATGCACTATTGAACCATCATGACACCAAGAGATATACACATGCAAACTTTCTTCAATCTAACAATCACACACAGATAAAAAAAACTCAAATGAATGACACAAGGAAAGAGAGGATTCAGTTATATACCAGTCATAGGCCAAAAGAGATACAATCATGCAAGATTGCAGATATCTACAATACACCAATGAGAGGAAAATAGTTCTTGCACTTCACATCAATGGCTTAAGGAGATAAGAATGTCATACAATTTATAGGTAAAGGGGATTTACAGTGAAATTGCAAAGCAATATTAGAGAAAATAGAGAAGAGTCGACCAGGGGGACAAAATCTACAAAAATTGCCTTTATAGCTCAAGCATAACTGAGATATTTTTTAACTGAAGCTACTTCACAACCACTACCATTAAGTCTCTTTAGATCTGGAGAAAATCTGATTTGGGCACAAATTTAGATACAATGAAATTTGATATTTTTTTGAAACAAGGCCCTAACATAAATGATGCCATTAAACCATTCTGACCAAGTAGATGGATAAACTAAGATGGTGGAGTGTTCTCCTGCTATTTACTAGGTTCAACATTCAATTGAGAGTGGTTGGAATTGATCATGAGGATCAAATCATGTAAAAAAACTCGATTGCCTTTGTTTCTGGTGTTGTCACAAAGTAAGCAGGTCGACAAGTCCTATAACCAAAATGAGCCACGTGGGCCAATAGCCTTTTATTTTTTTGCCACCTCGCAAGGTCTTTCTGAGTTTGACCACCAAACCAACTAATTGCACCACCTTTTAAGAACCCTAACAGTGGGGATCTCCCAATTGCCATCCTTAACTGTGTTTCCTTTCTATTAATTTCCTTAGCTAGGCCAACTGGGACATGTGTCCTTCAAGAACTTTCCCACGTTGTTTAATTTCCTCGTAACTCCAGAATGTGGGAAAGCACTAACCGTTGATCTCCATGAGATCAAAAATCATGAAAGATCTTATTATACTGTGCTTTCCCTTACAATTTTTTGGCCCATGTACCACTCAACACAACCTAGCATGACCTGGAACCACCTTTGCATCACCCTGCTACTTCATAATAACCTAAGCCCACAAAGACACATGGAAAAAGGGTGCTTGCCTGCATTGTTTAATTTCCTTGCATATTCATAATGCAGGGAAGCACCAGCCCTTGATCTCATTTTGTCAGATGGTGTACATAACCCATACCCTTTGAACCTACATGAATATCCTCTGTGATGTTGTTAGGACATGTGTCACCAAGGCGCTTGCCCACATTGTCAGGAAGTTTGACAAAAGACAAAATGTGGGAAAGTCGGCACCAATCAAAATGCCAACTCACTTGATAGCTCTCCCCTTTGCGGCCCACAAAAGAAGATGGACCCACCTACCATGCATCACAAAGGGGATTCCCCGCATTATGTAAAGGTAGTGCATTTTGAGAATGTGGGAAAGTGTCCACCGTAGATCATGAAAGATCTGATGGCGAGGAAAGTTGCGGGCTAGTAGAAATAAACTTAGGGAATATATGGGATACAATAAGGTTTTTTACTCGTTTATTTTTTGTATCTCCATGGTATTAAAATAATATAAAAGATGGTTAAAGACCATTGGGTGGGCCTGCATTCAAATTTAAATTTTTGGCACGAGACAAAAATAGGTAACAGTGACCAAACAACAATTTAGCAGTGATTTGCAATGATTCCAACAACAATTCAACCCGAACTCTTTGATTCAAAGGTATTTTATCAAGTGTCGAGCTATGTAGTATTTCAAAGTTTATTTAAATATTAAACCCTAGTTTGGTCAAGATGGTATTTGGGTCTAAAACCACAAAGGGAAAGGATGATCATGAGATTCAACTTGTTAGCAATGAAGTTAAATAGCCCAAATTTAGGCCAATACCTAAAGTTGCCTATAAAAATGACCCAGCTGGTGCTTTGTCAGTCACTCCAGAAAAAGTAGTAATGGTCCAAGACATCAAGAAATGTTATAACTATAAGATTGGAGCCATAGGTGACCTAGAAATTTTCAATGCCTTTGATAAGCTATGTGACAAGGGTATATTGACGAATGAGTTTCAAATTGTTGAGAAGAAGGATTTAACTAAAGCACTCTTTTTCCCCATTGTATTTAAGACTAAATGGATCCATATAGAGTTGAGATGAATTCATGATGGATCATTTTGGTTAGAAACAGGACTAGTGAAGATCACAAAGAAAATTGTTCATAGGGTTATTGGATTCCCAACCCTAGATTGGCCCAAGACCTTGAGAAGTGACAAAAAAGGAGGCCATAGAGAAAAACACTAGTGCCAAATGGAACAATAAGGGAATGAATATTGATACCATCACTGATCCCCTACTTGATTTCACTATCAAAATCATATGTCATAAATTCTATCAATCAAGTAGATTGAATAGTGTGCCATGCATATCAGTAGATGTTGCATACAAACTTGTAAAGAAGGACCACACTTATGATCTAGTAGAGCTCATGCTAAAAAAAATTAATGAAAATTTGGGAGCCATAAGGAAATCAAAAGGGGCTCAATGAAAATTTGGATCAGTGTCGGTCTGCATATTTTTCTATGTCATGAAAGAATTTCCATCAGTGGGAAAGGTAAAATGGGATCCAAAAAAGACAATTGTTACACAAGTCAATGAGTTTATTGAGCAAATGGGAGATAATTTTGATGCTTAGATAACAAGCTACTCTGAGGACTTCAAGAAGTCCATGAAACAATGGATGAGGATACTAGTATCACTGGTTGAGTAGCATGTAAATAATATTTGTTTCTTGGTTGACATAGATTACACCTACATCCAAGTCATGATACCTAGAGTAAGATGACTTAGGCCACTTGGATATGAGCTTTATGTAGACCAAGCATCAGTTGTAATCACTAATTTACTTGCAAAAGAGATTGATAAGGATGCTCCTCATTTTGGCACTTATGATATTGTCAAATCTAGGGTAGTAATAGATTTGAAGATAGCCTCTATAGTAAAGAAGAAGGACAAAATGGTAAGAAAGATAAAGAAGACATTTGGGGCAAGCATTAAAGGTGAAGTAGGTGAAGAAGAAATAGAATAAGTAGAAGGTGATAGTGAGGAAGAAGGTGAGCAAGGGCAAGAGCCAAAATAATTGACACAGGACCTAGAAGAGGACAAAGAAGAAGGTACTAAGGAAGAAGAAGCCAAGGAATCACCACTTAAGTGAAAGCCACCAAAATGAAAGCCAAAACTCAACCTACATCCCAGTCCAAGGTAAAGAAGGGGACAGAGCCCATTAAAGCCAAAACAAAGAAGCCTATTACAAGGGCTACCACCAAGGCTGCAACTCAAAATGAAAAAGATGAAGCCAAGAGAAGAAGAAAGCCACAATGCATACAAGTGAAGAACCAAGGAAGAGAAGGAAATATGTTGCACAACTAGACTCAAATGAAGAAAGAACAAAGTTAGATGACAACAACTAGTTTAGAGTAGTAAGTCATCCCTCCAAGTCTACCATTGACAAGTTATGTGTAAATATTAGAAAAGAAAACTTGAATAGTTTAAAGACTATAAACTTTAATAAGCTCAACAAAGAAGAGAAAAATAAAGTAGAGGAATCAGTGTATGAAATCATGGCTAAATACAAACACACATCTCTAGAGTTAGATAGTACAATGCCCAAAGAGCTGTACAAGATAGTTGCAGATAAGTAGCAATTTTGTTTGCAAATGGAGAAGGAGATATGAGAATCAACCCTAGCTAGAATACTGCTAGACTTGACTATAGGTCAAATAGCTAAGGCAAATAAAAGGCATAATAGAAAATTTTCTCAAAAAAATAGAGCATTTTGCATCCTCCAAAATAAGATAGAGGATGTTGTAATAAATCCACAAAATTTTGGAAGTCAATATACAAGTCAATTGATGATGTATTTGATGAGGAATATAAGGTAGAGGATAGCTCAAAGAGAAAAGAAGAAAAAGAGACAACAGAGAAAGTGGAGGAGAAGAAAAGAGAAGAAGAAAAGAAAGGTGAGGAAGGAAGAGTAGAAGAGGAAGTAAATAAGGATGAGGAAGAAGAGAATATAGCTAAAGGAGAGGAAAAAGCATTAGATGATCAAGAAAAAAAAAAGTGTGCAAGACACACAAATACCACCTCCTAGCCCTCGTCATGCCACCATCACACTTGTAGAGATCATAAAAATAAAAGATGTTATAGACACTTCATGTCAAAACATCAATCTTTTAACTACAGAAGATCTCTCAAAGATCTTTGATCAATCTACACAACAAGCTCGCCTATGTACAAACCCAATGTTGATCAGTGTTGATGAGTTAAACAAGATAGTAGAAAATCCAAAAGAAGTCAAGGTGCAAAAGCAAGAACCACCTTCAATCTTTGATGCTAATAAACTCCTACTACTTCCACCACCATCTCCACCAAAAGTAGTAAGTGATGCATGCTTTAGATGCCGAGTGTAGAAATAGGGGAAGATATAGGAAAACAAGAACACTCAACAAGTTCACCCCCAGAAATTGTTAGTGATAAAGGGAAATCAAAACAAAAGAAGGAAGAGACAAGAGATGAGGAGAAAGCTACAATATAGACATTGGTTGAATTACCAAAAATTGGTACTCCCACTTAGACTCTTTAGAAGCTGAGAACTGATATGATATCAATGCAAGTTCAAACACCAAGCTCGAGCTCTAGAAAGGTAGCCAGGATACTTCACTATGGATATCCTAAACTTGATGAAGAGATCATCATTCCCTCCTATGAATCTAGCACCCTCACCATAGAAAAGATAAATGAAATACAACGTGCACTAGATAGGAGAAAAAGACAAGAAGTATTAAGAAGAGAATACAAGCACAGGCAAGCATTGAATGAGATAAAGGACATCTTCATGGATGCCTTCATCTTGCAGTTACCAGATGAAACAAGGCCTATAGTAGGAAAACTATCAGATATAGTTGACCAGGTGATTAATGAAGACCATGATACAAATGTAAAATTAATGGAATGGTCAGAAAGAAAATTCCAAGGCAAAGTAAATGAGAAAATATCAAATGATATAGCATTATCACAAGTTGAATTGGCTAAGAAACTAGAAAGAGTGAAAATTGTACTTGGGAACACTTTCTCATTGTACAACAAACTGTGTGATTTTTCCAACTTCACATAAGAGACTAGCCAAAGAATAATGAGCTTGGAAAGAAATCTCAAGATTTCTAGCATGCAACTTCCAACAAATCTAGCTTAGAGTGAGAAGCATTTTGCATAGATGTTTCGCACACAAAGGGAATTAGTTGTATTAACAACAAAGGAGGCAACCATAAAGGCAAAATTGATGCAAATCCAGTCGTCCATAAACCCCCACACTTAGAGGTCCTCCACAAGGAGCAAGCATATGCAGAAATAGTCCTAAAGAAAGATCCAAATCTTTCTACCTTAGATGGACTTGTACACCTTGCTGCAGAGACTGCCATCCATCACAAGTCACTTGACATTGCATTAGAGAATTGGGATGTAGCTCTAAAGATCCTCTTGGAGGTAAATAGTACATTTTTGGCTAAGTATGGTATTACTCCTTAGAACCTTTGACATCAATGTCAAAAAGGGGAAGATATATACATTATGGGGAGATATATGAAGATATATGGAGAATACCAATTTTTGATAATTTTGATTACATTCTTTCATTCATTTTGAGAATAAAGTGGAAAGTCTATAGATAGCCAAAAAGGGGAAGACAAGAAATAAGACAAAGTGAGAGTGAGATGCAAAATTTTGACAAGCATGTGGAAAACAAATTTGAAACAGGGAGGTCATACAGGTCAAATATAGTATATAGGCACAGGGAACAAGAACAGAACAAAGGACTAAGAGAATCAGGCACAGCAACATAGAATTTCAGTTGCAAGAATGGACTAAGCATAATCAACTCAAGGGGATTCATACGGTATATTGTTTCTCACAAAATTTTGAACAATTTTTGAAATTTTGCATGTAATTCCTAGCAAGAATAAAAAATGCACTCTATCAGATCAGTTCATTAATGCATAATTAAGTGTTTTTTACACTCATGTCAAAGGGAGAGATTGTTGGTTGTAGAATGATCTTGACATTTGAGTGTCAGTACACTTAACTGATTCCACCATATATGCCAAGTACACTATGTATGCCAAGTAAGTTATAATAGTTGCTGAGTTAGAATCTTCATAGGTGCCGAATGACTTTAGGTGCCGAGCAAGTAATAGATGCTAAGCAAGACAAAGCGTAGTATGTGCCAAGTGATTTAGGAATATTTATGTGCCAAGCAACATAGAGTGTAAAAGGTGCTAAAAAATCCATAAATGTAACATGTGCCGAGCAATATAGGAAAATTCATGTGTCGAGCATCAGTAATATAGTATGTGTCAAGTAACACAGAATCATCATATGAGTTTGTGCCCTCACAAACTCAGGTGTAAACCACTTTTGGAGCTAACATAGAGATATTTTGAAAAGGAAAATGGATAAGGATGAATCATTTACATTCCCTATGTGATCTACATGTAGCCAATTAGAAAAATGGAGAAGGCATGCAACCAATGAGAAAAATACAAGGTGTGAGCGAGAATTTGAGATTCAATGTAGATCGTAGATCCATACCTAATCCTAAGTCTTCAAAATCTTTAAAAGGAGGTCAAAAAATCCATTAGGAATGAGGTAGAGAATAGTGTATGGGGACATTATAGAAAAATTTTAGTGTGAAGAAGGAAAGACTTAGAGGAACAGTGTAGTAGTTTTATATCTAGTTGATCATAACAGAACAAGGGACACAGACAAAGATCAGATCAAGCAAGGATTAGAACAAGAAGAGAAGATCTAGTACATGAACCCAACAATTGAAGATTGCACTCTATCAAGTCAAATTTTTTAATAGTTTCTCACCATTGTATTAGATGCTAAAATCCTATATTGATAGGTTAGCTTAATAGCTATGTGGGAAAACCTTTGGAGAAGGTGATGAAAACCTTATGTATTAGGTGGGTTTAACAACCTATTGTAAATCCTTTAACAGGGTGACACTTCATGTAAAGTGTTTGTAAATCCTCGAAATAGGTTACTATTGACACAATGTAAAGCCTTTAATAGGGCAGGCCTTTAACAAGGCAGACCATCAAAAGTGGTTGAACATATTGCTACAGTAATTTTTGTGGGTGTCATCCCCACCCTTGTTTTACCTTCTTATTCCTGGAGGGTTTTTGGGTTATCAAATCTCTTGTGTCATGTGTTGATGCATTCTTTCATTTCATGTTTATTTATATGTTTACATGCATGTACTTTACTTTCAGTCATGTGTTAATGAGGGTTTAAAAGGATAAAAATCTAGTTGCTTCTGATTCACCCCCCCTCCCCCTGCTCTGAGAAGTACTCTTTCCATTGCAATATTCCAAGACTATCTACCTTCAAATATCATATTTTAGGCAAGAACTTTGATGCTTTGCACCTCTTGTTTATTAAATTTAGCTTGTTTCACATATCTTAAAAATTTATATTTTATTTATTTATATATTTACCACACATCTATTTAATTTAACAAATATAAATAATATAAATAAACATAAGAATTTATATTTTAATTCTAAAATGAGATAAATATTTTTTTAATAAATTATTAAATTTTATAATATATGAAATCTTTTATTATAAATATCTAAAAATATAAACAAAAAGATCCTTTTATAAAACTCAATATGTTGATAAATTAAATTTATTTATCAATGTACAACATATATTATTTAAGAATTTTATATGACTACATTTAATTCATATGGCTACAAATTGAGGTATTTTTGTGTTAATACTCTATCTACAATGGTAATTGATTTTGGGTTGCCTTGTGTGTACCTAGATAGAACTATGTTTAAACAATCGTGGAGACTTTTTATTGTTAGGAAGATCTTTGTATTTGTGTCATGATATGGCCTATACCTTTGTATTTGATGGTACTTATCTATATTAAAAAAAATTCCATGAATTTAAAATTAAAATAATAAATAAAATTTGATAGCCTTTTATTAAGCCTATTGGTTTATTCCTATAGGAATCACCACCAGTTTCCTCTGATAACTCGGCATGGTCAAATACCGTAAAAATGGGAAAATAGAAAAGTTCCAATTTAGCAATGGTTGTCTTACGTAGTTAAAAAAATTGAGTGGTTGTCTTACATGGTAACTGGTGCTTAAAGTGAATATCTTCTACAAATTTCAATAAAATTTGGCAATTCTAACTCCCACAATAAATTTCCTAGTCAAACACAGACATCTCACTATAAGTATTGATTTCCATTTTCTTTTATTCTTTGCACAACTAGGAATACAACATTTGGAAGGCCAACAAAAAATAACCAATACATGAAGAGCCTACAGCATATACTTTGAGTATATAGTGCCTTAATACAATAACATGTGCAGGGCTAGGAGAATGATTATCTATGAGTTGACTTGTGTAAAAATTTCAAAAAAATCCTACCAAATTTGGGGAGATGACCGACCAATAGGAGCAATGACTTTACAAAAACAAAGAATCGAGTGACACTAGTGAGTGTCAAGTTACTTGGCACCTATAGTGATCGAGTCTACTTAGTCAACACTAAGACTCGGTCGAAACTAAGCTAATTTAACTCAATTAAAAAAGAAAATAGAGTGAGCTTAGACAACTTAATCATTTAAGGACTGAGACAACTCTATTAACACAATGACCAAGTGAAATCGGTCAACGCTAGTAGGTGGAGGATGTTCAGTTAGCACATGAACAAGACAAAGACTAAACTAGGATGAAGAGCTTGATTAACAAGGTGACTAAGCTTGATGATAACTAACTAACAATATGATTTATCCACCATTAAAATATGAAGGCAAGAATAGAGACTTGCAACTCAATTTTGCACAACTACCAACAATACACAACATAGTAGATATGAAACAAGACCACAACAAAATAATAACAAGCTTTCTTGCTTTATTCTTTCTATTAAACTAAATCAAACCATTACAAATCAGAGTGTAAACTACAAAACCAGAAAACCTAACCAATTTACTACTACTCTTGATGATGAATCTAAGCTTGCAGCTATAAAGGGCTGCATACAATAAGCTTGGAGAAATCACTACTTCAATAGGACTTGTGAGAGAGAGAGAGAGAGAGAGAGAGAGAGAGAGAGAGAGAGAGAGAGAGAGAGAGAGAGAGAGAGAGAGAGAGAGAGAGAGAGAGAGAGAGAGAGAGAGAGAGATCTAACGTGTTGTTGCACACTTTGATATTACTTTTTTGCTGCTACTCTGCAACTTTCTTCTTCTACTCTCTATTCTCTCTGACTTCTCTATCTCTCAACTGCAAAAATGGAATACATTTCTTCTATTTGTCTCCACACAAAAATTTTCGCTCTCATTTAAAATTTAAACTTATCTACAAAGATAAGTGCTTTGTCGAGTAGGTGAACGATTGGCTCAAGTGGAAAAATAATAATTTAATATTTAAATACTCCCCATTTGTTCTGAGCCAAACAAACAAGGATCACTGCTGATCCAAATAAACTATGCCAAGACTTTTTCTTAGGCACACATAACTTGTTATGTCTAATGGCTTTAGTCAAAATGTCTGCTAGTTGCTTCTCAGACTTACAGTATTCCATCTTGATTTCTCCATTCTCCACTAACTCTTTGATGAAATGATATTTGATCTCAATGTGCTTGCTTCTCTCATGGCATACTAGATTCTTTGACAATGAAATTGAGAAAATGTTGTGACAAAATATTGTAGTTCCATCCTCTTACTTTTCATTCAAATCTACCAAGATTCTTCTTAGCCAAATAACTTGACATTTTGTTGCATTTTCTCCTATGTATTCAACCTCTATTGTAGATTGAGAAACAATTGGTTTCTTCTTGGATGCCCATGAAATTGCACCTTAGCCCATATGAAACATATAACTAGAAGTGCTCTTCCTATACTCTAAACTTCCATCCCAATCACTATCAGTGTACCCAACCAGCCCAAATTCATTATCAACAATATATTAAATACCAAATCCCTAGGTGGCATTCACATACCTTAGGATCCTCTTTCCCACTTACCAATGGGAATCCTTTAGAGTTTCCATGAATTTGAAAATCAAACTTACTGCATGCATCATGTCAAGCCACATTTCTATCAAATACATCAAACTTCCAACCATGCTTTTATATAATGTTGGATTCACATTTTTGCTGCAATCTTCCTTTATCATCTTTAGAACTATTGTTGTTGGTGTTGGGGTTGCCTTACTATTTTTCATTTTGAATTTCTCCAAGATCTGATTTGCATATTTCTATTGAGATATAAAGATGTCATCATGCATTTGTTTTACTTCTATGCCTAGAAAGTACTTCAAGAGACCTAAGTTTGTCATCTCAAATTCACTCTTCATGGCTTCTTTCAATTCACCAATTATAAAATTAGCATTTACAATGAAGACTAAGTCATCTACATTCAAGACAACAATCAAAACCTTACCATTTGTTGTCTTGATGTAAAGGTTGGGCTCACCGTCACTTTTGCTAAAGCCATTTCTCATCAAGTATGAGTCAATCTTGTTTTACCATGTCCGTGGAGCTCACTTGAGCCCATAAAGATCTCTCTTCAACCTATACACCTTGTGTTCCTCACCTAAAACTTCATAACTTAGTGGTTTCTTCACATATACCTCTTCTACTACATTCAACAAGAAGGATTTCACATCTATTTGATATACCTTCCATCTGTGCTAGGCTACAATTTCTATGACAACAAAAATGATTTCCATTCTTGCAACTAGGGCATAAGTCTCATTGTAATCTCTTCCATACTATTGTTTATACCCCTTGACCACTAATATTTTCTTATGCTTATCTATTTTTATTTCAACATTGCACTTGGTCTTGTAAACCCTTTTAACTCCAATAACTTTTTTCTTGGGAAGTAGATCAATTAACTCCCATATTTCATTTATATATATAGCATCTATTTCCTCATCCGTGGCATTACACCATTTCTTCTCTTTCATGGATTTTTCAAAATAGATTAGACCACTATAAGAAAATAATACAAAATTAACACTCTCATCATAATATTCATCATACCTTTCATCTTGGTATATCTCCCTTAGACTCTTAGTCTTTCTTGGCAATAGGGGGGTGAGAGTGAGACCAGAATTTTTAGTATTACCACTGCTACTGTTTACATGCCAATCTGGGGCTATCTAGAACTACTAGGAATTGATTCTCTACATGTTTGAGGCTACTTTCCTTTTTTCCTTT
The DNA here is from genome assembly GCA_028749045.1 of Cupressus sempervirens. Taxonomy (NCBI): domain Eukaryota; kingdom Viridiplantae; phylum Streptophyta; class Pinopsida; order Cupressales; family Cupressaceae; genus Cupressus; species Cupressus sempervirens. The sequence continues at coordinate 71,253,407 of CM053787.1, forward strand.
GTTTGAAACCATCTATATAAATGTTGTTCCTTCATCTTGTAGATCACCAACTTCATCTCCATCATCAATAGTTGGCACTTTACTTGAAGTGATTGAAGATTCATCCACTAATCCATCCCATGACTGATTTTTAAGAAACTACACATCTCTTTAAATGATGATCTTTTTGGTTAATAGATTATACAATATATAAGCCTTTGATTACGAACTATAACTTGTGAAGATTCACTTCACAACCTTGTCATCAAACTTTTTCATTTTCTCCTTTGGCACATGCATATGCTACACACCCAAACACTCTGAAGTGTTCAACCGTCCACCTATATCTTGTCCATGCCTCAAGAGGAATCTTGTCATGGACTGCCTTTGTTGGACACCTATTTATCAAGTATATTGTTGTTGCTACAACTTCTCCCCAATATTCAGTTTAGAGACCTTTTTCTTTCATCATGCTCCTTGCCATCTCAACAATGGTTCTATTCTTCCTCTCATCCACACTATTTTTCTACAAAGTATAACTGATTGTAAGCTCCTTCTTGATGTCATTTTTTTTTCAAAAATTGACAAAATTATTGAAGGTATACTCCCCCCCTTTATCTGATCTTAGCGATTTTACATAATTTCCACATTCTTTTTCATCCTGGGCTTTAAATTCAACAAATTTATCAAATGCCTTAGATTTTATTTTCAAAAAATACACC